>OW569404.1:53439104-53881604 GCA_937654795.1 Cistogaster globosa | reverse complement strand
TGGAGCGAATTGTGCACTATAAGTAGATTTTAATTAATGTAACTTAAGGGCTCATTACTCTTAAGTAAATGTTGCAGATGGCTTCAACGTTGGCTAGTTGCTGCTTATACGTAAACGTTCCATAGGTTTATCAATAGTGAAGTTGATAAACAAAAACATTTTAAGCAATTTATAGCGATAATTACAAAAATACTTCTTATTACTGCTTTTATATAGCCATGTAAGAAACTTAATTTAATTTTTTGTTATCAATAATAATAGTTATATAATAATAGTTTAAAAATAATCAATTATATACACATAATAAATGTGGGAAGAAAAAAATAATAAGATTCCTATTTAAACAAACAAATTAGGCGTTATTTGTATTTACAAACAAAAACATAGTGAAACAAATAATACAACGAAAGATATAAAACATACTATACTATTATGCATTTAATACGTTGTACTTGATATTAAAATAAAAAGTATTTTTTAAACACATATGTATAATATACATTGTTTTAGAGATAATTTTGATATATAATCTTTTCGAAATTACAGCTTAAGGATAATTTTTAATATTCCTCTGAGCTCTCAATACAAATTTTGATAAAATTGTGTTGTTGCTACTGACTTTTACAACATTTACAGTTTTTGATTTATCTACTTTAGCTTAAATTATCCTAAGCATTTTAGAAGTATATCATTATTATTAATAAATAGTTATTGTTCAGATAGGGCTATATTGGTTATTAATTGGAAAAAGAACAATTAAAACCTACACAGTTATTAAAAAGAAATATAGTTTTTATGATAAACTATATGAGCAAAAGCGAAATGGCCATATAGATATGCTTCCCCCGCAGTAATACATTTCATTTTGTAGATTGAAATAATAAATATTTCATGAGAATATCAGAAAATATTTCTATTTGAGGGAATCAAGCACGATTAAAGTAAGACAACCTCAAAAGATTCCGAATAATAAATTTTCATGTTGAAATATTAATTTATCTACAAAAGTTAATATTTAATATAGCTAATATATACACACACTACCAAAAATGGTACTCTAATATACTAGCATTTATTTGTAATCTTTATTTTAAATTTGTATTTTATGTTTGATATTTATTTTTTATTATGTTTAATACAACTGTGTTAAAGTGTACTCGATGCATCCTTCGGATTCTAAGAGTACCAATTATAACAACAGTTATTAAAGTACTTATTACAATAATACAAATAATAATACAATATAATGATAGTAAAAAAATAAAAAAACTAACAATAATAATATTATAGCAGTAATAATTATAATTGCAGTAATACTTATAAAAAAGAATATAAATTTGCGAGTTTCCTTAAGAGTTTAACACACATTTATCAAAATTATTAATTAAATCATAAGTTAACATCAAGCAAAATACCCTACAAATTCTACATTTTAAAATATGATGACAACACTGCTTAAAAAGAGACAATAAATTTATAACAAAAACTTTACGTAGGAGAAGAAAACAAACTCTAAGAACCTCAAATTTTTTAACAGAGTTGTAAAAAAAGAAGTATTTTTGTTGTTCATAACAAAAATGTAAACAAAATTTGACAAAAAATAAGAGCTTTTAGAAGCGGTCACAATTCGTAAATTTTTAATGTGTTGTAAAATAAATATTTAAAATAAAAAGATCTTAGCTGGCATAATCTCATTTTCAGGTTGCCATTTTCGCCATTTTAAAATATAAAACATGTAGTCATTAACTGTGATGGTTTTTTAGTTATAAAAACCAAACTAAATGCAGTGCATCATAGCGACCCTTGCAAATCGACTAAAACAGAGGCTAAGAATACGAATCGATCGTGGTATAGCTCGTTTCTTTAAAGACTGTATAAAAAAAGTTACAAGCCAGCAAACTTTTCAATTGTTAAAAAAAACTCGAAAATATAAGTTTACTTTTTCGCTTAAATCCCGAAAACTATTCCGCGTGTAAATATACCGCTAGATACGATCGAAAGAAGATAAAAATACGAATCGATCATGGAATATTTGTTTCCTGAAAAACTTCACGAAAAAAGTTATTAAGCGGCAAACTTTTAAAATTTAAAAAAGTTGCTCAAATTTATAACTTTAGTTTTTTTATTTATATCTCGAAAACTATTCCGCATTCACATCTACCGCTATATGCGATCGAAGGGGGATAAAAATACGAATCGATCGTGGTATGGCTTGTTTTCTGAAATACTGACGGAAAAAAGTTATAAGTGACAAACTGTTTAAATTTTAAAAAACCTCTTAAAAAAAGAGGATAAAAGTACGAATCGATCGTGTTATAGTTTGTTTCTTGAAAGACTGTACGAAAAAAATTATTAAGCAGAAATCAAAATAAAATATTGCACATTTTCGTTCAACTTAACATATATAATAATACACTGTATATTAATGTGCATAATTAAGCATATTAAGCCACACATCAAAATAATTTATATACAACATATTCAAATATATTTTTAGGCTTTGAAAATCAAATTAATTTCTAAAAAATATAATAGTTTACGAATCTGTTTTACCAAAATAATAATTTCACGAAAATATTACCAAAAATTTTAATTTTTGCGAAAAATTCTACTTGCAAGGAACAAATCAAGTTTAAGGGCACTGCTCCAAAATAAAAAAGTTGCTTAATGGGTGCAAAATGCAATTTTAAGCATGAAATGTTAAGTGAAAAAAATGGTGGCAACCCTTGGTTTCGGAGTTACGGACCTCCAAAGTTTTTATATATAATATGGTATATATCGAGTATTTGATTATGGAATGGGGCAATAGCTGGTAGCTTTGGCGAATTCGTTGATTTTCACCGTTAGCCCAATTGTCAAACTACATATAAAAAACTGTATACAGTTTGGCAGTTACGCTACCTGCAAAAATCAGTGAATTCGCCATCACTACCACCTTATAATAGATTCGCCTTGAATTATATTTTCAGACAATTTTTCGTAACCTTAAGTAAGTTATCTGTTTAATAACTTTTTTTTAGAAAGTTTTTTGTAGGAATTAATTTAATTCGTATTTTTGTCCTCTATCGATTCTGGTTAGTAAGACATGTGCGTGCGAAACGGTTTTGGAATAATAGCTTAAAAAATTGTTTCAAATATTTTGACGTTTTTTTAAACTTTTTGAAAGTTTGCTGCTCTCCAATTCATTTTAGACAGTTTTTTATAAAACAAGTTATATCAAGTTTGACTCCTACATTTGTCCTCTATAGATTTCGGGCAGTGAAGTATGTGCCTCGAAATAGTTTTTGAGTTATTGGCAAAAAAGTGCTTATGTATTACTACATTCATTAAAGTAGCAACCGTTAAATTTTGTCAAGCAGCTTAGGACGATTTAAATTCAATTGTTTAATCAAAGAAACATTAAGAAATTGCTGAATAGTGCACACTTTTTCTCATACTTTGCATTAATAGAGCATCTTGTACATATTTTTTATTGTTTAAAGTTTGCTGTTTAATAACTTTTTTCATAAAATAATTTATACCATGTTTCGTTTTAGAGCAATGAACAGTTTACTATTTTATAATATTTCGAGGATTTTCCGTAGTTTTCGGAAGTTTGCTGTTTAATAGCTTTTTTCAGAAAATAATACATACCATGTTTTATTCATATTATTGTCTTCCGGTTAGTGGGATATGTGCACGCGAAATCGTTTACTAATAATATTTTAATATTTTCCGACGATTTTTAGTCATTTTGGATTCTAAAAGTGATAATAACAGTTATTTGAGCCCCCGTTCAGGCTGCCACGAAATTAAGTAATTTCAAACTGAAATTATGAACAAAATCTAAAGTGTTATACTGGGTTATTTGGCACTTGAGTTAATTTCAGAAACAGCTGTTCGTTTTTATGTTAGTATTATCAATGGTTTTGTTACATAAACACATATTGCTAGACGTTTTTGACAGCTAAAAAGTTAAAAAAAAAAATAAATATACGTAAAAGCTAAAACATATCTTGACCGCATGATCTAATGCACTCAACTGTTCAATGCGCCTAGGGGGTATTCTTGTAAATAAGTTCATGGTTACACACAAAGTACTAACTTACACAAAAACAGCGTTGTCTAGCGTAATTTCAAGTTAATTTCGTTGAAATTAGGTAAATTAAGTTGATTTGGGCAACTGTAAAATGTATGCGAAATTACGTAATTTCAAGTTGATTTCAGCCGAAATTACGAAATGACTTTATTTCGTGGCAGCCTGAACGGGCTATTAAGGTATTTCTTACAATAATACTCGTACAAATAATAATATAATATAATGATAGAAAAAAAATAAAAAAACAGTTATAATATTATAGCAGTAATAATTATAATCATAATTATACTTATAAAAAACAATATAAATTTACCAGTGTCCTTAAGAGTTTAACATACATTTATCAAATTTATTAATTAAATCATAAATTAACATCAAGCAAAATACGCTACAAATTCTACATTTTAAAATTTGTTGACAAAGAGACAACAAATGATCTATAACAGCTGATATGTAAAAAACGTGCGAAATTTACGCAAGAGAAGAAAATAATGCAAGAGAAGAAACGTAGAAGAGGAAAAAAACTCTGAGAAACGGTAAACTTTCTTAACAGAGTTGTAAAAAATGGAGTATTTATGTTGTTTATAACAAAATATAAACAAATTTTGACAAAAAATAAGAGGTTTTAGAAGCGGTTACAATTCGTAAATTAAAAAATTAAAATAACAAGCTTTTGGCTTGCAGAATCTGATTTTCAGGTTATCACTTTCGCCATTGTAAAAATGAAGAAACTAAACCAAACTGAAGCCGTGCATTATAGCGACCAACGCAAATCGATAGAGGCTAAAAATACGAATCGTTCGTGGTATAGCTCGCTTCTTGAAAAACTGTACGAAAAAAGTCATAAGCCAGCGAACATTTCAATTGTAAAAAATACATATACGATCGAAATAGGATAAAAATACAAATTGATCGTAATATAGTTTGTTTCTTGAAATACTGTAAGAAAAAAATTTTTAAGCGGCAAATTTTTAAAATATAAAAAAATTGCTAAAAAATATAAGTTTAGTTTATAATTTTTGCAAAAAATTCTACTTTTAAAAAAAAATTTAAATTCCATTTAAAACCGAAAATGAACAAAAAATTTGCCAAAAAAAATATTTACACTATTGAGTCATTTTTTAACCAAAAATTTTAAATTTTTCAAAAAATTCTACTTGCAAGGAACAAATCAAGTTTACAGGCACCACTCCAAAATAAAAAAGTTGCCTACTGGGTGCAAAATGCAATTTAAATGCGGATGAGACTGTAATCATCTCTCCTCTTTTGTTTGTAGGTTGCTTATGTGGAAGTGATGTCTTCTGTTTTTTATTGTATCTTGTTGTAAATGTAACAATGTATTATGCTTCTTGTTTTCTACATCTACTGGTGGCAAAAACTTTTGTCATCTCTGAGGCAGTTAACTCAGAGTCTTTATTGCTGCGCCCATCTCAACCGATCTGATTCTCTCATGTTTAAAAATTTTTTGCAGTAATAGATAGGACGATTCCCTGTCCTTTTTTTGTTATTATTTGTAGCATTATTTTATTCTTTTAAACAACACAACATGATTGCATTGTCTTAAACGTACAATTTAAAGAGTCAAATAACGCACCAACCTTGAGCTCATACTTACGGCGCACTGTGGTCAATATTTTGAGATAGCGGCCAAAACTACTTTTGGTTTTTGTTCTCCGATTTTAAAGTTATTAGACTCATATGAAAGAAGACAGTAGTAAACCTCGGGAGCCAAAAAATTAGAACTCTATTTCAACTATTTCACTGAGAACAGGGTGGTCCAAAATGGGCTTTTTCAGAAATAAGTAAATTTATGATATTTTTAGTTAATTTTTAAAGTTTAAATGATCATAACTTTTTTGTTTTTCAAGATTTTTGGACGAAATAAATTTTGTGTTGTAACTTAACTTATTTCCTATTACTGGTAAAAAAAAATGAAGCTCTACTGTTTTCAGAACAATTTAAATATTTTTTTTTAAAAAGGTCAAATTTCTCGGAAATTTCCTACTTAATAGAGCACAACTCCTGTGAGTCAAGCTGAGTCAAAACACAAATTTACTATTTTGTAGTCCTAACTCTCCCCTACATTCCAATATACACATGTCCATGCATCGGGACTGCACTTTTTGAGCTACAGCAATTTTTCTGACCCAAGGTATTCGGTACAAATGAACGTCATATTTTTTGAGAAGTTATTTGTATGTGAAAGTGGCTATTATGCATATATTTTGATCAAATTTTGTACAAGAGTTCTTATTGATCCAAAAAATAATTCTGTTGAAATTAGGAGAAGTTGGCCCATATTTGGACCTACTCCACATAGAAGGGTGTATCAAAATTTTGACAAAAATGACAATAGAACTCCCAAATTATGTGGTATCTAGCAATTAATTTGGAAAAGGTAAAAAATGATTTTATTGCCATCTAATATTACATAACTTAAATACCTGAAAATTGCAAATAAATTTAAAACCAATGGAAGTAAGTGGTAAAACCAAGTACCTGTTATATTATTACCAGTACCTGTTAACTCTCAAATTATGTGGTATCTGGCAGTTCATTTGGAAGAGGTAAAAAATGATTTTATTGCCATCTAATATTACACAACTTAAATACCTAAAAATTTCAAATAAATTTAAAACCAATGGAAATAACTGGTAAAACGAAGTACCTGTTATATTATTACCAGTACCTGGTAACTCTCAAATTATGTGGTATCTGGCAATTTATTTGGAAAAGGTAAAAAATGATTTTATTGCCATCTAATATTACATAACTTGAATACCTAAAAATTGCAAATAAATTTAAAACCAATGGAAATAACTGGTAAAACGAAGTACCTGTTATATTATTACCAGTACCTGTTAACTCTCAAATTATGTGGTATCTGGCAATTCATTTGGAAAAGGTAAAAAATGATTTTATTGCCATCTAATATTACATAACTTAAATACCTGAAATTTGCAAATAAATTTAAAACCAATGGAAATAACTGGTAAAACCAAGTACCTGTTATATTATGTTTCAAAGAGGAAAAAAAGATCATGTTGAAACTTCGAGCAATAGTATATTAATCCATGCATTCATTTTTTTTTTCTTCATTATTGTTTCAACAATGGCTAAATTCAGTTATAGTGCTCTATCTGATATATATTTTGAACGGAAAGATGAAAACGACATTATTTTACATATAATGAATAATCCATTCTTCAAAATATGCGACAAACAAGAAATTAAAATTCATAAATTAAAAATAAAAAACTTTTTAAATACTTTAAGAAAACGGTACAATCAATGTTCCAGAAACAAGAAACTGTTTTACTCACGCAACCAAGAATGGCTAAGAAATAAACTTATTTTTAAAAAGGCATCAGTAACTACCACGGAAACTGGAAAAGGTGGTCGACCAGCAAAGCCAATTGATAATTGTAGTGAAAGATCACGAAGACACAAGCTTAAACATATCAATGAAGAAGTTTCTTGTAGCATCATAAAGGATTCATTTCTGCATCAAATTCAACCATCGAAAACTAAAAAGAGTAAAATTGCTATCATTAATAAAATAGTGTAAGCAAGCCCCAGACGCACAAAAAGGATCTTAAAAAGTATGCCGACACCAACTGAAGAAAATAAATTTACTCCAGAAGAAGCATTTTCACTATTTTTGGATTTGAAAATGACTAAAAACCAATATACAGAATTGCGGAAGCGAACCAATGAAAAAAATTGTGGAATTTTTCCATCATATCGAGATATAGTTTCTGCCAAAAAAGATTGCTTATCTTCACCAACTGGTATTAGTGTAACTTCAAGTTCAGCAGAAATAAAATTGCAGGATCTTCTTGAACACACTGCAGAACGATTACTAAAGACATTTGATGCTGACTATTTAAAGAAGTTTAAAAATTGCAGCATGACTTTAATTTCTAAATGGGGATGTGATGGGTCCTCTGGCCAGAAACAATACAAACAATGTAATGCGGAAAATTCATCAGATGCCAATTTATTCATGATTTCTTTCGTTCCATTACATTTAACAAAAACATTTATTGGTTCAGAGCCGTCAACTAGTAGAGCTGCAGAGATAGATGTATGGAAGAATGAAATTCCATCGTCAACAAAATTTTGTAGACCAATAAAGTTTGCTTACAAAAAAGAAACTAAAGATGTCATAACTGAAGAAGTTGGCAAAATAAGAGATGAAATTAAAGAACTTAAACCCGTGATATTTGAATTTAATGATCAATGCATCGAAGTTAACTTTAAAATGTCACTTACAATGATCGATGGAAAAGTTGCACAAGCTTTAACCGAAACAAAGTCTTCGTCAAGCTGCACCATATGCCAAAAAACATCAAGTCAGTTGAGCCAACCACCAACACAAGACGATAGTTTTAATGAAGCATATGAATTTGGAATGTCACCTCTTCATGCTAGAATTCGTTTTATGGAGCATATTCTTAAATTGGGATACGATTTGGAATTTGGCCCGTTAGGCGAAACAGTGAGAAACAACAAAGAAAATTTGGAAAAAAGAAAGCAAAAAAAAAAGATATTCAAGAAAAATACCGTGAGATAGGCCTTATAATTGACCAGCCAAAGCAAGGAGAAGGAAATTGTAATGATGGAAACACAGCAAGGAGATTTTTTTCCGATCCAGAAACTGCAGCTTCTATAACTGGAGTAGATTATGATTTAATACGACGATTCCAAATCATATTAGAAGTTATAGCATGTAGCAAAAAGATAGATGCAAAAAAATTTGGTCAGTATGCTAATGAGACAGCAACCCTTTATAACCAAAAATATTCTTGGAGACATATGCCAACCACAGTTCACAAAATTTTGTTCCATGGGGAACAAATAATTCAGCACAATATGCTTCCAATTGGAGATCTCTCAGAAGAAGCGCAAGAAAAAAGGAACAAAGACTACAGATTCTTTCGCGAGCACAATACAAGAAAAATTTCCAGATATTGTACTAATGAAGATCTTATTAATATTTTGTTGTGCACATCAGACCCGTATATGTCCAGTATTCGACAAAAATGGAAATCAACCTCATTAGAGTTAGATGAAGAAGCTAAACAACTACTGCAAAATGAAAATCAAAGCTATTTGGAAGAAATTTTTACTAATATTGTTTAATTAATACTAGTTTAAAGATTATAATTTGTTTCTAATTTTAGTATAAATTTTTATTAATACATTTAAATAAAATATATGTGCACTTTAAATCAATAGTAAAAGTTTACTAAAAATTTTATCGATGTTGTGTTCTGTATATAATATATCCAAATGGTATTGATATTGTTGGGAATTTCAGTGTTATTTTTCAGTTTAATCCTCACAAGAATTAGCTTTCTTCCAAAAAAACCTACCTTTGGCTCCTGTGAATATTGAGACTAAATAAATGTCAGTGGCCAAATGTTGGCATTTTCTGACCAAAATTAAGTTTAGGAATAATAAATAAGTAGTGATTGTAAAATACGATTGAGGAAAAAAAGAAATTATAAAAAAATACCTATTTAAAATGTAAAAATATTCAACTTTTACATGGAAACTCAACAAAAAATTAAAATGCATTTTTAACTCCACATTACTTACGTTCCTATCGGTCGATTTTTACGTTTGAACACGCAAATTGAAGCTTAAAGTCCCTCCTATTGAACAAAACAAATTGCGTAAAAAAATACCAATCCGGTCAAAAGTTATAGAGTTTTGACCGCTATCTCGCGAAATTGACCACTGTGCGGCGATCACTTGACAATTTTTTGTTAAGCTGCCATCAGTGCTTGAGAAATATTAAAGTACAAATGTGCAGTGACGTTTATGTTTGTTCTTTATTTCAAGTGTAATCATATTGCACATAATTTTCCCACAATATTCTTGTACTAATTTTAAGCACCTTTTAGTTTTAAGCAATAGATCTAATATCAACCTAAAATATTCTCCCACAATAGCGTTTAAAATTTATATTAAAATTCTTCTCTAGATTCTCATAATTAGTATATAAAACACGCATTTCTGTAAAATAAATTAATGATTAATACAACCTTCTAAGGAGCTCTTCATTGAGTTCTGAATAATAAACAGCTCTTCAGTTGAGCTCTAATAATAATTAAATAAGGTGTTTTTAATATTACATGGCGATCCTGCCTGGCTAATAGTATGCAACAATATACGCAACTAACAAATTAAAACTAAAAGAACAATAAAGTTATCCTGGCGGATTAGCCATAAAATAGCCCGCCAAAAGAGAAGGAAGGAAGACTCTGCTTGGGCAAGAGGTATATATTTTTAGAATACTACAAATTTTCACAAACGAAAAACAACAGAGGTAAAAATCCATCTGGCCTAAAAGCAATTTTTGGGAAGAATGTAACCAGGACCACAGCCTATAACCATTGAGGAATACTTCAAGCGAATTCAGAAAGCAATAACAAACGAAGACCTTAGAAAAATACTCCCAACTCAACCAAAGAAAAAATAATTATAATTAAATGCAAAATTTTTTTCTGAAAGTAATAACAATTAAAATAAATCACATAAGATAATAGCATTTTTCTATGTACAAAAGTCGTATATAGTTTAAATTATAATAGTGTAAAATACTCATTTTAATTTTATAAGTTCCCTTGAAATGAAAAGATTACTTAGAAATAGAGTAAAAGACCCAATTAGTTTTGAAGAAAAATAATCCAAACTAGAAGTTCAAATTAAATTTTTATCAAAACTTTGGAAAATTATAGGAATGCAAGGAATACCAACAGAAGATGATGTAATTAATAAAACTTGAATAGAGGAAGAAACAATTTGCTCAATAAGATGGTCAGACAAAATGGAAAAAAAGAAAAATAAAATATTTTAAAATTTAAAACTTTTAAATTTACTTTTGAAAATGAGTAAAACAGAATCACAATTATAAAAACCGAATGCAAATATTGTTACTAATTTAGAAATAGTTGACCATACTCAGGAAATAAACTCGCTGTAGATACTTACATTAATACTAACCATAATAGCAGCATTAGATCATAAAAAATCACTCAGGAAAATGTATGCTAGCAGAGCAAGCACTTTAGACAAAATTTAATTTTCCTATGGAATGGAAAAATATTCTTCAAAAAGTAAGGATAGTAAAGGAAGACTTTGAACGCTCCTATAAGTGTCTTAATATTGACAGACCAATTAGGGAAGAAACTATTAAATAACATTTTCAAAATCTCTTCACAAATTTAGAAAAAATAAGAGTACTACTTAACGTAAGTTATAACAGACCCTCATTAGCTCATAAAGCAGAAGCCGAAGCATTTATTCTAGATTTAAAAACCAGAATTTTAAAAATAGCTACTAAAAAGGCTATATCGATTGAAGTACCAAATTCATTACATAAAAATGAACCATATAGAATAATTCTTAAGACAGATAATATCAATATGACCCAAACAATAACAGAATTTTTAAATACAACCTCAAAACTGGTTACACACTTTGACGGTATATCAGAAAACCTACGTTCATTTATTGATTTATTGCATTTAGTGAACACAATAAAGGGGTTATAAAAAACAACTGCAGTATCCCTCATTAAAACAAAACTTAAGGGAAATATAAGAAATTTAATTGATAATCAAAATACAATAACGGAGAAAACAAACAAACTAACTAGCTCGGTCAAAGGTAAGTCAGTAGAAGTTCTAACTTCAAAAATAATGAATATTAAACATAATAATAATAAAACTGCTAACACTTACAGCAGCGAAATAGAAAACTTGACTAAATCCCTGCAAAACGCATACATTTCAGACGGGCTATCATGCGACCTAGCAACCAAATATTCTACACAAGTTGCTGTAAAAGCACTTACTAAAAACTGCTCTATTTATAAGGTAAAACTTATAACGGAATCAGGACAATTCAATAGTATGAATGATGCTATTAATAAATTTATTAATAGTTGCACAGAAGCAACTGGCCAACAGAATGCTATACTTTATTACAGACAGGGACAAAATAATCGGAATAATAATTTCCGTACAAATTACACAAATTTCCGTAAAAGAAATAATTATCCAAAAAATAATAACAATAACAACACTAATAATTATAACACAAGGTGCAAAATGAATTACAGAAAAAGACCTAACAATAGCTATAGAATCAGAAATTATGTTAGAGCAACAGGATCAAACAAAATTGATTCGGAAAACCAGGATCTTCCCTTAACACCAATTCAATAAATAACAAGGTATACCACTTGAACCTCAACTTATGTTTTAATGTTCAAAAAGTAATAAGCAATACAAAAAGTCCAGGAACCTTACTAATTGACACAGGAGCCGATATTTCATTAATAAAAATAAAACATTTCAAGAAAGATCAAATAAATACTAACAAAACCACAACATTAAGCGGAATAATTAGTTAGTTAGTTAGTCAGGAGTGGCAGCCTCTCGCGACGAAGCTTACTTGAGCACAAACGAATGGCCCGTTGTGATACCACAAAGAAGGCGGCATGACTCCCATTACCCAGCCGAGAACCATGAGGATTCACGGATGAACTTCGCTATGTCCCTTATAGAGTAGGATGATAGCTCCGTAAGAGTTCCAAAGAAAGGAGAGCCCAGAATTCTTAGTCTTCTTCGAGCCAGGGATGGGCAGTGGCACAGGAGGTGCAAAACGGTCTCTTCCTCATCCTCCGAGCCTTAACTGCGGCAGAAATCATTAAAAGGCAGACCAAGTCTTTCAGTATGCCTACCGATTAGACAGTATCCAGTGAGTACCGAGACCGTGCTACTTATGGATTCTCTGTCCAGTCTGAGCAGCTGCCTGGTCCGCTTGAGGTCCAGTGTAGTCCACAGTTGTCTGGAGACACAGCAGGAACTTTCATCTACCCATAATTTGCGAGCCAAATTTAGGTAGTAGTTCTTTATGGCCATTTTAACCGTTGCCAGAGGAATTCCAACGTCTGGTAGCGGGGAGACATTAGGAAGCAATGTGCCCCGTTTAGCGAGATCATCGGCCTCACAGTTACCCTGGATATTCCTGTGACTAGGGACCCAAAACAGGTCAATCTGTGATCGCTCCGATAAAGTGTTCAGTAATGAGCGACAACTCAGGACTAGCTTAGATGTACTATATGCACCAGCAAGCGCTCTGATTGCCGCCTGACTGTCCGAAAATATCCGAATAGCATGACCAGAAAGATCGTCTCGTCGGGTGTTTTCAGAATGGCCATTACCTCGGCTTGAAAGACACTGCAGTAGTCAGGGAGTCTAAGGGAGAGTCTTAGTCCAAGACTATTGGAGAAGATTCCGCAACCGACTCTGTCGTCCAGTTTCGAGCCATCAGTGTAGATGTCAACAGTACCACTCACAACCACTTCGTTACGGACCCATATCTCCCTATTCGGAATATGGATCTGAAACCCGTGGTCCAGAGCGGGAGAAGAAGAGATGTAGTCCGCCATTGATGGCAGTGGCACATCCCGATCGATAATCTTAGAGTGCCCTATATCCAGCCTGAGCCAGCGTGAGAGGGCATTAAGTCTGGCTGCACAGCACTTAGCCTGTTGCAATACCAGAAGTTTGGTGGGTAACCAGTGGAGAAGAGCATACAGAGCCTTTGTCGAAGTAGTTCGAAGAGCCCCAGTAATCAAAATGGCGGCTGTTCTCCTGACTTTATCAAGAGAGTTTTGGTTGACCGTTCTCTCAAGAGCGGGCCACCAACACACAGCACCATAGATAATATTTGGCTCTATAACTGCCTTATAGAGCCAGGTGATGATTCGAGGCTGAAGGCCCCATCTTAGTCCTAGAGCTCTCTGACAGAGATAGAGCGCACAGGTCGCCTTCCGAGCTCTTTCGGCAATGTTTGCCTTCCATTGAAGTTTGGGGTCTAGTATCATCCCAAGGTATTTCACACTTTTACTTACACTGAGCACAATGCAATTCAGCCTAGGTGCAGTAAAATCGGGATCTTGTATCTCCGTGTGAAGAGCATAACCTCCGTTTTGCCGGGGTTAACAGCAAGATCAAAATCGCAGCACCATTGAGACAGAACATTAAGCGAATAGTTCACCCGTTCTGTGAGTGTTTTCAGGTACTTCCCAGAGACTGCGATAGCAATGTCATCAGCATAAGCTATCACCCTATTACCCGTTTGGTCCAGTCGCCGTAGCAGCGTGTTGACTGCCAGATTCCAGATGAGGGGAGACAATACGCCACCTTGTGGAGTGCCTCTTTGCACTACCCTTTCAACGTCATCATTTCCCAAAGTGGACGTGATGATACGTGTCTTCAGTAGTTGCGCAATGAATCCCACCAGATTTGCATCAAGATCGAGATCCAAGAGGGCCTTTATAACGGCGTTGGGGCAGACGTTATTGAAAGCTCCTTCTACGTCAAGAAACACTGCAAGCGTAAATTCCTTATTTGAAAGGGACTTTTCAACATCGGATAATAACACGTGCAGCGCTGTTTGCACAGATTTCCCTTTCGTGTAGGCATGCTGCGAGCTAGAAATAACCGCGGGATTTATGGAGTTCCTGATCTGAAGGTCAAGAATCCTTTCCAGCGTTTTGAGTAAGAAGGACGACAGGATTATGGGCCTAAAGTCCTTGGGTTTAATAGGAGATGTCTTTCCCGCTTTAGGGATGAAAACAACTCGGGCTACACGCCAACCTATGGGCATGTAAGTATTTTCCAGGCAAGCATTGTAGATTTGCAATAGCCATGGTTTTATGAGGTCTATGCCATGTTGCAAGTCCGCTGGAATGATATTTTTTAAAAGAGAAGTAGCACTTCAGGCATTAAAACCTATTTAGTTATTTTTCGTAACCGTGCTACATTCTTTAGGAAAGGGATAGATAAGAGATAAGACAGGTGGTGAAAGGAGAAAGATAGATATTTATTTTACTTCGCCGGCGAATCTGCTATGAGAAAGTACCGACGAAGGAGACTGCACGTTTTTTTTTTTCATTCTGAATATGTATTTATACCATTAAACAGAAAAAAACATTTTTTGTATTTTGACTGCCGCAGGATTCGAACCCTGAACAACCAGGTTGTAGTCAACGTGTTTACCACTTTGACTACAGCAGCCTCATATTGTCACTTCCAGGAGACTTAAAGGCATCAAACGACATGATAGCCCACTCTAAGTGAGCATTGGAATTCACAGTCCCCATCGATTCGTTTCGGGGGTTTCGGTTTACCCCTTGGCTTCGGTGGATTGCAGGCCGCTTTCGCCGCAGAGCATATCTGCAAGGTCAAGAATTCAACCGCCCGATCAATATCGCAGTGGTCATTAATCTTGAAGGGAGCAGGCCTTAGGCCAAGCTCTAAAATGGACCGAAATTTATTCCAGTCCGTTTGTTTCCTATTTATGTAGGAGTGAGACACTCCGGAACCTACTGATCCTAGATCTAACTTATAGGATAAATACCTATGGTCAGAAAAGGAGCACTCTTGAGAGACACTCCAATTTCTGACAATATCAGACCAGCCACCACCTGTCAAGGTAAGATCGAGAACCTCCCTTCTACTCGAAGTGACGAAGGTAGGCTCGCTTCCCCTATTGACAATACTTAAGTCATGCAATAATATAAAATCAAAAAGAGACTCACCCCGTTCATTGACATCCGTGCTGCCCCACATATGGTGATGAGCGTTAGCATCGGCCCCAATGATGACCGGCGTTTGACTGTTGTTAGCCTCTGCAACCAGAAGCTTTAGCAGATCATGTGGTGGAGAATTACCATGATCATGGGCCATATAACTGGAGACCACCCAGACATCCTTCGAGCCCGTCTCCACTGCTATGGCAACGCTGTCTCTGTCACTGAATCTGCGAAGAAAGAAAGCGTTAATATTATACTTAATCATAATACAGGCCCTGGGTTTACCTTGACCTGTGACGTAGACAGTTTTGTAGCCATCCATAGATAGTCCAGAAACCCGATCATTAATAACCCATGGTTCCTGGACCAGAACAATATCCTCTCCTATCTGTGACAGGCGGAGGAGTAAGGCCGCAGAAGCAGCGATGGAATGATGAAGGTTAATTTACACAACCCTCATCATCATTATTTTTGGCCGTAAGGGTAGCGTCGGAATCTCCCTCAGACAGGAGTGATTCCTCGCTTTTTGCCAGGTATTCGGATACGAGACTCATTTGCCGGAAAAAGTCGCCAGCAAACTCAGATGAAGAGATGACACTTCTTGTGTCATCCGACATATCTGAACCGCACATGGAGGCCGGAGCCAATTGTGAAGGTTCAGTCCGTCCGGCGGTAACCTCTGATACCAGAGGTTCCGTGGGAGGTTTAGAATTTTTCCCTATATTATCCCATTTATAGATCCTGAGAGAGATAGAGTCGAAACCGTAGCTGATCCCCCCCTTACAGGCGTTAAGTGGGGCGAGGGACTCGTCGTTAATGACAACGATAGCGTCACGGAAGTGGCCCTTAGGCTCGCTTACTTTAGCGACCCTCCAGTCGGCCGTAGGCAGCTCTTTATTGCTGAGTTTAATCAGCCTCAGAATTTCATCCGGAATGGAGGGATCTGCCGGGATTCGGGCGAAGGAACTTGGACGGTTCGGAGTCTGATCTTTAGATACAGCTAAGAGCTTAGCACCCGACCAGATTTCACCTAGGCTGTCAATTGCCTGCTTGTACAGGTCCGCTGAGCGTTGATCAGCACAAGAGATCAATTTAACATGCCCCTGATACCAGCCCGCATCACGGCATGAGGGGGAGGGGCCAGGACTGGCTGAAATTATGTCCTTATAGACACTGCGAAGAGCCGCTTGGACTAACCTCCAACTATCTGGAGATATAGTCCCGTCACTTTTACCAGTGTCTATTATAACCAAAACGAGGCTATCCTTAACTATCTCGCTAAGGGGACGTGAGGACACCGGTTTAGATGTTGAAGTTTTTGGCCGTTTAGGCAGTTGAGGGACTGTCGTAGCGGTTTCCTCAGCCGACCTTTGTCGTTTCTGAGGTGCCAAGTTAGGTGGAAGGCGAGACTCCAAGTTCTGTTTGGCCCATTTAAGTTTAGTCTGGTCCTTTTCAGACAAAGTGTTCGGATCTTGCCCACAAAGCTTTTGCAGGATCCGGTAGGCAGATCTTCTGGTCCGCGTTGATGTGTGCACGAGAAAAGGAGGACGTGCTAGGGCCCAGACTACCAGTTGTTTGGGCTGGCTTAACCAATGCCCTTACATCAGTAGTTGGACCAATACGCGGGGGAGCCCCTCTTTCACTCTGTTTCGTAGCAGGGGTGATTGAGGTGCTCGAAGAGGGCATTACGCAACCCTTGGGGATTGCGGTGCGGGACGTTGAGGCAGACAACAGAGTCGCTGCACCCAGCTGTGGTCTGGAGGTAGAGGTCACAGACGAAGGTTGTTTCTGGATTGCCGGCTTTTGCCGTTGCATTACAGCCGGCTCCCTTTTAGGGTTGGCCTTTGTAGTTTTTTTTGTAATTGTGGTTTTGTCCATGTAAAATGGGGCCCCACTCATAGCCGCTATCTCCACCCGTATGTGTAGTCAACTCAAAGGTCCCATGGTTATCTATGCAAGCAGGGAGGCCATGCGAGGGTTGGCACCAGCCTTCATGGGGACAGGTGCTCAGAGCCAGACCGTTGCCAATTGGGAGTAAACTCAACCAAACCCACACCACCAAATTAACGGTGACAGGTATCGAACGTACTATGAGGCCTGCCAGGGTTTTAATGGGACGGAGATAGTTATGACCTGAAACTGGAGCCGTTCCCACAGGGTTTCACCCCGGTGCTACTAGGTCCAGAAGCCATAACCACCAGCCCAAGTCAAACAAAAACGTGCCGAAAAAATCGGAAGAAAGGTCCTTGGACAGAAAAAGGTCGTGCCAGGGGTGGGTTTAGATCATTTAGCGTTACCCAGGATGCACTACGTGGAAGCGATCTATGTTACATCCCAAGCGGAATAGGACAAGGTAAAATACAGTCAATAGGAAGTATATTTTCGATCTAAAATATAAAAACTTTTCAACACCAAATACATTTCAGGTAGTACAAAATGATTTCGCAATTCCATGCGATGTCATCATCGGCATGGATTTCATAAAAAAAAATATAATTGTATATTAGACTTTAGTAACGACTCCGATTACCTTATCCTGCGCCCTTTGAACTACTAATACCAAACCAAGAAATAGAACCAGGAGTTTTTATTGCAAACACATTAGTAAAGACAAATAGAGCTTTTATACGTATACTTAATACTAATAACAACATTAGCAAAATTAACCAAAGTCAAAGAAAACCCGATTATATCTCAACCTAGAAATTCTATGAAACAAGCGCAAAGAGACGCTAAAGTTTTGCAAATTTTAAAGAAAAGTTTTCCTAAACAATTTCATAACTTATTGACAGAACCTTGCAGTTCATATTGTGATATTTTCGGTTTAAAAACAGAAACAATAACCACTAATAATTTTTATGAACAAAAGTTGAGAGTCAAAGATTCACAACCAGTATACATCAAGAACTATAGAATACCACATTCACATAAAGAAGAAATTAATAGACAAGTCGAAAAATTAATAGAAGACAAAATAGTAGAACCTTTATATTCGGAACACAATAGTCCCATTTTATTGGTATCGAAGAAATCATTACCTAATTCAGAAAATAAAAGATGGAGACTTGTGGTGGATTATAGACAAATAAATAAGAAGTTAGTAGCGGATAAATTTTCATTGCCAAGAATAGATGAAATTTTAGACCAATTAGGAAGAGCAGTGTATTTTTTATGTTTAGATATTATGTCGGGATTTCATCAAATCTGTGTAGATAAAAACTCCAGGGACTTAACGTCATTTTAAACAAACAATGGCGCTTACAAATTTACAAAGCTGCCATACAGTCTAAAAATAGCTCCAAATTCAATTTAAATAATGATGACACATGCTTTCAGTGGACTAAAACCAAACCAAGCTTTTCTATACATAGGTGACTTAGTTGTCCTTGGATGCTCTGAGAAACATATCCTATCAAATTTGAAAGACGTTTTTGAATTATATCGAAAACATTATCTTAAGTTACACCCAGAATAATGGTAATTTTTATGAGAGAAGTAACATACCTTGGTCACAAATGTACAGATATGGGAATACTTCCAGATGATAGCAAATATTCCGTAATTAAAAACTATCCAACACCGGCAGATGCCGATAGCGCAAAACGATTAATAGCTTTTTGTAATTATTATCGTAGATTTATAAAAAACTTTTCGGAATATTCAAGGCATTTAACTAAATTATCCAAAAGAGTGCGATACAGAATTTAAGTACCTCAAGAAAGCATTAATGAGCCCAACATTGCTCCAATATTCTGATTTTTCAAAAGAATTTTGTATAACAACAGATACAAGCAAATTTGCTTGTGGGGCAGTTTTTACTCAAGATTACGAAGAAAAACACCTTCCAGTTGCTTACGCATAAAAACCATTCACCAAGGGTGAAAGAAACAAGTCTAGGATTGAGCAAGAAAAAATTGCCATGCATTGGACTATTACAAATTTCAGACCATACATAAATGCTAAATATTTTCTTGTTCGCATTGATCACAGACCACTAACTTATTTATTTTCTATAAAAAATCCTAGTTCAAAATTAATGAGTGTTAGACTTGATCTCGAAGAATATGATTTCACGGTTGAATACCTTAGTGGAAAATATAACTATGCCCTATCGCGCATCACAATAAATTGTAGTGTGTTGGTCACACTCATCCACAGTTGGTCACGTTTTTCCAACTATTTTAAATAACAATTGATTCCTCCAAAATAAAATGTGCAAACTTAACATATTTTTTTTTTTATCATATTGAAGAACGTAAACAATCAATTGCGATGACATACATACATATTGTATCGTCAAGAATTTGGAAGGAATCAAATTGCACAAAATTGAATTTGCTGATTTAAAGTTTCACACATTTAATAATAACAAATAACTTTATTGTAAGCAAAATTACTCGTATGTATAAAATTTTAGTATAAAAAGCTGTAAGAATTATTGAATAAAATCAGAATCTTTCTTGTAACCAACAAAAGAGTGTTCTCATTATTTTAACTAAGCACCTAACAGTGCTTAGAAGAATCAAAACGTGCTGTGTCTAAGCGCAGCATTATAAAACCCTTAACAGCCTGCCTTCACTAAAATACATACATACATTATATGGCGATCCTGCCAACCAATCTGTAGACTTTGAAAACATAAAAAAACGATAGATCCTGCGAAACTAACCTCAGGAATCAACTGAAACACTATATCTTGACTTTTTCTTGAAAGCATTGATGGAAGAAAATCCTTCAAAAGAATACATAGACGCAATATTTGCAAAATACTATAGTGAGGAATACATCCCACAAGGACAAGCCGAAGATTACTACCCTAGATACACTCTTGCACCAGTCAACAGCGGTCCCAAGCCAATCACTATCGAAGAATACAAAAAGAGGACACAAAAAAGGACAGAGGTACCAAAATCAGAAACAAAGAAAATATAAAAAAGAGGTGGAAAAAAGAAACAACTTAAAAAGAAAAGACAGGAAATAATAAGATTAATAGGGTTAGCAGTAGGTGAACAGAACAGAAAGCTATACCTTGAGCTAAAATCCTTAAATGGGAAACCAAAAATCGAAAACAGAGGAGGTCATCAATATCAACAACAATAGCCCAGAACGAAGTATGGACTTCGGAACAACCATAAAGATAGATGCCTTTTGCATATTATGTCTAGGTGTAATAATATTTTTAATTTTTACATTAAGCAAATATTTTAAGAATTATGTATGTGCAGAAAAAAGCTGTTGTACAGGTATAAATATAAATAACAAAAAAAATCTTTTTTTCTCTTATCAAGTATAAATTAATATTCTATGGAATCAGTAATAAATAAATTAGAAAAAATCCTAATCAATTTTAAGAAATCAGGATCAAGGGGATATCAGGAGGCAAAACTGATAAGTAAGTTAGAAGAAATAGATTTGTTAAAAATAGAATTTTATGACTCTATAAATAAAAAGTTCAAAACAGAAAAAACAGAAATAAAAACAGAACAATTTGAGAAATACTACAATAGAGCGAAAACTCTTTTCGAACAAGCCCTAATAACACCCAATAATCAACAACAAAATTTATTAGATATGGCAACTTTTAATTTAGAAACCTCTATAAAAATTATTCCTGAATTCAAAGGAAATTATAAAGACTTACAATCATTCCTAACAATAGTAGAACTAATAGACAAAATTTTAGACAATACAAATAAAGCAATACTTATATCTTTTGTCTATAATGCTAAACTAACAAACTTAGTACGCGTTGCAATAGGAGTGTCTGAAACAAAAACGAGAGAACTTAAACCTACAGTATTTGCATCAAGACCTAAAAATCTAGATGAGGCATTACAATTGGCCTTAGAGCTGGAAAAAGAATTCGCTACTAATACGGAACAAGTTTTATATTTCTCGAATAATAGAAATCGGGAAAATAACCAAAGAAATTTTAACAATAGAAATAACAATTTTTTTAATAATAATAATAGAAGAAATAATTTTGGTCCTAACAGCAACAGAAATAATTACAGCCATAATAGGACAAATTACAACAACAATGGGTCAAATAATAATAACAACAATAACAATGGTGGTAATAATACTAATACTAGAAGAAATAGACCAACAAACTATAGCAACAACAATTCTGGTAATAATTATAATAATAACCGAAATGGTGTTAGATATAATAATAGTAATAATAATAATAATCGCTATCAAAACAACGGAAATAATCGGAATAGAAATTTTCAGAATAGAAAAGTGCACTACGTACAGGAAAACTACGAGGAACCGGACGTGGGACAAGAAACTGTACTAACCCACTATCCGGAGGACCAATAATACGATTAGATAATGTTTTCCAAATATCGAATAACATTACAAATTTCATTGAATTAAACTTAGGCAAAAATTTAAAACTTACATTTTTAATAGACACTGGAGCAGACATCTCTTTGTGTAAAATCAATAAATTAAACGACGATTCCATACATATCGACAAAGAAAGATCAATTAGCTTTACAGGTATCACTAAACAAAAAATTAAATCTACAGGAACATCAGAATTAAATTTCACAATAAACGATTTCACCGAACAATATAAATTTCACATCGTTGACGAAGAATTTCCAGTACCAACGGATGGAATTTTAGGAAGGGATTTCTTTTCAAGATTCTTATGCAAGATTGACTATGAGACTTTTATGCTAACACTTACTTTAAGGAATGAAGAGATTACTGTACCTATGAAATCATAGATAAATAAAAATTATTGCATAAAGGCAGAAAAACGATCTGAAAATATTCATCCTATAAATTTGGATATATGTGAGGACAGCATTATTCTTAATAAAGAAATTAAACCAGGTATATTTGTAAGTAATACAATAGTACCAGGAAAAGGAAATCACCATGTCAAAATACTGAATACAACAGAATTTTAGAAAATTTTAGAAAACATTGAGTTTGAGATAGAACCTCTACAAAACTACACAATAGTACACATAGACGTAGAGAAAAAAATTTCAGCGAAGACAGGTTCAGCAAACTAATGGACACCTTAAAAATTGACGTTAAGGATGAAAAAGAAAGAACAGAATTAATACAGGTTTTCAAATACTATGAAGACATTTTTCATTTGAAAGGAGAGACATTAACTTCTAATAATTTTTATACACAAAATTTAAAAATCTCAGACAATACACCAGTTTATATAAAGAACTATAGATTACCACATACACAACATTATGAAATTAATGATCAAGTACTAGTCGTAGATTTTCGACGATTCAACAAAAAGATAGTAAATGATAAATTTCCATTAACAAGACTAGAGGATGTATTAGACCGCTTAGGAAGAGCAAAATATTTTTCAACTCTAGACATGACCAGCTCATTTCATCAAATAAATTTGGACGAGGATTCGAGACATCTAACGGCATTTTCAACTAGAGATGGTCATTATCAATTTAAACGATTACATTTGGTTTGAAGATTTCTTCCAATAGTTTTCAAAGGATGTTAACAATAGCATTAAGTGGCTTAGACTCTAAAGCATTTTTATACGTTGACGATATTATTGTATTTGGATGCAGTTTAAAACATCATAATGAAAACTTGATGAGAGTATTCGAACGTTTGTCAAAATATAACTTAAAATTAAGTGCATCAAAATGTTTATTTTTGAAATCCCAAGTTATTTATTAAGGACACCAAATAACGAAAAACGGTATACGAACAGATCCTTCGAAACACAAGGTAATAGAAAAATATCCAGTTCTAAAAGACAAGGATGAGGTTAAAAGGTTTGTAGCATTTTGTAATTATTATAGACGTTTCATAAAAGATTTTGCTGAAATCACAAAGTGTCTTAACGACCAGACTAAAAAAAGAAAAGAATTTGAATGGACTGAAGATTGTCAACAAGCTTTTGACCTATTAAAGATGAAATTAATTTGCGCACCAATATTAAGATATCCAGATTTTGAACAACCCTTTATATTGACTACTGACGCATCGAATTATGCATTAGGAGCTGTTTTATCACAGGAGAAAATAGGAGAAAATTTGCCGATTTCTTATGCAAGCAAGACTTTAGGAAAGCATGATTAAAATAAACCAGTGATTGAGAAAGAACTACTTGCGATCCACTGGGGTATACAGTTCTTCAGACCATATTTGTATAGTAGAAAGTTTATTGTGGTAACGGATCACAGACCACTTGTTTAGCTTTTTTCACATAAAAATCCTTCATCTAAGTTGACTACGATACGAATAGATCTATCGGACTATGATTTTGAAATCCCTTATAAAAAAGAAAAAATAAATACGAACGCAGATGCTCTGTCGAGAATAAAATTAGATTATGAGATGTTAAAAAATATGATACCTTTAGAAGAAGACAAAAGTAAACCATCAAAAATTTTAGTAACAACACCTGGAATGAAAGCAAAGGAAAATACTGAGAATGTGGAAATGAATAATATGAATGACATATCCCAAGGCCAAGATGAAAATCATATGTGGGAATGTACATCTCTACAAGATATAAAGAACATACGCGAATTAAAATTTAATATTATAAAAACCGGTATAAGAAATATGAAAAATGGACCCAAGGATGGTACCATAGAAACTAAAAATAATAGCTTTGTAATGAACGTTAATGAAGATCTAGCAAAATACGTTTTGTCACTAGAGAAGTTAATGATTTATATGCATAAGCAAAATATAAAAAATCTCGCTTTATCATGCGAAGATAATATTTTTGAGTTCATATCATATAGATATTTGACCAAAATTTATAATGAGGTATACCACAAATTATTGAAATCAAAAAAATATAGAAAGTTTGAATTGAATATTACATTATATAAACCTTTGCAACACATTACGAATAAAAGAACGCAAATGAAAATTATAGAAGAATTCCACAATCCACCAATATCAGGACATTTTGGTATAAGAAAAACTGTCTTAAAATTAAAACAACGTTACGTATGGAAAAATATGAGAAAAATGGTTAGAGATTATATTAATAAGTGCGATAAATGTTTAAGCAATAAACAAACGAAGCACATTAAAGAAGAAGTGATCATAACAGAAAGTCCTAACACTTGTTTTGAGACAATAGAAATAGATACCGTTGGACCTTCAAGAATATCTAATGGTTACAGATACATACTTACAATGCAATATGAATTAACAAAATATGTAATAGCACATCCAATTGAAACAAAAGACGCTAAAAATATTCCTAAAACATTAGTTGAGCAATTTATTCTAAGGTACGGACGTTTTAAAAATTTTAAATCTGATAGAGGTACTGAGTTTAATAACGAGTTATTGAAAGAAGTCTGTAATTTGTTAAATATAAACCAAAAATTTTCAGCACCCTATCACCATCATGCTGGGAACACAATTGGGACGAACGACGAATTTTTCGTTGCGCATATTCGCCGTCAAAAATAAAACACATTGGTGCATATGAAAATTAACACAACACCGCCGTCGACGAAATTCGTCGTGCGTGACGAACTCTCCGATAGATTTATTTCTATTTCTTACGCCGACGAACGACGACTAAATTGGAACAGGGTTGCCGTTTCTCCTTTCAGCTTTTAAATATATTAGTAAATAAAGTTATTTTTACCTTAACTATTGTTTATTTCTTAATATACATCATTAAGTTAAACATCCACAATTATTTTCCATAAAATTGCTTTCTAATGGCTTTTTCTTAATGCTTAATTTTTTGTATAACTATTTTTTGTTTTATGGTAACACTTTTTTGTCATAGACAGTAAACAATGCTGTTGATTATAACAGCTGTAACACTTTCGTCCTAATTGTGCGCCACATTGCGAACTTACGCAGCGAACTTTTCCAGATGAATTCGTCGTGCAAGACGAAATTCGTCGTTCGTTCCAATTGTGTTCCCAGCATCAGTCAATAGGTTGTATAGAACGTAACCATCGTGTATTAAATGAATATTTATTAAATTTTGTTGATGATCATGAATGGGACAAATGGGTAACATACTATACATTTGCATATAACACGACACCACATATTGACACTAACTATTCACCTTACGAGTTAATCTACGGTAAACTAGCAGCATTACCAACAGATAAGAAACAAAACACAAGTAAATGTTATGACATGGAAAATTACGCAAATGACATAAAAATAAGATTAAAGAGATTTTTAGAGAATGCTAGAAAAACAATACACATAGCTAAACAAAAATCAAAAGAAATTTATGACAAAAATACAAACATTACTAATTTTAATATAGGAGATTTGGTATTAATAAAATTAGAATCTCGAAAAAAGAATTAGAGCCCATACAATGGACCATATAAAATAATAAAAAGATTAGGAGTAAATTCATTACAAAAGGTTAATAACTTAGAAAAAATTTACCATAATAATATTCTTAAATTGTATAAACCTAAGAATAAAAGTAAGCAATTGAAATACAATTTATAATAGTAATTACAGCAATTAAAAATGATTTATATTAACTACTTCAAATTTAAATATACATATTGCTAAATGCAATATTACATACATTATATTGCATTTTAAAAGAATTAATTCATTTTTTATATTTTAAACATATTCTTAGATTTAATTTTTTTCATTTCAATCATGAATTCAATCTTGAGGACGGATGTGTAGTGTGTTGGTTACACTCATCCACAGTTGGTCACGTTATTCCAACTATTTAAAATAACAATTGATTCCTCCAAAATAAAAAGCGCAAACTTAACATATTTTTTTACCATATTCAAGAACGTAAACAATCAATTGCGATGACATACATACATATTGTATCGTCAAGAATTTGGAAGGAATCAAATTGCACAAAATTGAATTTGCTGATTTAAAGTTTCACACATTTAATAATAACAAATAATAACTGTATTGTAAGCAAAATTATGTATAAAATTTTAGTATAAATAGCGGTAAGAATTATTGAATAAAATCAGAATCTTTCTTGTAGCCAACAAAAGAGTGTTCTCATTATTCTAACTGAGCACCTAACAGTGCTTAAAAGAGTCAAAACGTGCTGTGGCTAAGCGCAGCATTATAAAACCCTTAGCAGCCTGCCTTTACTTAAATACATACATTATAAAATGATTTAAAGGAAACACATAATAAAATTTGTTATTCTAACTGAGCACCCAACAGTGCACAGTGGGGCAGAATCAAAATATTTTGGAAATAATTCAGCCATTTGAAAACGGCTAGGCACGAGCATAGTAGAGGAGTACTTGAGCTTAAGTTTTAAAGGTGGTTACCCTCCACTTTCCAGGGATGGCGCTATGTGGTCTCAAAGTTGGACACCTCGCTCCTGAAAATTTTTCTAACGCTTGGCATTTCTTCAATTTTTGTCTGATTTTTAAATATTTTAAATGGTCTTAAAGCTCTCGTAAATACCTACAAAACGGTGCTTTAAACTGCATGTTTATGTTTAAAAATGATCGAGTTATAAGCATTTTCAAATTAAAATTTTTGATTTTTTCCATACCCTGGTCCAGTTTTTTCGAAATATTGGGTACAATTTGCAGCAAATTTGTTTGAGTTTATTACCGTAGATATCCCAGCTTTGGGATTTTAGAAAATATGGGGTAAAGTCAAAATTTCGATGTAAAATAGGTCAAGTTGAAAGACTTACATCTTCTACAAGAATGATCAGTTTTATACGAAATTTGGTTTAAACGTACACACATATAGCTAGCTTTAATAAAAATAAAAAATTTTTATATATTCCTTAAGAAATTTTTTTTCTATCTAAAAAATTAGATTAGTGTCCCATTTTAGGCTAAAATACACAAAAATGCAATAATTTTGGATTTTTTAAATTGAAAATCGTATAATTTTTAAGCCAGAAAAGATATTACTTTCAATTTTTTTTCAGAAAATCTTAAATTTTGTTTGCTATCTACGATAAAAAACTCAAACAAATTTGCTGCAAATTGTACCCAATATTTCGAAAAAACTGGACCAGGGTATGGAAAAAATCAAAAATTTTAATTTGAAAATGCTTATAACTCGATCATTTTTAAACATAAACATGCAGTTTAAAGCACCGTTTTGTAGGTATTTACGAGAGCTTTAAGACCATCTAAAATATTTAAAAATCAGACAAAAATTTAAGAAATGCCAAGCGTTAGAAAAATTTTCAGGAGCGAGGTGTCCATTTTTGAGACCACATAGCGCCATCCCTGGAAAGTGGAGGGTAACCACCTTCAAAACTTAAGCTCAAGTACTCCTCTACTATGCTCGTGCCAAATTTTGAATCAATCGGCCTAGCCGTTTTCAAATGGCTGAATTATTTCCAAAATATTTTGATTCTGCCCCACTGTGCAGTGCTAAGAAGAGTCAAAACGTGCTGTGGCTAAGCGCAGCATTATAAAACCCTTAGCAGCCTGCCATTAGTTAAATACATATATTATAAAATGATTTAAAAGAAACACATAATAAAATTTGTTCTATACTAAAGGTCACGACTAGATCGATGACAAATAAAGAAGAAAAAGAAAATAATGATAAAATATCTAATAAACAGCATAAGTCTAACAAAATAATAATAATAGTAATGAGCCCAGTATATGTGTACCTTTAAGCAACACTGAAAAATATTATAAACTAAAGATTTCCCCCGAAGGATGTTACATCAAACGAGGAAATTCAATAGTAACATATATACAAATTAATGACTTGTTTACTAAAGGGAACTTAGGACAATTTTTCTCTAGGATCGAATATGTGGCCGGTAAATATAATATTTATAAACTACAAGTGACATATAATGAATTTAAAACTATGGGCAATAGAATATTAAAAAAAGTTAAAGTAGCGCTACTAAAGAAGGTGACCCAAAGTAAAATTAAGAATATCAAGGCAATTCTTGAGATAATGCTGAAATATCACGATGACCCTGTTGAAGGAGGACATTGTGGAATATATAGAACAATAGAAAAAATTAAAAGATATTACTACTGGAAAAATATGTCAAAAGATATATCTAACTATGTAAAATCATGTCATAAATGTCAAATAGCCAAAACTTTTAAACATCTGAAGAGTCCAATGACTATTACTCCAACATCCTCAAAACCATTTGACAAGGTGTACGTAGGTACAATATGACCATTCCCAAAACCATTTTATGGACATGAGTACGCTATAACAATGATATGTGACCTAACAAAATACTTAGTAACCAAACCAATACCTGAAAAAAGCTCTAAAAAAATAGCAAAAGCTATATTTAAAAATTTTATACTCACCTATGGTCCAATGAAGACGTTCATTAAAAACACTTTGTTTAATTTTTATTAGAGCTCAACTGAAGAGCTGTTTATTATTCAGAGCTTAATGAAGAGCTCCTTAGAAGATCGTATATTAATTAATTTAATTTACAGAAATGCGTGTCTTATATACTACTTATGAGAATCTAGAGAAGTAATTTTAATATAAATTTTAAACAATATTGTGGGAGAATATTTTAGGTTGAAATTAGATCTACTGCTTAAAACTAAAGGTGCTTAAAATTGGTACAAGAATATTGTAGGAAAATTATGTGCAACATGATTACACTTAAAATAGCACATTTGTACTTGGCCTTGAATATTTCTCAAGTACTGATGGCAGCTTAACAAAAAAGTGTCAATTGATCGCCGTTAGTATGAGCTCTAAGTTGGTGCATTATTTGACTCTTTTAATTGTACGTTTAAGACAATGCAATCATGTTGTGTTGTTTAAAAAATATAATCATGCTACACCTCCACTTTTCGCAAGAATGTTCATATAAAGTTAGTTTTATGGACATTCTTTTTCATAAATATATTTCTCTAATCCGGATTATCAATTTTATTGTTATTTATTATGATAAGCCTTAAGTCTATTTTTATGAACTATCTGCTGTTTATTAGTTTTATTATCAGCTATTGTTTCTGATATCTATGTTTTTAATTTTATACATATGTTCCTTTGTAACTTGGTTCTATTTTATGACCTGATTCATTCCTAAGTAAAACTAAATCTTCTGTATTTAATTCGTAATATACTCGTATTGTATCCTTATCATAATTTAATTTTTGCTTAATTTTAGTTTTATTAAGTAATTGTTGGGCCCTCTTATATGCTACTTCTAACCTAAATTTTGCCTCTTTGGCATAGTTGTCTATATTATACAAAGGTGAAATTTTATCTATTTCAGAAAATTGTTTGAATTGGTTCGGAACCTTTGAGAAAACTTATTCATATGGACAGTAGTTATGAAGTGTTGAAGGTATTGTGTTAAAACAGTGCGTAAAGTATTTTAACCATTCATCCCAATCTGTTTTGTCTATTGAAATATAGGATCGTACATATTCATTAAAAGTTCTATGAGTTCTAATTCTATTGTTCCTAATGCCTGATGTTAGTATAGAATTTTTATACTCAGTTCCCATGTCTAACTGAAAGACAGTTAAATTCAGGATCATTGGTGCCTAATGATTGCTGGCACTGGTACACGACTTCATTACGAATACACATCGCAAGGCCCCTATGTAGACTAAAAAAAGGTAGAAGAGAGTACCTGGGCAAATGAAAATCCTGTGGATCAGCATCCTCAGATACCTGGATCTCACATAAGGCGAAAATATCAGGCCGATGGAGACAATTGTGTGCATACACAGAGAAGAAATTCGCTCTTAACCCACGTATGTTGCAGAAATCGATTCTAAATCTTCCTGTCATTTCAAATACAAATATTCAAACCTTTTGTCTATTTTATAATACTAACACCCCTGTAAAAACTGATGCTTTTGTGACTATTTAGTGACCAGTGTTATACCTTCGCCACTAACTAGTTAAGCAACAGTTAACACAAAGGTGCAAGTAAAATAAAATTAAAATTACTATAAAAAAAGAGGATAAAAACTAGCAAAAAGGAAAGGTACTATTTGTGGTACAATTTACATCGTAAAGAGCCATAAAAGCCCTGAGCTTGTCACATGCGACCCGTCGTGCCATCACTGTTATTATTATTGTATTTTTTTGTCTTGAATTGATATGTTTTTTTCTTTGTTGATTTTATATGTATTGTTGTTGTAAATATTGCTTTGGTTGTTTTTTTTTTTTTTCTTTCTTTTTTGTAAATTTAATTAAAAATTGACACTTAATTCAAAAACACAACATAAATTAAAAGAACGACGAAACAAAAACGCGTGCGGACAGGACAAATGACAGAACACCACAGCTTTTTCTTTATCGGGTTACGATTATATCATATAATACCGGCCAACAAAGGAACATAGTAATGCAGATTTTTTATCAAGATTTCCTGTTGGTAATCCATGCAATAATGTACGCAAAGATAAAGCAACAATATACCAAATAAATCAAATAGAAACACTTCCAGTTACACAAAAAGAAATCCAACGCGAAGTAATTAACGATGAGGAGTGCAGGAAATATTTTAACGCCTTACAAGCAGGCACGACATTACCTCATGGCAAATCTATCGAGGAATTTTCATTGAAACATCGTTGTATATTCAAGGAAATACGAGTAATGATACCGAAGTCCCAACAAAAGAGAGTCCTTGGCGAACTACACACTGGACATTCGGGTATAGTTCGAATAAAAGAATTGGCTCGAAGCTGTCTCGTGGAGGAGAATCGATAGGGACATCGAGGCCGTGTCAAGAGCATGCTATGACTACTGTAAAAATAAAAGCAACCCACCGAAAAAAATGCCACATCCGTGAGAGAACCCAACAGACCCCTGGCAGAGGATACACATTGATTACGCTGGACCCTTCATGAATACGTATGTACTAATCGCAGTCGTATGCAAAGTGGGTAGAAGCAATACCAATCACCTCTACAAAAACGGTTAAGATACTTCGCGAAACGTTTTCAAGATTTGGTCTTTCCCTAGTATTAGTTTCAGACAACGGCACAGGCTTCACAACATAAGAGTTTCAAAACTTCATCGAGTCGAACGGCATCCGCCTTTAGCTTTGTCCCCCAGGATGATAGCCTGCCTCAAATGGTCAGGCGGAAAGATAGACAACAGTTAAAGCGGGGTGGCGATCAATGCTTAACGAGAATGGCGACGTTGACGATAAACTACACAAGTTTGTAAAGCAGTATCGTAGAGTACCGAACGCATCAATAGGATTGTCTCCTGCGGGACTTATGTTCAAATTAACAATCAGAACAAGAATTGACCTAATCAAAAGTGATGTAGCACACCGAATAATGTACAACCATAATAACGATAAAGAACCTAGACAGTTTGAGAAAGGTGAGGCAGTGCAAGTACGATTCTACAATATTAAAACTTTCAAATGGAAATTCGGGAGGATACTTCAGAAGATAGGAAGCCGAATGTACCAGGTACTGATCGATGACGAGAAACATGGGCGCCATGTCGATCAAATAAAAAGTTCGATAACAAAAAAGTTATTACGACACCGAAACAGAAAATAAGCTCTAAGACGGAAAAACGACTAAACGAAACATTGAACTGAATACTGATGTACAAAATACAGATTCAATACTGGATTTACCAGCTATCACGCCCACCACACGAGAGCAGCCGCCACCTGTAGGATTGGCCACACCATCGCCGTCAGAAGTGCCATCTATGTCGTCACTAGAACCTGTTTTGGCACCATCACAAGACAACTACAACAAGCAATAAAGCCCAACCAGCCTAAGAAGATCAAGTAGAACAATAAAAGCACCAAAATGCCTTGATTTATGAGAGAGGGAAAAGTTGATATATACACAAATAAATAGCACCAATTACTATGGCAGCCTTATAATAATGACAGTTTTGTCTTTTCTTCATTCATTTATTATTAATTCTTTTATCATCCGTACAGCATCTAACAAGTGCAATTAAATCCTTTATTTAAAAAATCAATTTAAAGTAAATGAAACGAGTATCTTTACAAAAACCAAGTATCACCAACGTCCCTGGTTTTCTTACGAAACAAATAAATAGCAGTTATAGTACAAAAATATTTTATTAAATTTGTTTATTTTTAGTACTAAGTTAATCGGATTTGTTCCGCCAGTAAATATTATACTAATGTCATTTTATTTATGTAATTAACTTAAAACAAAAAAAGGAAACAAATAAATAAAGATTCAATATTTTGATTTAGAAGCTAAACTTGAGGCCTATGCTAGGAAAATCTTTATAAGGTTTAAATTACGTGAAATTTTGAAAATAAAAGTCAGCACATTCCGTAAAAGGAAGTTAAGAAGGCAGAAAAAACTAATACAGTCGAATACAATTTTTTTAACTAGCGCAGAATTACCTATATCCGTGAAAAATGGATATATACCGATTTCTAAAAAACTGGAGCCAATCTGACACTTCCAAATGTATTTTCGAACTCAGGGGACTCCACCCTAATAGTTCGAAAAGGATTCATCGAAGTTCATTTTTTTGATGTATCTTCAAAATTAAGATAATAATTTAATCTGGCACAATGCGAAAATAATGCAGTTTTTTGTGGATTATTAACGTCTCTATATCTTTGATAAGATTTATGTCCAGCTTTTCTAGTTTAAAGTTTGTTTTTTGTTATACCTGCAAATACTTTATTACAATTCTCTTTATCATCACCATTACAAGGTATTTTGCTTCTTACTACATTTGAAATTTCCCATTTTTGTATTCTTTTGTTTTACTAAATAATCTTTTTTAAGTATTGTAAGTTTTGTATGCCATTTTATACTTTTCAGAAACAACAATTTTTGGTTTTTCTATCCTTTCTGCTATTTCTGTTTCATAAATTAAAAAATTGTAAACTTTTGTTTTTATCACATTTCTTGTGTTAAAAGCTTTTCCGTATCTAAATTGTTTAAATTAACTATTTATAGCTTGCCTTGGAAAATTATTATTGCTTAATATCTTAACAACTTTATCTTTATTTCTCTTGTGAAAGTCCATATCTCTTCTCTTAAGTACTTTTTCTATCACAGTTTTGCCCGTATTAGTAAGTATTCTTTTGTTATGTTTGGAATAAAAATTAATAATTCTCCCGGAAGCTGTCAGCTTTTAATAACAATCCACTTTTAGTTTATTACCTCTCCTTATTACTAACGTATCTAAATAGGAAAGTTTAAAATCAAGTTGTTTTTCTATTGTTAATTTAATGCAACTATTAAATTAATTAAATGTTTCCAACATATTTTCAAGATTCAAAAAAAAAAAATACAAAACAAATCATCTACATATTAAGTCATTATAATTGGTTTAAAACTAATTTCTTCAATGCACATGTCTAATAATTTCTCCATAACAATATCTGCCACAATTGAAGAAGCTAGGAATTCCATTGGAAGTTCTTTTTGTTACAAATATTTGTAATCATTATAGTAAAAATATCTGTTAACTTCTATATAAAAATTAAAAAAACTGTAGAAATAAACATTTTTCCATTCTAGTATATCCCTGAATCACGTCCCAAAGAACAAACTTAACACTATAAAAGCTTGACATAAATCTGATCAAAGATATAGAGACGTTAATAATCCACAAAAGACTTCATTATCTTTTCATTGTGTCAGACTAAATTATCATCCTAATTTTGAAAGCGCATCAGTTTTATGTATAGAAAATAATTATAAACTTTAAGGCTGATACTAATAATGTTGCGCAGTGTTATAGACACTTACAGCCGTATGCATAACAAAAACATGAGGCATGAGTGCAGAAATTGAGCAGGGTCTCAGTGTATTTTGTCGTAGGACCAGCCACTTAAAATCACTGAAGATAGTTATAGTGATCCATTACTACATTTAAGGACTATTTTAAGTTTCAAACTGTGAGCAGGTCCTTGCTGAGACTATGCTTAGTTTTAGGAGTTATGCCAACCTTTATTCATCAAGAAAATTTATGTGTTTGTATAAGTATGTATATTATAAATTATTTGAAATTTAAAAAAATACGTTAAAATCTTATATCGCTTGCAACTATGATCCCCACGCCTCCACTTATTGCAAGTTAAGCGTACGTAAACCAAAGTTTACACCTAGCACAACATACTACAAACGACATTTTTATACTATTTTTATTCCACCCTGAAAAACCATAGAGAACGGCATCATTAAACGACATTTTTTAAATTTTCTTGTTATTGTTGCTTGTCAACGTGGGTGCGGTTATGAAAGTTACGTCGTTCTCATACAAATGCATTTTATAAAAAAATAATATCACGGACTTAGTTCCGGGGCATATAGAATCCGTCATATGTTAAACTTTGATAAATTCAACTGACAAGTCAGTTAAAATACATTTTTTCTTATAAGCGTTGTCACAATCGATACTTGTCCGTCAACGCAAAGTACGAAAGTTGGTCAACTTTTAACTTTTGACGTATGTTGAATACTTTGACAACTATCAACTGCTTCTTCTTCTCTGTTTTCTTTTAACTCTTGCTGTGTTTCAATTGTGTTTTGTGATTTAAAAAAACAATTTTGGTGGCAAATAATAAAATACAAATTTAATTAAATTAACAAGTGAATAAAATACAACTTAAATTTAAAAGTGAATAAAAATAGAGAGCAAACTTTGATTTAACATCCGACAGCAAAGTATTCATTGTGCCAACCTCTTCCGTCGTTACTTTGACTTTAGTTGAATTTGTCAAAGTACAACGTATGACGGATTCTATGTGCCCCGGCCATTATTGTCAAAAATTGAATATTACTTCTTTTCAAGAATATAATTGTGCACTTGTGAATATATATTTTTTATTACAAATTTAAAGAATTTACTTTGTTGCGCGCTAAAATTTGCCATTGGAAAATTAGCAACTCTTTTTTGTACCCACTAAGTATGAACCCACTTTTCTCGGAAATGGCATAAAGGAATTTTTGCACCGTTAGCAAATTTTGTTTACCTCAATCTCTACTTTAATAATGTATGGGAAGTTGGAACTACAGTATTTTAGTTTCCATTGGAAAATTTAGCAACGCTTCTTCGCGCCCACTCAGGATGAAGCAAAATTTCTCGAAAGCGGCTCGGTTGAATTGTTGCATGGTTGGAAAATTTTGTACGTCTACTCTCATAATTTTAAGTGAGAGTGCCAGATTTTTAATGAAAAATATTAGCATTTCTTGTAATCATTCAGTTTTATTGGGAAAGTCGTCAATTTTTAGCCACAATCAAATTTGGTCGGCGCACATGAGTTGACGTCGACATGTTATCGATAATTTTGAAGAACAAATATTATCTCCATTTATTTTGGCAGTTATTAAACCTAATTTTTTTATTTTTTCGAAAAAATTTTGTTTATGTTTGAATCAAGTGGAAACAGTGATGAAGACAATAAAGATATGCTTAGGGTGCGGAGAAAATTAGTGAGACAGATCAGACATTTTTATTTTTCGGACACCACGTAAGTAATCAAACAGTTTGCTACGTATTTGTAAAAAGTAAACTTTTTATTTTTGTGCAGTTTGAACAGTTTTCTTGAATATTATTGACGGAATAAAACAGCGGAACAAATATAGATTACGGGCTCCACTCCAAAATAAAAAAATAGTTACCAACGGGGTGCAAAATGCAATTTTAAGCAAAAATTGTTAAATGAAAAAATTGTCGGCAACCTTAGTTTCGGATTTACGGACCTCCGAAGTTTTTGTATCTAATAGGGCATATATCGAGTATTCTTTGGTAGAATGGTAGAATGGGACAATATGGGTATCATTGGAAAGGGAATTTAAGGGCCTATTTAATTAAATAGGAAAACAAGTAAAAATTAAATAAAAAATCAGGTAAGGCTTTAAGCTTAATAAGAATTCTATAGGTTTCTCGTGTAGGCGGCCTTCGGCCGGGCGCAAAGATTTTCTCTTCTATGGTATATATGTGGGAGTCTTTTGAGTTCCCGCAAAAAGAAAACACGTTTCCAATTTTTAAATAAATTTATTTTATTTATAAAACTTTGCTTAATAGTTAATTTTTAAACTAAGGCAATAGTCGCTCTATCAGCAAGGGCGTGTACAACAAGAAGGAAAAAAAGTGTGTATCCTATTTTTTATGTACATGCAAAAATAACACTGTTGTAAAATATATTACTAGCTATGGGAAAAGTTTTCAAGTAGAACAGGGTGTCTCATCATTGTAAATGAATGTGCAATGTGGAACCCACATACTCCCCCACCAGTGGTCAACCGATCACGTTGAGAAAGTCACTGATCGGTTAGGTGATTTTATTAATCTTCCTGATCGTGTTCTAGTTTCTGTGGGATCCTTGTTTACGTTATTTGAATTTCTCGTATCGTTAGGCGATTCATTATCCACCTTAGATCTATTCTTTGCAATTAAATTTTTGGGTATGTTTTTAGTAGATGTATCTTCTAGTATAGCAGCTTTTAAACGATCTATAGATAACGCTACCAACCTGCCGTTTACCCGTATGTCAAAATTTTTACCCTTTCTTTCAATAATTTGATATGGGCCATCGTAAGGCTGCTTGAATGGAGCTCTAACGGGATCATCGCGTAGGAAGACGTGCGTGCAATTCAAAAGTTATTTCTGTACGAATTTGTTATTCGCTGAATGATTTGATGTTTCAATGGTTTTTATTTGATTCAAAGTATCTCTGAGGTTGTTAACAAATTCTGATGAATAATTAATAGTTTTGTTGTCGAAAAAATCGCCTGGTAGCTTTATCGTTGTACCGTATAAAATTTCTGCTGAAGACGCGTGTAAATCCGGTTTGAATGTTGTTCTTAATGCGAGCATTACTAGAGGTAAAACGTCGTACCAGGTATCATTTTGGTGACACATAATCGATGACTTTAGAGTCCTATGGTAGCGTTAAATTATTCCATTGGCCTGGGGGTGATATGGTGATGTTCGTACATGTGTGCAACCGAGCAACCGGTTTAATTCTTTAAATAAGTTCGATTCGAATTCTCGACCCTGGTCGGTTGTGATATAAAGCGGAACGCCGCAGTGCGAAATCCAATTGTCAATGAGTGCAACAGCGACAGTTTCGGCTGTTATATTTTCAATTGGAATAGCCACAGGCCAACGTGAAAAACGATCAATACACGTAAGACAGTATCTAAAACCCTTTGACAATGGCGTAGGCCCAATGAGATCAATGTTTATGTGTTTGAATCTACCGTCGGGAACTTTGAAATTATCAAGCACAGATTTGTTGTGTTTGTGAACCTTTTTTGGCATTCAATACATTCGCTCGTCCATTTTGAGATATCTGCTCCGAGACTTGGCCAAACATAACGTTCCGTAATCAGTTTTACAGACGCTCTTTTTCCTGGATGTGAAAGGTTGTGCACAAGGTTGAAAATTCGTTTTTGCATGCTTTTTACAATGAAAGGTCTAATGTGTTTTGTGGACGTGTCGCAGTGTATATAGAGATCAGAGTTAGGAATGTTAATTTTATTCAAATTCAAAGAATTATTTTTTTCCTTAATAATATCTTGTAATTCTTTATCGTTAATTTGAGAATGTGCCAGAATTTCTAGGCTGATATCATCCGCTTTTACTTCTTCAATGCGAGACAACATGTCAGCGACGATATTATTTTTCCGGAAATGTGACAAATGTCAGTTGTAAGGTCAAGGTGACGTGCTTGTCTTGGTGACGCTTTATCAGGTTCTTGAAGAAAAGCAAAAGTTATCGTATACACGATGCACTCGCGCCCGTCGATCATAAATTTATTATGCGTTATTCCCTGATAAATTGCCAGTAACTCACGATCATAGGTACTGTATCGTTTCTGGGTGTCTGTCGCTTTGAATAAAAACTAAAGGGCTGAAATTGTCCGTTATGAATTTGATGTAACATTGCTCCGATAGAAAAATTACTAGCATCCACGTGTAATGCTAATGTTGCATTAGGAATAGGATGCGTTAGAAATGCGGCATTAGTGATATTATTTTTGCATTGTTCAAATGCGTTGAGTGCGTCATTACTCCAGACAATTTGCGAGTTGTCTTTTTTCCTGTTGCCCTTGATTAATACTTGAAGTTTGCCTTGAATATGCGCGGCTTTGTGGAGAAAACGACGAAAAAAATTTAAAAGTGCCAAAAAGCGGCGAAGCTCATGTGCTTTTTCAGGTTTTTTTAATTGTAAAATGGCTTCAATTTTTCTGGAGTTGGTTTGATGCCATCTCGAAATCACATTTGGCTAGGTTAATTTTGATATTATGTTCTCGTAGGCGGTGGAGAACTAGTCGCAAATGATTTCGGTGTTCATCGATACTTTTGGATGCTATGCAAATGTCATCGATGTAAACAGCGACGAAATCAACATCATGAAAAATATTGTTCATGAAACGTTGAAATTTTTGTGAAGCATTTTTGAGACCAAATGTCATGACATTAAATTCAAAAAGACCAAAAGGTGTTATAATTGCTGTTTTTTCTTTGTCTTCGTCAGCAATTGGAATCTGCTTGTACGCGCTAATGAGATCGATTTTTGAAAAACGTTGTTTTTCAGCAAAAATTTGCGTGAGATCTTGGATGTATGGTAAGGGGTACCGATCAGTTATTGTGATTGCATTTAATGAACGGTAGTCACCACAAAAACGCCATTGGCCGTTTTTCTTTGGTACCATGTGTAATGGGCTTGCCCAAGGGCTTTTACTGGGTTGACAAATACCCGCTTTGAGCATCAGGTCGAACTCGGCTTTTGCTAATTTTAATTTTTCTGGATTTAAACGCCGAGCTCGTGAAAAGATGGGCTGACCCGTTGTAACAATTTGGTGTCGTAAATTACCTGCTTTCAAGGTGTCATATTTATTGAATGTTGGGGGCAAAGTGAGATCTTTGAATTCACAAATTAAATTATTGAAGCTTGATTTTTTATCTACTGAACTAACTCGTTGCTATTGCGTGAATTGTAAATTGCATCTAGTGCGCAAATTTGTTTTTGAATCGATCAATTGTTTATTTTTTATATCTACCAACAATCCGTATTCACTGAGAAAATCAGCACCTAGAATGGGTTTAGAGACATTGGCAATAAGAAATGTCCAAACAAAATCGCGACGAAGAGCTAAATTAACTTTGCATGTAAGAAAACCGAAAGTTTCAATAGGTGTACCATTAGCGGCAAAAAGTTTATATACATCTGGCTTTTTTAATTTAGAGAATAAATATTTTGGCAAAATTGATAGGTCGGCGCCAGTATCGACCAGATATTTGCGATGGTTTGATTGGTCGGTAACGAAAAGACGGCGAGTGAATTTTGAATCCACTTCGCGTACCGATGGTGACGAAGTGGCTTCTAGTTTTCCGAATTATCCGAAAAATTGTTACTAGGCTAGTGCGCCAAACCTATAGTGAAATCTATAATATGGTCGCTTGCTATTTGACTTGGAACGAGAGCGCCTACATTCGTTGTTTTTGTTATTGTTGACGCCGTTCGAATTCTGGCTTTTGCTACGACTTGCTCTAAACTCCTTAAATGATTTTGTAAGCTCGTCGATTTGTTCTTTCAATTGTAACAATGATACATTATTATTGTCCGTTTTGATTTCGGAGATGTGTTTGGGTGTAGCTAACTCTACAATTTTGTCGGCCAAAGTGGCACATGTGTTCAGATCGTCATTTGAAATTGCGACGACTGCCCTCACGCTTTCCGATAGGCGGTCAATCCATAATGACATTAATGCCTCATCGGTTAACGAATTACGCGCTAATTCACGCATCTTCCGCAATAAATGAGATGGTTTACCGTCACCAAGTTCAATTTCCGTCAACAAAACTTTGAATTTAATTTGATCAGACGCGGTGTATTCACTAATTAAGCGCGTTTTTAACGATTCATATTTTGAGCCGTCCGGTGGCGGATTGCGAATCAAATCAGAAACCATTGACAAATATTGAGGATCAAGTGCAGCTATAACATGATTATATTTTGAATTGTCACGTGTGATTCCCGCGTTAGCAAATTGAGCTTCCATTTGTATGAAAAATAAATCGGGGTCATTTTTAATGAACGTTGGTGCTCTTATTGTTATTCGACCTATTTCGGGTAAAGGCAAATTGCTAATGGTACTTACGTTTTGTGTTTGTTGCTGCTCTGTTGCTTGTGTTGAAGTCTCAGGCACGTTGAAGAGCTTCCGAGGGTGTTGGTCAAAGTCTTTGGTATTCAATTTGTTTTCTGTTGAGCTCGCTTCCCAATTCAAGTTGCTTGGAATATTTGCTGCTCCGGTTGTTGAGCAGATGTGGCCGGATGAGAATTCTCTCGCTTAAAATTGTTGGTTTCTTGTTAGAAATATAAAAATTAAATAAATCCTTAGTTTCACAATTGATGTGGCTATTGCTGCTCTTGTGACACAGAGTGTTTTAAAATTGAGCTTAGTATCTGGCTAGGCTGCAGAAGTTGTCTACCAGGTGTAACTTAGGTTATGTACACGTTTTACTTCGCAATATGTGGCTGTGGCGCTGGTGGCAACGTCGAGGTCACCAATGTGGGAGTCTTTTGAGTTCCCGCAAAAAGAAAACACGTTGCCAATTTTTAAATAAATTTATTTTATTTATAAAACTTTGCTTAATAGTTAATTTTTAAACTAAGGCAATAGTCACTCTATCAGCAAGGGCGTGTACAACGAGAAGGAAAAAAAGTGTGTATCCTATTTTTTATGTACATGCAAAAATAACACTGTTGTAAAATATATTACTAGCTATGGGAAAAGTTTTCAAGTAAAACAGGGTATCTCATCATTGTAAATAAATGTGCAATGTGGAAGCCACATATACAACACCGGCTTCGCTTTCTAAAGGTTTCCTATGTAGCCAATACTTTAAAATCATGGCGAAACACCATAGCATTCGAAAAATAATGTTAATCACCTTTCTAATGCTAACCATATTGTCTCATTCCACCATAAAATACTTGTTATATACCACATTATACATAAAAACTTTCGGGGTTCGTAACTCGGAAGCAAAGGGTTTGCCCAGATATTCACATTTTTTACTTAAAACCACATTTTACACCTTTATAAAACTTTTTTCATTAAGTACTCCGAATAACTTAATTTATTTTGAAAAAAAAAAGTTTTTCCTTACCAGATTTTTTTGTTTTTTTATTTTTCCTGCTTCATTAAATAGGCTTTTAAATTCCCTTTCCAATGATACCTATATTGTCCCATCCCGCCATCAACTACTCCATATATGCCATATTATATATAAAAATTTCGGAGGGCCGTAAATCCGAAACTAAGACTTGTCGCCAAATTTTTCAGGTTACATTTTTTGCTTAAAATTGCATTTTGCAACCTTTAGGCAACTTTTTTATTTTGGAGCGGTGCCCGTAAACTAGATTTAAGCCAAAACAGCATCTAAATTCGTGTTAAAGAATTAAGCCTGTAATGAGAAGCGCCATTTGTTCAACATCAGTTCTTAGCGCAAGGCTCATACCAACCGAGTGTTGGTAATGACTTTAATCTTAGATCATCGCAACCAACTGCATCCTTAATTTTGAAAGAAATGATCCATATTTTGGAAAGAGCCATCTGCGCCCTTTTTATTAAATTTGAAATGACTGAGGAAAAGAATGCTGAATGTAAGTTTTATTTCTTTGACAAGACGGGATTTCTTGGCATTATAGGCTGTATAGACGGCTCGCATATAAAGGGTTTCTTTTCAAAAAAGTCTAGTTTACGGACGCAGCTTAAAAATTAAAAAAAAGTTGTCTAAAGGGTGTAAAATTTAATTTTAAGCAAAAAATGTTAAGTGGAAAATTTGGGGCTGACCCTTGGTCTCAGAGTTACGGGACTCCAAAGTTTGTATATGCAGTATTGCATATATCGAGTATTTTGTGGTGGAATGAGGCAATATGGGTATTATTGGAAAGGCCACGTAGCGTACGCTTGTATGATAGAAAAAAAAACTGACAAAATTCCACTATGTCCAAGGCGCATTGAACAGGTAACTGCATTAGATCATGCGGTCAACATATGTGTTAGCTTTTACGTGTATTTTGCTTTTGTAAAAACTATTGAGCTGTTAAAAACGTCTAGTAATATGTGTGTATATATTTGTGAACACTAAGAAAGCCACTAAAAATATATCAAAATACATACACACATATTGCCAGCTCAAAGGTTTTTACACAAACCAAAAACGCGTAAAAGTTAATGCATTCACCTGGTATCACTGCGCCTTGGCATCGACATTTCCGAGGCTAACAGTGCAGTCGCACGTTCAAGTTTTTGTTCAAATCTCTTTCAAGAAACGTACACATCAAGGCATATTAATTTAACAGGTAGTGTTAGTAGATCAGGTGATGTTTTTTGTTTACGTTTTCAGGTGTCAAATTTTGTTTACACTTTTTATTTTCCTAGGATTTTTTTTTCTTATATCATGTGTCGGGGAAATTTGTGTTTGTGTTTAAAACTTCCATAGAACAAAAAAGTGTGTAAAAATTAATTATGAAGCTTGATTTTATCCCTTTACTGCTCCTTATCCGCGAAATGACATCCATAACGGCTTCTATACGTATTTTTCTTCATCGCATGTAAGTCTTGTGAATTGATTGAAAATAATAATAACATTAATTTTTTTTCTAAAGCGCACATTGGGACAAATAACCGAATTATGAATGGAATTTTGTTAAATGTAACCAATAATGCACTTAATTTGTTCTATATGGTAGTGCGCAATCAAACAATAAGTATTTATTTTTTAAGCATTACATTAGTCTGTACGTGCGTGCAAAGTATTATTATCTGTTTTACGGGCTAGTTTAGTTACTTAAACTCATCATCATACATGGAATAAATATTATGATAAAAATATGTATTTACCAAAACAAAAGATTATGACTAGCTTTAATTCCAAACATTATTTTAGGACAAGAAATATATGTTTAGTCCTTATGATAAATTTTTTGTAAACAAATTTTAAGACAAGAAATATTCTGGCAATAAAGAAATTCAAAATTTTACTAATTATACTTTTTAGAAGAAAATTACATAAAAGAAAGTAACTTTAAATAGCGACAGTCATTAAGAGGATGCCTATGTAAAAACATACATATATAATGTTAAGTGTACTATTAATAGGTACTAAAAAAATAAAAATACTAAAGCAATGCTTTACATACTTTGCACGTAAAGACTTATGTGATGCGTTAAAAAACAAATACTTATAAGTTTACTGGGTGCTAGGAAAAAGAACATATAAGGGCAATAGTGGTTACATTTAACGAAATAAGAAACTCCATTTTTGTCGTCGTAATTCAGTTATTTGTCCCTATGTGCAGCGTTAGTTGATTTTGACATCTGAAAACATATTTTACAAACATAAAATACATTGTTGTAGTTGTTTTAGAACTGCTTTTACCTGTTAAATTAATATGCCTTGGTACACATACTGCTTGTAAAAATTCACAAAAATTGAAATCTGTGACGTACGTTGCACGCAATTTCAAAGCAGTTTTTAAGTAAGATGTCAAGAAAACACTGACAGCAGAATTTTTAATAGCCCGTTCAGGCTGCCACGAAATTATGTAATTTCAAACTGAAATTACGAACGAAATCTAGAGTGTTTATAGTGGGTTATTTGACACTTGAGTTAATTTTAGAAACAGCTGTTCGTTTTTATGTTAGAATTATATTATTCTTTTGCATTCAAGTTTTGTACAAAATGGAAAAAAAGAAAAAGAAAACACTTGATATTAATTAAATTGAAAGCTTTTAATAATAAAATATCAAAAAATAAATTAAAAATGTTTAAGTTCTTGCAGTTTTCATAATCCATCAGTATGGTTATTATGCATACATGTTTGTATATATCAATGTATGTACATACGTGTATTCCTGTAAATAAGTTCATGGTTGCACACAAAGTAGTATTTTACACAAAAACAAGGTTGTCTATCGTAATTTCAAGTTAATTTCGTTGAAATTAAGTAAAATGAGATAATTTGGGCAATGGTAAAATGTATGCGAAATTACGTAATTTCAAGTTGATTTCGGCCGAAATCACGAAATGACTTAATTTCGTGTCAGCCTGAATGGGCTATAATACAAATTTGGAGGGAAAACATCAATCAGCTGTTTTCTTGAATGTAATTTGAAAGACTCAATTGAACGAAAATTTAAAAGCAAATTCTCAGCCAGTTTTTAAAATGTGAGTGTATTGCTTAAAAAATGAGAGAAATTTTAAAACTTGAAATGAAAACTTGATCGTCTGACACCCTAGTAAAAACTTACCATTCACGAAATAAGCACTAGTTAAAAAAAACTTTAGATGGCGGCCCATTTATAAACTCGCCGACGATAACACTCAATTATTTTCAATGCTGACGACGACAAAACAGTGTGTAGGCCGTCGACATTCGCGATAAGGTTGATTAAAAACACTTTTCGTTTATTACAAGGTACATTTAATTCACTAGATAGTGTCGTCCACCCAGCCGGTTTGTAGTTGGACTTGTCAAAATTTGTTTATATTTTACATTTTTTGTTTACGAATTTCAAAAACACTAACAACAATCATATGCAGAACAAAGCGAGAGCGCTTGTTTTTAGAGCAATTATCTCTTATTTTGTCTTTCTATTTTTGGCATTTCCACTCACAAAGCAACAATTAAATGCCATGTTGTTTTTACAACTATTGAATTTGTTGTAGAGCCGCTATTACTTAGTAAAATAAATGTACTTATAATTTGCATTAATTTTCCTTTTTTTAGATGCTATAATATATGCAAGTTTTATTATTTAATTAAAAATACCCAAGCCCGGAGAATTTTTACTTCCCGGTTTTTCAAAAACCAAAAAAGTTCTATTTCTTGGAAGTTAACTGGCGAACGTGTGCAAAATTTTTAGGACATTCAAGCCGGATGACAAATGATTTTAAGCCGGCACCTGTTCTTTTTTCAGTCCGCCGCTAGGGAGATATCGAATGGCGCAGCCCTCTGGCGACAATAATACCTTTATTGAGATTTAAGTGAGTGTTTAATAGGTTAGTTTAATCATTAGTTTTTGAGTAAATAAGTAAGAGTAAATTATCATGTTATTTTTCGTATGTAAAAATCTATAATATTTAATTGACTAATACTTTTGCTGCACATTTTGTCAGTAAAAAAAATACTTGGTTGCGTGGCAAATATTAACTTTTTCATCATGTTGTATTTTATAGCTAAAATTATGAAGACCTTATCTGCAGATCAAATTCGTCAATGCTATCTTGACTTCTTTAAAGAAAAAGACCACATTTATGTCCATTCTTCTAGCACTATTCCACTGGATGATCCAACATTGCTCTTTGCGAATGCTGGAATGAATCAGTTTAAACCTATATTTTTAGGAACTGTCGAACCAAATAGTGACATGTCTAAATGGCAGCGTGTTACTAATACTCAGAAATGTATTCGTGCTGGTGGAAAACATAACGATTTGGATGATGTTGGAAAAGATGTATACCATCACACTTTTTTCGAAATGTTAGGGAATTGGTCGTTCGGAGATTACTTTAAAAAGGAAATATGTGCCTGGTCATGGGAATTCCTAACTGAACGTTTACGACTTCCTAAAGACCGTATATATGTTACTTATTTCGGTGGTGATGAAGCTAGCCACCTAAAGCCTGACTTGGAATGTAAGCAGTTGTGGTTAGATTTGGGTCTTAAGCCAGAACATGTAATACCAGGCAGTTTGAAGGATAATTTTTGGGAAATGGGAGACACTGGGCCGTGCGGTCCTTGTTCTGAATTACATTTTGACCGCATTGGTGGAAGAAGTGTTCCTGAGTTGGTAAATATGGATGATCCCGACGTACTTGAGATTTGGAATTTGGTATTTATACAATACAGCCGTGAAACGGATGGCAGTTTAAAACCTTTACCTAAAAAACATATTGACTGTGGAATGGGGTTTGAGCGATTAGTTTCTATTGTACAAGATAAACGATCAAATTATGACACTGACATTTTCGTGCCTTTGTTCGAAGCAATCAGATCAGGAACAGGTTGTCTACCATATAAAGGAAGAGTAGGTGCTGATGATATTGGTGGCTATGATATGGCTTATCGTGTTTTGGCTGACCATGCTAGAACTATTACTATAGCTTTGGCCGACGGAGGAACGCCGGATAACACTGGTCGTGGTTATGTTTTACGCCGAATACTACGACGAGCAATAAGGTAATTAAAAAACTAGCTTTCTATCATCATTTTTCAGCATCTATATTCTCTATTCTATCCATTTCCAACGAAGGTATAAAATTAATAAATAGGCATTATTGACTGAGTGTTACTTCCCTTAAAAAATGTGTACTACCTCATTTCAAATTGGGTAAATTGGGCAATGAGTCAATCAGGCATGTTCTGACAATCGCAAATCGCCTAAAACTTGCGATGTGAGTTGAAATCGGCTGAAATGTGTTCCGTAGTTCATAATCGCAAGAAATTTGGCGACTTGAAATCGCAAGCACAGACTGATGTGAAGTTATAACTTTCACTTAAACAGGCATGTTCTGACACATCACATGCGATTTCAAAAACGCCAACTTTTGTTTTACATGTTCTGAAACTCACGCGTTTTGCTTGCGATTTGCTTTTTTTCAAACTTATGTTCGAAAAACAAAAACATATGATTTGGCGGTGCAAAACAAAAAAATCAAAAGAAAATTTAAAAAATGGCAGCAGCCTTCTTGCTTAGTTTAATTTCTTCAAATAAACATGAAATTAAAAAAAGAAGAAATTAAAAAACGGATGCTTAGAGATAATTTCAATCTATTGGATATTCCAATCCAATAAATATTTATTAATTTAAAAACTTTATAAGAAGCAAGAAATAATTTGGCGACAAATGAAATTTCTATTAGAGATGTTGCATTTAGCAACTTTAAAGAAAAAGATTACTTAGATCGTGAGTAATCAGTACTTAAAAATTATTTTTGCTTATTTTGTTAGTTATAACATACACGTTCAAAACGCAGAACGTCCTAAAAATAATTGAGATATATTTATTGACGTACATTAACACTTAAATCGCCCATTTAATAAGCACCGAATATTTGTTTAAGATTTTAAAATGTGAACAACCGCATTTTGATTTGACTACCGACTAAACATTTAACCGCACTAATACTAATATATTTTCGAACATCAATAAGAGCAGCTGTTTTTATGAAATCGCAAGTACTCAAGAAAAAACCAACACAAACAAATGATAAAACAAAGGACATATTTTAAATTTATTATTTAACACTTTATTTGTGTAAAAATATAAATAAATGTTGATAAAAATAAAAGAAAACATATTAATTTTTATTTGTGTATAATTTTATTATTTTTTTAATATAAATTTCATTTGTCGCCAAATTATTTCTTGCTTTGTATAAAATTTTTAAATTAATAAATAATTGTTGGATTGGAATATCCAATAGATTTAAATTATCTTTAAAAATCCGTTTTTTAATTTCTTCTTTTTTAATTTAATTTTTATTTGAAGAAATTAAACTAAGCAAGAACGCTGCTGCCATTTTTTTTAATTTTCTTTTGATTTTTATGTTTTGCACCGTCAAATCATATGTTTTTGGTTTTCGAACATAAGTTTGAAAAAAGCAAAACGCGCGAGTTTCAGAACATGTAAAACAAAAGTTGACGTTTTTGAAATCACATGCGATTTCAAAAACGTGCGAGTGTCAGAACTTGCCTGAATACTTTTATTAATGTTGGTTAATAAAATTTTGATGTGTGTGAAGTAAAAATTAATAACTCTAGCCACATGGTTTTATGATATATGTACATCTAGTTTAGTGAAGTAACTCCAATTAACAAAAGAAATGTGACAAAGATCTCTGTAATTTCTTACAAAACTTAACATTATTATATTTGACTATTGAGTTTAATAAAGAGACGACTAGAAGTCATCTGAAATATTTTTTTTCGACCCTAATTTTTTTTAGTATCGTCCTGATAAACTTCAGGCATGCTCTGCAATCTACACCAAAATTTCTCTTCATGATTTGTTAAGCATTGTTGCTATAAATATATTTTTAACCAAAACAATGCCTTGAAAAATACAAAAGTTAAAATTTCGTGTGGAATTCCGAACATGCCTGTACATTATTAGGTTTTTATACCCTTCACCACAGGTGGAAAAATCGTATATATGAGTTTTTCATACCGTTTGTAATTTCTACAATGTCTATTTCCGACCCCATAAAGTATATATATATTCTTAGTCCTTATGCATAGCAAAGTCGATTGAGCGATGACCGTTTCTCCGTCCGCATTTGTGTTGAAATCAACTTTGTCGCCAATCGATCAGCCTTAGTTTCAAAAATTTTGCTATTGTAAATCAGCAAGATTAGTCCATGTCTTTCGAGGCAGCGGGTAAAATGCCACGCCTGCCTCTAATTTTTTCCAAGTAACAACTTACGTCAAAACATATTTGCAAGTATGTTTTTAATATTTGTGACTAATTTACAAATATGTTTTCGTATTTAGGGCAAAACTGTAAATATGTTTTCGTATTTGGGACATATTTAAATACTTTAAATGCAAAAACTAAAGTCGGTTTCTTTTAGAAAGTACTTTAATTTTAAAACTTGCTGTTAACTTTTTTGATACTATATTCAAAAATTTAATATTTTCAAAGTTGAACCAGCTTTAACTAGGCGACACATTAAATAAAGACAATTATTGACCATAATTTGTAGTAAAATACATTTAAATAGACTATCCTTTCTGAACAGCTGCTAGAATTATTTGTTAAAAATAAAAAACAAATATAAAAAATTAAATTTGCTAGTTTGAAAAGTAAAAAAGTTAATTAAATTTCTGCAAATTGTTATAAAAATTATAAAATTAATAAATTTCAACAATAAAAATAAAATGTAAGTTTACGTCATAAAATTTTTTTTTGATAAAGTCGGTACTAAGTCATTTAAAAACAACTCCAGTGTATAAAATACACTTTTACTTGTCTATAGTACAAAAGTGCACTTCAAAGAAAACTGTACTTTTGAAGTCAGAAAGTACACTTTATTTGGGACTATGATTATGGGCCATTAAGTTTTTTTTAAAGAAATTTATAGAGTCTAAGCTTAAAAACCAATTTTAAAATTTGAAATCATTTTGGGGTTTTCTCGAAAATGAAAGAGAGTAGGCGTAAAAAAAGTAGACATTTAGGCATTTTAAAAAAGAAAACTGCACTTCTGCGCACAGTAAGAATACGTTTTAAATTAGCATGATAAAAAATATCGAATGCAATCACAGGCGCAAAAAAAAAACGGTCAACGCAAACTCATTCTAAATAACGGTGCTCCTTTTTAGGCAAAATACTTTTGTGACCTTTAAACAGCGTGGTTGTTAAAAGAAAAATAACAAAAGCATATTTTTAATGCAAGTTGTTGTAGTTATTGGTAGTAATTGTTGTCCACCAGACTGTATTCTATTTATAGAAAAAAAAATTACCTGAATATGTAACTTTTTCTGTATTATTTGCGGACAAAAATGAAATTTATGCTAAAATTATGTAGGCAAAATATTATTGTGAGTAACTGTATACTCTGAGTTCTTATGCATAGCGATGTCATCCGTCTATCCGTCTGCCCGTCCGTGTTAGTGTTGAAATCAACTTCGCCAAGGCACTAGATGAGCAAAATAAAATTTAAATACGCCAATCGATCAGACAGCAACATTGGTCCATGTCCTTCGAGGCAGCGGGAAAAACACTACGCCTGCTGTTAATTTCTCCATATCATTTAGAACAATGAAGTAAGTCAATAAGAAAAACGCACCATGTTTTCTGAGTACTCCGAACTTCTCATAGAAAAGTACGTTTGTACACTTCTTTTAAGACATCAATATATGTAAAGGGTCATCCAAATGTGATGCCTACATGTCAGCACTATATAATTTTTACACGTGACATCTTTTCAAATGACATAAGCCATTTTGTTTTATTAGAAGGTAGTACAGTTTTAACCATGGACAGGTATACATTGCAACAACGCTAGTTGGATTATTGAACAACGAACAACAGATCCATTGTTTTCAAGCAAAATTTTGTTTAGTGACGAAGTTCATTTCAGAATGGATGGATTCGTCAATAAGCAAAATTGTCGTATCTGGGGTGATGAAAATCCTCGTGTTATTCATGAAAAATCTCTACACCCAAAAAAAGTTACTGTTTGGTGTGCATTTTGGGCAAATGGAATCATTGGGCCATTTTTCTTCGAAGATGATGCTGGAAATGCTGTTACTGTGAATGCTGAGCGACACCAATCAATGTTGAGATACTTTATGGACACAGTTGAATCATATTGATGTGTCTGACGTCTATTTCCAGCAAGACGGTGCTACATGTCACACAACTCGAGAAAACATTACGCTTTTGCGATTAAAATTTCCTCAACGTGTAATTTCACGAAATGCAGATTTCAATTGGCCTCCAAGGTCATGTGATCTAACACCATTTGATTTTTTTTGTGGGGTTTTTTGAAAAGTCGAGTGTATGCTAACAAGCCACAAACAATTAATGATCTAAAGAACAACATTCAAGTTGCAATTCGTGAAATAACACCAGCAACATGTTGGAAAGTCATGGAAAATTTCGATATTCGGATTGATGTGTGCAGACGCAGTCATGGTGGACATTTGAATGATATTCTATTCCACTTATAATTGTAATGGATCATACTTTTAATAAAAAAAAACCAGCTTGAAAAAATTGCAAATAGTTTGTGTTTTATTTCAAAGAAACATGTAGGTGCGTTTTTTGGATGACCCTTTATTATTTAAGTATTCTTTCAGAGATCCTTCAAAAAATACTAAAATTAAAAAAAATGTTTAACCCATTAGGAGCCGATGACATTTTTATGTAAAATTATATATAGTACTTAATTTTTTTCATATTTTTTTTAGGTATCTGTCATCCCAATATTTCTCTTTTTGACTTACATATATGGTGATGGGTATATAAGACTCGGCATAGCTGAATATAGCACTCTTGTTTATTTTGCATTTTTTGTTCTCTAACGACATTAGTTTTTAAAGAAACCATTTTTTAATAATAAATGTTTAAATCTTGCACATATCAATAATTCATAAACTGAAGCAGTGAATTATAAAAATAAATATTTCATTATAGTAGCAATATACAGATCTCCCAGTAGTTCTAAAGCGGAATTTTGCGATGCCCACAGAATATCTCAGAAGGATTATATGAGAGAAACTGCGATATAATTGTAGGTGATTTCAACATAGATTGAAAGAATAATTTCTATAAGAATAAAATTGATAGTATTAAAATAACAAGCCATGTCACAGAAAAAAATTCCGTTCGGAAGTGAAATTGATTCCGTATTTTGCTTCTATAGCAAACGTAAAACAAAAAAAATGTTCGGAATGAAACCACTTTCAGTTTGCTATGTGGAATTGATATTTTGAGCATTTTGTTAACATAAAAACATTTTTTTATAGTTAAGACTATTCTTTATCTTTCTTATTGATCCAAAATGAATTTATTTTAATATGGTGTTAATAAAAAAATTTACTTTTTCTTAAAAAAATAATAAAAATAAACGGATTTTGCTTGCAAGATATTGCCGTACTTTAATATTTTTGTTTTTTTTTTTTTAATTCCGTAGAACACAAACAGGAAAGAAGAATAAACAATTAAAAAATTTTTTTCTGCACATATTTTTTAACATCTAAACGAGATTGAACAGGCACTGATGGCATTGTCGAGCTCGGAAGATCATTAGATATTTTCTGCAACACCATAATAAAAGCTTCTTTATTTAGCCGGTAATAGCTGTTTTTTGTTTTGCTACATTCTTTGTTATGTTGCCACATTTAAACAAACAAAGGTGGTTTTGCATTTTCTTCGGGTTACTAAAACCGAACGGAATCCATAGAAGCTTAAACCATTTCGATCCGAATTGTAACTTCGGAATCATTTCAATTCCGAACGGAATTTGTGACATGCCTGTATAAATGAATTTTCTAGAATAACTCAAAATTTAAAGACTATAATAGAATTTTTAATAACAAATAATAATATGATTATTGCTACAACTAATATCAATAATAAAATATCTGCAGCCGTATTCTGTCATTATCGTAGCTTATTTTTTATCTCGATCGCTAAAATACGAAAAATAAATTTGGGCAAATATTTTGGCGATGTCGCTAATTTTGTATTCTGTAACTCTAATCTCTTAGCTAAAATTTACTATTTTCGCCGTAGCTAATTTGCTAGAATAAGTCCTTTCTTTTCCTTCTATTTTCAATAATGCTGTTAGAAAGAGTCAAAATGCTGTTGAAAAGAGACAATCTTATGAAGCTCGTTTTTGACATTTGATATTAGTGTTACCTAACTTTATATTTTGTTTTCCATATAAATGTTAAGCATTTCGCACCAAAAAGTTTTATAAACATGTTGTAGAACGTAAAATGTTTAAAATAATTTTATAATATAGTTTATGATGTACGCATATTATTTTTTTAAAAAATCGCCAATGTTGATATTGAACAAAAAGCTTTAAAATCTGGCAACACTATAAAAGATTTTTTTTTAAATATTTTAGTGGACATATTGTTATTGTGTTTTTTTAAATAATTAGTAAATTAATATGGAAAGGAGGATATTTTTAAAATTATTTTTATATATTTTTTATTTTTATTTTCTTTTCTTATTTGTGTATTTAACAAAATCGAAATTAGATCTAAAACTATTTATTTTTCATTTGACAAAAGAAACATTATTTTAAAACATGATATTGTGATTCAAAACATTTGAATATAATAAAGTATATAAAACAATAAGTATAACGAAGTATAACATACTCATTGAAAATGGAGTGGCAGAGGATGAGATCAACGATGATACATATGACATTGATGATAATGTTCAAAAAATTGATATTAAAGATGAAGATGGAGCTGACGTTCAAATAAGGGTTGACGGAAATAGTTTCCAAGCAAGAAATTTGCTGGTCCACCAATAGTTTTCTAATTTTTAAAATAAATATTTTTTATTCCTCTTACTGAAGTGAAAGTCTATGTAGTTAGCAAATTATTTATAATTAAAATTATTAATATATTATAGAAGCGTAGAATTAGAATATATATATATATATATATATATATATATATATATATATATATATATATATATATATATATATATATATATATATATATATATATATATATATATATGTATTAAAAAATGATCTAAACGTGAAAACAAAACGATTTTATTACTAAACAGGAATATTTCATTGAACTACTTTAGGCTAGATGAGAAAAAGAAATACATTAAAGCAATTAATTGTTATTCTTTTGCTTACTTCCTTCATGGTAAACTCTTAACAAAATTTAAATTACTTTTTAGCAGCACAAAATACTTAAGGCCGGGGCACAAAGAATACGTCATACGTTAAACTTTGACAAATTCAACTAACAAGTCAGTTAAAATACATGTTTTTTTATGAGCGTTCTCACACTCAATACGTGTCTGTAAACGCAAAGAACGAAAGTTTGTCAACTTTTGACGTATGTTGAATACTTTGAGAACTATAAAATGCTTCTTCTTCTCTGTTTTTTTTTAACTCTTGCTGTGTTTCAATTGTGTTTTGTGATTTTAATAAAACAATTTTGGTGGCAAACAATAAAATACAATATACAAATTTACAAGGGAATAAAATACAAATTAAATTTAAAAGTGAATAAAAATAGAGAGCAAACTTTGATTTAAAATTCCGTCAGAAAAGTATTCATTGTGCCAACCTCATCCGTCGTTACTTTGACTTTAGTTGAATTTGTCAAAGTACATCGCATGACGGATTTTATGTGCCCGGCCTTTATTGCTAAAAATTAAGCATTTAGGAGACAAATAACAGCTGTTTAGTTGTTAGAGAATACAAAATAGGAGAATTTTAGCGATGACAACAAACGCTAAAAATACGGCGACTTTAATTTTTAAGAGATAGCTAATTTTAGCAATGCTCGTTACAGAAATGCAATTGTAGCAAGAAATCTCTAAATTAATTTTAGATATTTTTAGCGATGGAGATTAGGCTTAAGCGGCTTACAGAATACAGCCACTGATCATGAATCAATAGACATTTGATTAAATGTGAAAATAGAGCTTCGGAAACAAAAAGTAAAGTCTTTAAATATAATAAAACCAGTTTTAAAATTTAATTGAGTGCAATAATCTGGTTAATGTGGATGATCTAGTTAATAATTTTGATAAATGCATTAAAGATTCCATATAAACATTTTTCTTATTAAAAAAATACAATAATATTAATAATAAATGGTTTAAAATTGATCTTCAAAGATTGAAATTGTAAAAGGTTAACTAATACCAAAAAGCAGTGTTTGAAAATAATAGTATTGCCTGGACAAGTTTCAAGAATATAACAAATACACACATAGTTAGAATAATATCAAATTATCAGAAAGAGTTTTAGTCGCAAAAAACTTTATACGAGCAACACCTTCGTGCTAAAAGAGTGAAGGATAATGCTGGTTCCTCAATGACGCTCCTTTTAAGGTATCAAATTATTATTAATTAAAGTAATCAACCACTGCCCACACTGTAAAGAGTATCTATGTAGAAGATTAACTATGCCAGATATATTCTTTCCAGCACGTGCAGTTAAAAAGGTTTTAGCGGATCTTAACATAAAAAAGTCCGCTATCCGCTATCGACGTTCTCGGCATGAAGATTTAATGCGATGTTTAGTGGAACTAGCATATTTTTCATGTCGCAAAAAAGCATTCAATTGACTAGCTCTTTTGGAATAAACTCTCATGTGGTCGATTGGCCAGTGAGTGAATCGCACTACGCATTACAGAGAAAATTCGTTTTTAAGCCGAACAGTTCGCATGTGGAATAAACTCGCTGCAGAGGTCTTTCTTTTCACTTTCAGTGTGCAAAAATTCAAATTATATGTCCTAAAGCACTACCCCCCTTTAACACAACAAAATTTCCTAGTGCTTGCACAATGTATTGCATAAGTAAGTTCTAATAAAAAAAAATCGTTTGATCATGGAATTTTCCCGCAAAACTGGAAAGAATCAATGGTTACACCTGTGGAAAAAACAAGAAATTCTAGTAAATGTAAAAATCTTTCAATCAACACCTTAAAAACGTGTGTAAAAATAATAGAAACAATAGTTAAAAAGCAATTAGAAGGCTGTTGAAAAGTATGCATTGATATCTAAGTACCAGTTATACGAAACAGCTGTGAACTTCGTTATAAACAGATGGGACTTTAGTAAGAAAAACAACAAAATTCTGGCTATATTTCTTGATATTAAGATATCTTTTTAACCCATAGATAAAAGCCTCCTGATAAAAATGCTATATTGTACGGTGTACAGGATAATATTAATAGAATTAAAATGGTTTGAATCGTATTTACCAAACCGAACACAAATAACAAGGGTCAATAACGTACAATCGAATTTGGCGCGGAACGACTGGAATTCCACAAGGCTAAATCCTAGGAGCACTGTTATATACATAAGTAACATAGCTGACATGCTGATGACACCTTAATTTTTACGGAAGCTGAAACAGAAAAAAATGGGATGAAAATCTAAAAATAAATATGAAAAATAAACAATAATAAAATAAGTAAAAACAAATATGAAAAATAAGTGGGTAATAATAAACAAATTAAAGTCAAATGAAATTAAAATGAAGTTGATGGAAATCAAAATGAACACCGTTAAATCATTTCAAATAACGGTATAATAAAAAAGGTAATAAATTAAAATATCTGTTTTTTGTGATAGATAAAGACATATATTTAAATAATATTTGAATACATATGTATGTAATAAAATTGGAAAAAATATTGTTTTTTTTAACGACTTAGAAAGAAAGGCTTCGCAAGACGATGCCAAGTAACTAAGAGATGAGCAAAACAAAAATTTATTTAAAAAATAAGTTGTTAATTTTGTTTGAAATATTAATATTTCTCAGAGCTTGTAAAAATTGTTATTATAATTATTATATTATTAATAAAAATCAAAAAAGTATTAAAAATATTAAAAAAAATCACAATATCAGAAACCTAGGTAAACCACATATATTTGACGGCACAGTAAGTATTTCTAACTATTATAAATTAAGAAATGACTGTGTAAGCATGGGACGTTGTGGCGTTGCTTTCTACGTTCGAGTTGAAATGTTTTCGAAGATTTTTAAGAAATCACATTGTATCAAATCCTTAACCAGTTTTAAGAAACTGTGCCAGTTAAGCAAAATCGGGAACGTTATAATATACGTTTTTTTTAATACCTGAAGAAGGGATGTGCAACGGATCTAAAGGCTTCTACATACCAATATATCTATTGCTCAGGCTACCTAGAAGAGCCGCTCTCTCACTAGATAGAGGTGGACAATGAAGAGCAGAGGCTTCACCGTTTCCTCCTCTTCCTCGTCCTGAACGCTTCTAAAGAAGTCATGGTATGGAAGATTTAATTTTTTAGCATGGGCACTAATGATACAGTGCCCTTCGAGAGCAGCTACAAGTGTGCCCAGCGGTCCTCGAGGAATCCTCAGCTGATTTGCAATTCTCCTACTATCATAATGAGGCCATAGTGTACTCGAGATAGTGCAGTTGACTTCTGTAGATTATCTAGTCTGCACGACCTCAAAAGGTTCCTGCTGAAACATAGCTTTACATCAATTAAATGGGACTCCTATCGGTAGATCTATCTCTCGATCCCTTTGACGGGTTTCAGACCTAGCGAGTTCGTCCGCAACTACGTTCCCGGGCATGCCTGAATTTGCTGGCAACCAAAATAGTTTAAGGTTGGAATGTCTCACTTTTTAATTAAGAGATATCCGGCATTTACGAACCTATCTCGATAACGCGGCCTTGCTGTCGGTACGGATTCGAATATCCTCGTCGCATATCCTGTGGTACTTCATCCAGCTCACCGCCCCCCCATCCAAGGGTATTTTGTTAATCTAGCCGAACATTGGCCAAAAATTAAATTTAAAACATACATATAAAAACTAAATTACAGACTGCGAAATTCTACATCGTATAGCGATTTTTAAGGCTTTAGTTCCAGATTTGTCGTTTTAAGACTATTGAAACCAGGGAAGTTGAGTAAATTGCATACGTTTTTATTGACATTTTATGATTTTAAGAGGCTTACGAAATAATTTTATGTCGCTAAAGAAATAAAGATTTTGTATTGATTGAGCTATGAGAAATAGAACGCAGAAATAACACATCTTAAATAAAGCACCTTGAAATTACCTTGTACCTAAAAGTCGTTGTGGTTGATAATTGTGATATTGATGAAGTGTGAAGCCAATTATACGAAAAATGCTTTCTTATTAAGACCGTAATCTATACATATAATGAAATAGTAACGGGGTCATTTTTGCACATATTTCTTTAAAAATTTAGATTTTGCTGTAGATATTAATCGATATAAAATACGAAACACTTATTTTTTGAATTTTTGTCTTTCTGTCCGTTTGTTTTTTTTTTTTGGCATCATACAAAAACTGCTGGATGGATTAAAAACATTTGTTCAAATATAGAGTGCTATTTTTTTTAAAAATATGTCGTTTAGTAGAGAAAGTAGAGATAAAAATGTGAAAGCACCCAATTTTACCGGTATAATGGTACTAGAACAGTTGTCGGTACATTTTATTTTTGTAGATGGAAAATTTTTGATACTGTTTACAGAACTCTACAATGAATTTTTAAGATTGCATTTTTCTTAATTTTAATTTTAAGAAAATACGCGGACGAAGTCGTGGGAATTGCTAGTAACTAACAAAACTGAAAAAATGCATTTTATAAAATAGGTACATGTAATCAGTGATGAGGGACTGTTCCCTGTTTGTGGGATTTTTTTTTTTAAATTTTGAAATGTAGAGCAAAAAAAACATATTTGATGTAGAAAATTTAAAAACTTTTTTGTTTTTTTGTTAAAATTCAAGATATTTAGCATTCCTAACTTATGAAAAGAGAGCATTTTCAGGAGCGCCAAATCCATCATCAGCATTCTTCGCGTCCATCAACCTTAAGTTGTGTATATTGTAAATATCATCCATTTAACCAACTAATCAATATCAATTTGGTTAGACGAAATTCACACAAAACTCAAAGCATTTCTTTCTTATTTTCTCTACAACACGTCTTGTAAATTTGTTGCAATTTTGTACTACACCTTCGGTATAGTCACGAAGTGCATATTTTATTTTTTAATCATTCATACTTGTTTCCTCACAACATTATAGATGCTGTTCAAATAAGATTTAGTTTATTCAATGTTGCCGGGCTACACTACGAGGGCTGCTATATATATTACTGGCCTGGCAACACTGAGTGCTGCCAAGTGCAATCTGACATTTCCATTGGAAAGTTTGTCATTTTTAAGCATAATCGTACTCAAAACGTTTTGGCGTACGACCATTATTTCTGTTGTTTACAGTGACTTGAAAAAATTAATATAGAAAAAAATGGAATTAACTCGTGAACATTTTCGTGCCATCATTTTTCACAACTTTCGACGTGGATTATCACGACAAGAGTGCATTGATGAACTTAAATCTTTGTATGGCAATGAAGCACCATCCTATAGCACTATGAAAAATTAGTATAATGAATTTAATCGTGGCCGAAGCTCGCTCAAAGACGAATTCCTTGGACATTTCTTCCACCAGCATACATTCGATACTGCATGAACACCTGGCCGTAAAAAAGGTTTGTTCTCGTTGGATCCCGCACAATTTGAATGTCGCTCAAAACAAGGCTCGTGTCGATTGGTGCAAAGAAATGTTGCAAAAATACGATTGCGGTGCTTCAAAAGAAGTTTATAAGATCGTCACAGGTGACGAATCATGGATCTATTCGTATGAGCCCGAAACGAAACAACAATCGACCGTGTGGGTCTTCAAAGACGAGCAAACTCCAACGAAAGTTGTTCGTGGAAGAAGCACTTCGAAGCAAATGGTCGCCTGTTTCTTCGGCAAAACTGGTCATGTGGCGACTGTTCCGCTTGAGCAACGTAGGACGGTCACTTCTGAGTGGTACACAACAATTTGTTTGCCTGAAGTCATCGGAGAAATTCGAAATACCAACAAGAGAAGACGAATCATTGTTCACCATGACAATGCGAGCTCTCACACATCGGATCAAACCAGAGCGTTTTTGACCGGCCAAAACGTCAAATCAATGGGTAATCCGCCGTACAGCCCTGACTTGGCACCTAATGACTTCTTCTTGTTTCCGCACATCAAGAAAAAAAATGCGTGGTCAACGATTTTCGTCGCCAGAAGAAGCTGTTGAAGTGTTCAAAAATCATGTTTTAGAGGTGTCTCAATCGGAGTGGAAAAAGTGCTTCGACAACTGGTTTGAGCGCATGCAAAAGTGTATGAATCATGCTGGAGAATACTTTTAAAAACAATAAAACCATTTTTGACTATAAATATTTGCATTTTCACTATTAGGCCAGAAATATATAGAGCAGCCCTCGTAGTAAGGTCTAGGAAAAACAAATTTAAAGATTCATACAATAGATTCTCGTGACGCAACCCCTGTGAACGATCGTTACTATCCTGTCTCTCCGGCGGTTAAAAAACCTCTTTGCAGACCTTTATAAAATGCTTGTTCTTGCTGTCATTGAAGTAAGCGAAATTCCGAGGAATCATCCGATTACTTTGGTCCGTAAGGGCAAAAAGATTCGGCTGTGTTTGGACTAACGGTCAAGGATACCTATCCTTTGCCGCACATAGAGGGTTTGTTAAGTTGTTTTTTTATTTCGAGTATCGATCTAGAAGATGCATTCTGGCAGATTCCACTAAAGACATCTAGTAGAGAAAAAACTGCTTTTACAGTACCACAGAGGCCACTTTACTATTTTACGGGTATGCCATTTGGGTCATGTAACACGGCCCAAAGGTTATGCCGTCTAATGGATAAAACGATCCCCGCGGCGCTTCACGAAAGAGTTTTTGTCTACTTAGATGATCTATTAATAGTTTTTCCAGATTTTGCAATTTACTTTCAGTTATTGTCACGTATAGCTAAGAGTCGTATCAGAAGCAGGTCTAACCATCAATGTGGCAAAATCGAAGTTCAGTTTCAAAGAACTACGATATCTAGGATAAATTGTAGGTGGAGGCAAATTAAAACCTGATTCGGCTAAAGAGGAAAAGATTACTCGGATTGCTTATCCTAAAACAGCTAAACAAGTGCGGAGTTTCATGGAGCCAATAGGCTGACATAGGAAGCTTATACCAGACTATGCCACCATTGCAGCTCCAATCATTAAACCATGAAAAAGGGTAACCAATTCAAGTTTTCAGAAGAAACTAATTTCGCATATGATCGGCTCAAGGGTGGTTCAGTGTAACGAGTCAGAAAGATGATTTTTAAGAAGAACGCCCTGTCTCCTATTTTTCTCAAAAGCTGACACCGGTGCTGAAAAATTATTCGGTCACTGAACGTGAATGTCTTGCAGTTGTCCTAGTGATTAAAAAGTTTAGGCCCCATATAAAGTTTATGCCCTTTTCTGTGATTGCCACAGTACCCTTAAGTGGCTTATGTCACATAAGGACTAAAGTGGCCTTTTAGCTCGGTGGAGTCTAAAGCTGCAATTCTATGATTTCACGATAGAGCAGAGGCAGTCGATACAAAATGTAGTACCCTATAAAAAGATGAAATCTTGGTGAATGTAGAAGGATTGGTCGATCTTAGCTCAAGCGCTTTTTAGTATAGCTACTATTTAGAACTTGTTTCCACAATAAAAGCAAACTCTAAACCGCTGCCTGACGTAAAAGTAGTTGATGGTTTTGGATATAAGAGTGCGGCTCGTCCTATGATGGTGTGGTCATGAATAAAGATTTTTCACGGAAACTATGGATCCTTCATGAATTGACCAAAAAATCATTGACAAGTCACTCAATTCACCGCAGTCTTCTCACTGAGGCGTTGGAAAGACTCTTCGCAGGGTCGAAGAATACTTTTCTTGGCCAAACCAGAATGTCCAAGTCCCCAATTTCGTAATCAAAACCAACGAATTCATTGTACAGTCATCTACAACCTCACAAGATTCGTTTTGCTTAAGGCCATAACAAAACCTAATGCTAAATGCTTAAGCTTTCCACAAATTTTGGACCGCTAAACCATTGTTTCAGATAATGGCAAGAAATTTGTCAGCAAGGAGTTTAACGATTTAGTCCAAAACTTCGGTGTGGGACATTTCCGAACGGCGATACATTTACCCCAAGCAAATGCGTGTGAACGGGTGAACCAGTCGTTTGTTTACAATACGACTAATTTGCACGACGATAAGGCAGAATGGGATAAACATTTTAATTTTCCCTGAGATCGTAAGTACAAGCTTTTATTGTTGTTGCCTCTTATTTCACTCTTTTTGGGATGAATATGTTCGGCCATGGCAGCGTTTATGGTTTAGCTAAAAAGTTAAGTATTTTGAGCTGCGATCAATATAATATCAACACCCACAAATTTATAATGACTCCGTTTATATCTGTTTAACTGTTGGGCAATTCAACCCAAAACAAAATTAATAATTTCTTTGATGTTAATGGTTTATTATAAAAAAGTTATTGTTTTTTTCAACAGTTTTAGTACGCTAATTAATATAAACAAGAAACTTAAGGACTACACGGTAAAAATAATAGTACCTCAGTTAATTTTTAACAAAAATTAGTGTTCTTTCTTAAAATAAATAAAAAATTTCACTCCGATATCTTCTAGATAAATTAATTGTATAGCTTTAATACTTTGTAGGGTGCCTTTTGTTTGCTATTACCGCGGCACTACGCCTTCCCATGGAATCCAGTAAATGCTAGCATCTTTCAACTAATATGGAACTCCAAATTTTCCCTTCAACGCTTGTTGGTTACTGGCACATCCGTTTTTTTTTTTTTGGCTCCGTAGCTGTCATAAAGCTTTTTGATTTAGTCGCCCGTATAACCGTTTTACTATTAAGGGTGACAAAACTCCCTTCCTACTACAGGATTATACTTTTTGCTCATATTTCATGGCATTTGTTATCATTTTATTGGAACAGCCCGGAAATTCCCTAACTTAAAAAAAAAACAATAAAACGTATTTCGTCTTCCTGAACTTTTTTCGGCTCCACGTTCGCACCCATTTATGTAGACGCTGTTGTGAAAAATTGTATTCCCAGATTCTTGACTGCGCTGGCATGTTAGCGTGACAATGGTTACCGCGACCCATAATTATACAATTTTATAAAAATATTACACGATTTTATAGAAAGTATATTAAAAAATTTTATTACCTTCCTTATTCACTTATTTTTCACAAAATTTTGCAAAACAGATTTAAAATAGTTATGGTTCTATTTTAAAAACTGCACGGAATGATAATTGTTGACAAAAGATCTTTTTTAACTGAAAAACAGTTGCGAGAATTATTTTCCTCATGAAAACCAAATTCATCTTATCATGAATGTTTTATTTTTGCGTGAAATGTGTAATTTTTTTATTGTTTTGTTCACTTTGATTTTGATAGTGGAATTCAAATATAAGTAAGTATTTTTCATCTAATAAGAAGTTTTAGGTAGATAAAAAGTAACTTAATGGTAAAATCGGTAAATAAATTTAAAAGTGACATTTTTCTTAACAAGATGCAAGGTAACAGGTTCATTGCCTCGATATATGCTATATTATACATACAAGCTTTGGAGGTCCGTAGGCCGAATCTTAAGGATAAATCCAAAATTTTTCACTTGACATTTTTTGCTTAAATTTGTATTTTATACTCCGTAAACAACTTTTTTTTTCATTTTTACAAATGCAATATTCAGTTTGTGGAAAAAATTGTTCACGTAAAATTCCCGATATCAATTTTCAGTTCGGGTGGAATAAACATTTTGCGTGAACAAAAATATCAATTTTATTCACGATAGGGGTGAGTTTAAAAAATGTAACTGTGTTTTGCACTCCAAAAACAATATAATAGATAAGTAAAATTTTTACATCTTACGAATCAGAATATTGCAACTGGTGCTATTATATTGACCGGCACTATATTTGTTTTTCTTAAAATTTATGAATTCATAAAAATATAAAAGTTTATAACTAAAATTTTCATATAACTTCAACGCTATTTTGTTCATGTGTGTTAAGGTGTATTGCAAAGTTGGAGTCTTCCCTTTTCTGTTTATATGATCGTACGTGTTATGTAAACCTCGATTTTAATGTTCGTCCAGTTTGTCCTATGTATAAACGGTTGCAGGTGCAAGTAAGTCTGTATACTCCGCTGGTGTTAAATTTATCGGTTATTTCTGTTGATATTTCGTAGAGTGTTGCTCGTCTTTAGTGCTGTCTGTAAACCTTCTATCTGAAAAAGATTATTCAATGTATATATTTCTGGTTATATCGATTGTCTCCTTGTTTTCTCTCTTCTTGTTTTTAGTGTTGTATTGTCTGTGTATTTTGTCGATAGTAGTGCAGTTGTAACCGTTATTTTTAGCTATAGTGTACATTGTGTCGAGTTCTTTGTCATATTTGTCTGGAGAAAGTGGGACTGCCTTAAGTCGGTGAATCATTTGTCTAAGTGCTGCGAGTTTATGTTGGGTGGGATGGTTTGAGGAACTGTGGATAGTTGTGTCTGTTGTGGTTGGTTTTCTGTATATGTCAAAGTTCAAGGAGTCAATTCCTCGTGTTATTGTTATGTCAAGAACATCTTTGAAAGCTTAGTTCCGATGCAATTTTTTTTAATTTACTTTTTATACTCCAATTGCGCGCTAAACTACTGTAGCCGCAAAGAAAATAACAACTGAATTGGCTGGCGTTCACAAACATACTGCTTCGTTTTTTTAAATAACGCATTTCTATTTAAAAGTAAATAGTAAAATAAACGTGTGTGAGATCAAAAGATCATATAACGGAAAAAGATAAGTAAAAGAGAGTTTAGGTAACTAAATAACACAAGTGTCAAAACAAAATAAAGCTAGTTAAAAGTAAATAAGACAATTCATATAATAATGTAATGAATAAAATAATATATTAATATAATTAACTAAGCTCAAACATAGAATCAGACTTTTATATAGTTAAGACATAAACATACATATTTATAATTGTCGAAGCGTGTTCGACACAGGTGAGTTGAAAACCCTCAACGTCTTCTAGGAAGTATGTGTCATTCCCTAAGATTCCCTTTAACCTAGGAATCAACTTCTTCGACACGCCGACGTGTGAACCAAAATTCCTTACCATTACATAGTCTTCCTCGGAATACTTTGTCCCCGGCCTTCTCCGACTGTCGAAATTACGCTTGTTATAGCTCTGCAAACTTTTCTGTCTTTATAAAGCTTTCTTTCTTACTTCTCCATGGTCTGCCTGCTTCCTCCGCTTGGGCTCATTGAGATAACACTCCCGCAGAGGATCCACAGCAGTTCCTCTCTGTCCCAATCCAAACAGTTACACGCCTTCATTAAAAGTGTTGTTTAAAACATACTCAACTTTGTCCAAAATTGAATCCCAGTAAATACCATCCTCAGGTCAAACCAATTTCGCCAACATTGGGCCAATTCTTCTATTGACCCTCTTAACCTGACGGTTGGCCTGCGGTGAACCAATCACGATCTTTTTATTTTTTATAATAATCTCTTTCATAAAATTTCGAAATTCGCTGGAGGTAAATTGTGTCCCTCTGTCGTTTACGCAACACCACGGGCGGCTATAAGCCCTAAAATATTCCTTGAAACATTTTACGACCTCCCTAGCGGCCGTTGTTTTCGTACGCGTCTACGACAACAAATATGAGTTTCAAAGCCCTTCCGTTATCGACAGGACCATAATGGTAAACGTGCACTACATCAAACGGAGCAGCGGACTTCGGAATGATGTGCAACAAGCCTTTCGTCTTCCCGTGATTGTCTAAATATGCTAAACATTCCAGACAGTTTCGGACAAGATAAGAAACTTTTCTCTTTAACTGTGGAAACCAATAACTGCTGATATAAGGTCCGTTATCTTATCAATACCAATATGTCCCATTTCGTCGTGGTATTTGTAAAAAATATGCCCATCCATTGCCTCCGGTACGTAGAATAAAACATTGTCGTTTTCGTCTTTCTGTATAAAATGCTAATTTTCTTTTCGAACATCTTGCTTTGTCCGTTCTGAAGTTGGTTCTTCAGTCTTAGTAACCTTGCATTCCTATTCTGTCATATTACGAGATTATCTTCAAAGCTATTGCTCTCTATCGTTATGGCGCATCAACGTACTGCATGCGCGATCCCGCCCTATGTTTCAACACAAAGTCGTAGTCTTGACACTCTAACCCCCGTCGGTTTAGAGTCATTGTTAGGGATGGCAGTCAGTTACAATCTTAAATTTTATCCGATGAAGGTAGACGCTGAAGTGTCTCAAAGTGTAAAGTATAGCCAACGTCTCAAGCTTGAAACTATGCTACTTAAACTCTTCCCGGCTCGTCCGTTTTCAGTAATAGAATACTGGATGCATTTTACCATCCCCTTTTTTCTGTAACAAAATTTCTCTAAGCGCTATACTGCTGGCATCACAATAGAATTCGGTTTCGTCTTTTGGGTCGAAGAGAGCTAAAATTGCAGATTGTGTCAGCACCATCTTTAGTTTCTCGAAAGCTTCTAATTCTATACTATATTTTATAATACTTAAATGTTCTTCCATGTCCTCAGTCGCAATCATAATGTCATCCAGGTATATTATAAGTCTCCCATCTCTAAACATATCAAAAAATACTACGTTAACGAAGCGTTCAAAGATAGAAGGAGCAATTTTTAAACCGAACGGCATCCTCAAAAGCACGTATTGCCCCAGCGGAGTTACGAAAGATGTGTACTTGATTGACTCTTTCTCAACGAAAACGTGATAAAATACATTTTTTAGGTGGAGTTTCGTAAAGTATCGTAATCCCGCTAGATGATCCAATAGGTCATCGATAAGTGGTATAGGGTAATTATCCCGCAACGTCATTTTATTTAGGGTCCTAAAATCAACACACATCCGAAGGTCACCTGTTTTCTCTTTCACTAACAGGATCGGCGTTGAGAATTCTGATTCGCTTGGTCTTATGTAACTCTCTTTTAAATATTCGTCGAGAATAAACTTTAATTTACCCTTTTCCTCATAGTACAGCCTTCGGGGTGTGCAACTAAACGGTTTCGGATTCTCCAAAATAAGTTTAATCTCGAACCTCGTAGCGGGTTCCAGCGGCGGCTTCTAGTATACGTAAGTATCTATAAATAGTTTTTCCAACCTTGTCCTATTCCTCTCATCAACCTGGCTGCCTATGTCCAAGTGCCCATCCCAGATACTATCAAATACCATTGTGCCATCGTCTACTATAAAAATATCAATTCCAATCCATTTACTATCTAAAATTACATAAAATAAAATTCTTCCAAAAACTTGAAACTTGTTTTTATTTAGGAGAAAAAACCAATAATAAACTTTATTCACGTGATCTAAATTGACCCTCTGAGAAACTAAAGATATCTTAATAAAGCAGACGGGACTCCCTGTATCGATCAGGCATTCTACACAAAAATAATGTTTAATATTATTATCTAAGCCGCTGTTAAAATGATACAGATATCTATTTTCTACCTTATTTCCAGATGGTTTTCTTTCTGGGCAGGCGGCCACCAAGTGATGCAGACTGCCGCATCCATAGCATGCTCCAGGTTCTCTCTTAGGTTTTTGGCACTCGCTAGCATAATGCCCAACGCAATTGCAGTTGTACCAACGAAAAGCTGATTCACCTCTTCCTTGACTGTATTTTGATTGATGTTTTGATTTGATGTTTTTTTGATTTGATGTTAGAAAATGCCTGCAACAAGTGTGACTTATTTTTAAAACATTGAAGATAAGCGTGAACTTTTAAATTTTCACCGGGGATCCCCTCAATAAGGTAATCAACTAGCTCGTCTTTTGGTATTTCAAAACACTCAGCAAGGGTAACTTTATCACCAAAACATTTTTAAATTCTTCCTCAAACTGCCATTTCGTTGAGCAACACTTCCAAGTCTTCATACAAGAAATTTGACTTGGAGTGCAATCAGGACTGTGCTTTTCATCGAACTTTGGCCATAAGTGGCTTTTATTGTTCCCGTAGACACCGGGTATAATGCGAGGGTATTTGTTACCTGTGTTACAAAAATAGTTGGAGATTCTATTGTTACTTTCATTTGCACCTGTCCTATCATTGCGCTTTCATTGTCATTTGGTTCACTGCTCTTCACAACATCGTTGTAATTATCCGCACCACCAAGATTTGTACCATCGCTGCCATTATTACGACTATAATTGTTATCATCGTCGTTTCTGCTATTAATTTTCCCATCATGGACAATTTTATCGCATGCAACGTAGTTTTTCCTTAAATCTTCCAGTTCTTTGATTTTTTTTCAATAATTCGTTTTCGCGTTTTAATATTTCTTTCTCCCGCTTAACGACTTTCAGTTCCCTTTGAAGTAACTCGTATTCTCTAACCGAAGCATTCTGTTCATTTTTATTTACCTCCTTCTTGTATGGTTCAACTACCTTCATTTGTTCTACCATGTTTGTCGCCAATTGTTCCCCATCGCAATCAGTTGCAATTGCGCCACTGTTTTCAGCAGGCCATTCCCCTCTTTTTTCAACTGGTATTTCACTCAGTCTTAATAATATCGTAACTGCGCAGCCGTGTAATCATTTAAACTTTGTTCGTCCGTTGTCTGTTTTTTTAACAGATTTATTTTTCTTTTTTTTGGCAATAAAAAAATTACTTAAATTTGTTCTTTTGTAATTTTACTAAAAAATCACGATGTACAGTTCGTTTATATTCCACCAAAATGATTCTAATTTCACACCTGTTTATTCGTTTTTTTTTATAATTTTCTAAAAGAAACCACGACGTACAGTTTGCAAGTAAAATGTTTTTGCTTTGACTTCTGAAATGTAGCAGCAAAGAAAAAAACAACTGAATTGGTTGCGTTCACAAACAGACTGCTTTTTTATTTAAAAATAATCTATTTCTAGTTAAAAGTAAATAGTAAAATAAACGTGTGTGAGATCAAAAGAGCATATAACAGAAAGAAATAAGTAAAAGAGAGTTTAGGTATCTAAATAACGCAAATAAGTGTAGAAACAACTTAAAGCTAGTTAAAAATAAATAAGACAATGCATATAACAATGTAACTGATAAAATAAAATGTGAATATAATTAAATAAGTTTAAAACATAGAATAGTACTTTTATATAGTTAATACATAAACATACATATTTATAATTGCCAATGAGCGTTCGATACAGGGTAGTATGCCTGCAAGGGCTACACTACATTTTTTGTTGGGCATGTATAAAGTTAAAACAACCTTGAGGCGTACCAGCCTCTGCTGATTTTAAGGGTGTTATTAAATAAAATTCGAAAGATACGCCGCGTCACCTTAATTGAAATTAAAGTAAGCAGTTACCTATAATAGACGTATTCTTTTTTTACCCAACAACCATGATTTGTTTTACCATTATCATAATTTTTTTACGGAACTGCTTTAAATCACTAACATTCCTACTAAAAAGTCGTGCGATAATCCTGGATGGTGTGCTGATAAATACCTGATCCGCAATTTATATGACGCGTACCTGTGGAAAAGTTTTTAGAATAGGCTCATATCAAAACCAAATTTGCGTTCTTACCACTGTTGCATAAAGGCTGTAGAAGCCTTTTCTATTGAAATATGCTAACTTCCAAAATGTATTAATACAAAGTTTGTATACAGTTTTGCTGCGGTATTTAGATCTTGTACATATGCAAAGTTGTGAAACAAAGCATCAAGTTAGAGACTGATGCGCTAGATGCTCGGTTGCAACGTTTCTTATATTTGTCTGCGACATTTTGGAATAGTATGCATTGTAAACATTTAGTACCACGGCATTATGAAACACATTATATTGTTCGAATACAAAGCAACGTTTTGGAAGTCAGCCATATTTTAACCGTTCTGTCATAGAAGACGCTAGAACTTTTATGTGTGTTCTATCAATGCATCCTATTACTTTTATCTCAGATTTTTCGTTTGGATTCATTTTAAAGGAAATCCATGCTGGGCACAGTTCGCTATGCATTATTTTAATGCACTTTTTAAAGGTTTTACTCACATATGGCTGTGACAAGCTACTGTTATAATCATTGCCGGCTCCCTGCTAATAACTTCCTTCAGCAAGGATTCGCATTGTTTCTGCTAACTTTAGAATACAGTCAGCAAAAAAAACTTGTACACTAACAAACTTAGAATATAGAGAATCAAATTGATAAAAATTGCAAAGAAAATAAGTTTTATTAACAACAAATTAAAGTTTGAGATCCCTATATAACGGTAAATAAAAATTGTTCTTGTAATGCTAATAGTGAAGAGAAAAATAACAACAACAAAAATATGTCCATATTCTTAGACAAAAAGAGAAAAAAAACTTGTACACTTACTCTTTTCTTTGCACAAAAAGTCTCGTTACAAATTTTTTGCTCCAAAATTGAGTCGATCTTGTTAAATGTCAGTTTATGTGTTTCAAACTAATTGGTACATTGCATTTTCAAAAACTGTGAAAAAAATGGAGAAAAAACAAATTTCAAACTTATGAAAGGAAAATAATTCAATTCGCGAAATCGCGAGAATAGTTAAAAAACCACATAGTACTGTGCATTACGTCATAAAAGCCTTCCAAAAAAATAATTCTCTAGAAAGGCCCAGTGGAAGTGGTCGTCCTAAAAAAATAAATAATGCTCAGGTTGAACGAAAAATATGCTATTTAGTGAAAAAGGATCCAAAAGTTTCTGCAGTAAATATTGCTAAAATGCTTAAAAGTTCAAGAATAGTTGATGTGACTCCACAGACGGCAAGAAATTTCCTCCACTCAAAAGATTTATATGGATACGCAGCTCGCAAGAAACCCCTCCTTTCAAAAAAAAAAACGTCCAAAAACGTCTTATGTATGCAAGTGAGTTTTTGGACAAAGACAATGCTTTTTGGAAAACAGTAATTTTTACTGACGAATCCAGATTTAATATATTTGGCAGTGGCGGTCGAAAATTTGTTTGGAGAAAGGAAGGGGAAACTTTAAATCCACGTAATATGACACATACTGTTAAACACGGGGGTGGAAATGTAATGGTGTGGGGACCTTGAGTGCAAATGGTGTGGGAAACCTTGTTTTTGTAGAAGGAAACATGAATAAAACGGATTATTTGAATATTTTGAAAAAAAAATTTGGTTCAATCTGCACAAAAAATGGGTTTAGGTGATAACTTTTCATTTGTCCAAGATAACGATCCAAAGCACTCAGCCCTCATAGTAAAGGAATGGCTTCTTTATAATACAAAAAAAGTATTACCTCATCCACCACAAAGCCCAGATTTAAACCCAATAGAACATTAGTGGTCACATATAATATCTAAATTAAAGGATTACCAGATTTCTAGCAAAAAAACTTTGAAAACCGCATTAAAGGATATATGGAGGAGATGTAACAAGAAATCTCGTCCATTCCATGCCGAGAAGACTCTTAACCGTCAAAGAAGCTAAGGGTCAACACACAAAATACTAAAATATATAATATAACTTTGTTTAATGTTGTAAATTTAAGTTTTTTCTTGGTGTACAAGTTTTTTTGTCTAAGGATATGGAGATATTTTTTGTTGTTGTTATTTTTTTTTTTCTTTGTAATTAGCATTACACAAAAATTTTTAAGTACCTATATAATATGGATCTCAAGCTTTAATTTGTGTTTAATAAATCTTATTTTCTTTGCAAATTTTCATCGCCTTGTTTCTTTTTATTCTGAGTTGGTAAGTGTACAAGTTTTTTTTTTTTTTACTGTATGTGGTACTGAAGTTGATCGCCTCCCTTCCTCTAGCTTAGGTGTATTTCATTCAAAATATATACTTGAATGCTGCTTTACTTAACCTAAAGAAATAAACAAATCTTAACGTCACGAAATAAAACATATATTAGTTGTTTTACTCTTGCATATGATTTGTTTGTTTGGTGCAAACAACGTTGCAACTGACAAGAAATTTGTCTTCCTTATTTTTTCTTTCAAAATTTACAAATTTACTTTTTACAACAAATTTAATAAAAATTTTGTTTGACCTTTGGCCCAATTTTAATTACAAAACATTTTGTAAGCTGTATTTTAGAGTTTGCTGCACTTTTACCTATAAACACAAGCGAAAAATAAGATTTAGTCTATTAAAAAAAAAATCATCCCAATTCAGTACCATAAACGCTACATCGGCAAAGCTGTGCAATATAAAATTGTTGCAAATGCGTTAGTGTACAGATTGTGTTAGTATTAGTTTCTGTCAAGCATTTCTTGCTGGTTTTTTTTTTTGCGACAACTGCTGCTACAAAAATGGCGCCCAACGTGGGTCGTTTAAAACATTCAATAATTTATCTTTAATTTAACACTTTTGTGCTATGCCTCTGTTTAATTGTTTTTAAAGTGAACTTACCTACTAATTAGTAATAACTTTAACTGTTTCAACATTCCAAAGAAACAAAAAGATTAACATCGTTCGATTGTCTACCTGCTAATCAATATTTTCTTGTGTATAATTTTTTCTGTTCTTGTACACAGTAACGTATTTTAATCCCAATGTTTGTACTGTAACATCGAACATACATATTTTGTTCTTTATTTTTGTATACCTTCGTTCGCCGTAACATTTTAATAATAAATCATTATTCGTTTATTTGTCAAGAAGAAAGGTCTTATCATTACAGTCCACTAAAATTTTCGTTTGCTTATTATACACCATAAATTTGGTATTTCGAGCCTGAGGATTTTAAAGTATTTTTTAAGGTTTTTGTTAAAGATAGTACATTAAACGGTGTCGTGTGCGATCTTGTATTTCTCGAGCACATAACTTTTGTTCTTTAATAAATGATAGCACTAGCTTAGAGGACCTGAAAGCACGGCATAAGGCCTTAGAATCGTATTGGCAACAATATATTTCAATTGAAAATAAGATGTGCGAATTTGAGAAAGATGATAAAGAAGCTGAGGCCCTTGAAGGGGAAACATTCGAGCAATACGAAGCGAAGTATTTATATTTTCAACACTATTAAAAGCTACTAAGCTAAGTACGTAAAACCCAGAAAATGAAAATGCAGAGGAAACATTAGAAAAACTAGCTGGGTAAAAAAGCAATTTACTAAACCATCTAGGAGCTTTGGTACCAAAAACAAATGATGTTGCCTTACCCAAGATTATGATTCCAAAGGTTTTTTGGAGACTATAGTAAATGGACTGCGTTTCGAAATCTATTTATTAGTTCTGTAAATAGTAAGACTAGTTTAACAAAAACTCAAAAGTTTTATTATTTAGTTTAATTTTTGGGTGGCTTTGTGCATACTCTTACATTCAAACTTGTTTTAAACTACCACCTGTTAATACATCAGTCTACTGGGGGCTTCAAAAAATTCTTGATGGAGCTAATGAATGTCTTCGAGGTCTCAAAGCGATAGATATGAACCCGCGATATCCTTGGTTAATTTATTTATTACTATCGAACTAGATGCCTAGACTCGACAACTTTGGTCGGAAGAGGTAGGGTCCAAGTCGAATCTAAGCATTTACGTATTTCTAGAATTCTTAGAGAATAGATATACTTACTTGGAGTCTAATGAAATGTTGGGGGCAGCTTCAACTACAAAAATAACTTTATATCGCTCCAATATTTTACGCGCAACCTTGTTTAAAATGCCAACAACAATATCAACTATTCCAATGCAACGATTTTACGGCTCTTAATATTGACGATAAACGCAAGTTTATCAAAGACCATTTTTTACGTTTTAATTGTCTTAAATCAGGTCGCAATGCTGCTTTTTTCAGTTCGAAGTTTAGATGTCGCTTTTGTAATAACAGACATCAGTCTTTAATTCACTATACTGATGATTCAACCAACACGGATAACCTGTACACACTCAACACTAATTTTTTTTTTATAGTAATCCAACAGATACTGAACAACCATGCCATTCCATAAGACTCATTATGAACTCATCGAAAACAAATCAACCACCTTCGTTAACCCGCAATATGCAACCTACTTCAAATATCGTTACAAACAATCATGTCCTTTCGTAGAGCCATCCACAAGTAATTCTACCTACAGCATTAGTTCGTCTTCAGGATAAGTTTGGAAATAATGTAAATCTAAAAAGTTTGATTGACACAGGATCGCAAGTTTCATTTATTACTGAATCGTGTGTGTAACTATTAGGGTTATCTAGATCGAATGTTTGTTTATCGATTATGGGTGTAAAATTGAATGTTTATTCTTCTCAAAACCTAGAAATGATTACTAATAATGCTTTTATTCTTACGACAATTACTGCTGATATATCTTCTTACAACATTTCAGAATCTAGGGAGGATTTATTATCTACCATAAACCTTGCTGGTCCAAATTTTAATAAGGCTGGTGCCCTTGACAATCTATTGGGGGCAGATATTGTCTGGTCGATTTTAAGAAATGACAAGGTGCCGCTTAATCCTTTGGGTTATATGCCATCAACTCTGTATTTGGCTGGATAATTTCAGGACAAATAACATCTACACTTGTATCCTCGAACATATCCTCATACGTAATTTTAACAGATGTTGAGAAAATGCTTCAATGACTTTGTGATTTAGAGGATTGTGTTATAAGGAAAAGTGAACTAGACTTAAAAAACAATGATCCAGCTGAAATCCTCTTCCAGTCAACACATTCTAAGTCGCCCGACGGCAAGTACATTGTGGATCTACCTTTCAAAATAAAAAATGCCTCATTTTTTGATACACTAAGCGGAGCTATTTTTAGATTAAATGCAATAGAAAAGCGTTTTTATAAGAATCAAGATTTGTATAAGCAGTATTATGAATTTATGAAGGAATACGAGTTGTTAGGACATATGGAGAAAATCCTTGATGATGAAATTGGTAATTATCCACAATACTATTTACCTTATCACGCTGTAATAAAGCCAGACAGCAGCACCACAAAGTTAAGAGTAGTTTTTGAGGCTCCTTCAAGGATTCATTTGGATATTCGCTAAGTGATACACTTTTAATTGGACCTAATATATAACGAGACCTGTTTGCGTAGCTTTAATATTTGGCAGATCTTCTTTCGTTTTCACAGCCGATATAATGAAAATGTTTCGACAGATCTGGGTTTCAAAAAAAGACCGTGATTACCAACGTATTGTTTGGAGGAGTAACTCTAAAGATCCTATTATACATTATCGTCTATGCACAGTAACGTACGGCAGATCTAGCGCGCCATTTTTGTCTATACGTGTTTTACAACAACTAGCTTTCGATAACCGAACTAAACTACCAACAGCTGGAAGTATTACTTTAAACAATATTTATGTTTACGACGTGATGGCTGGAGCAGACAGCTTAACTGAGTTATGTCGACCAAAGAAAGAACTAGTTGAACTTTTAGATATGGGCGGATTTAAGCTAAGAAAGTGGAGCTCAAATTCACAACAATTTCTTAGCGAAATTCCAAAAGAGAATTTGGAAGAGTCAAAGAGTACAATTGAATACTCTGAATCTTGCACCAAGTTGCTTGGACTGTATTGGAATCCAGATTTAGATTCATACTCTTTTCGTGTTCATAAAATATTGTATGATCATATTGATCCAATAAAACGTACAATTCTATCCGACGTGGTTTGTGTTTTTGATATTTTCGCCTTTTTAGCACTATCAACAGTTCTAATGAAAATTTTGCTTCAAAGATTATGGTTGCTTAAAATTTCTTGGGACGATTCACTGCCATATCACATAGCAAAGGAACGGCTTCAAAGAAACGGATTTAATTATGTATTTTGAAAAGGTTTCAATTCCACGACAATTTTTTTTATTACCAGATGCTGAAATCCATTGTTTTTGTGATGCCTTAAGTTTAGCTTATGCTACCGTAATTTACTTAGTCGTTCGAAATCAAAACAAAAAAAACTACAATTAACTTAATAACTGCAAAAACAAAGGTGGCACCTCTAAAGGTAGTATCTATTCCTCGATTGGAATTGTGTGCTGCTGCGCTTTTATGTCATCTTTATTCGACTGTAACGGAATCTTTAAACATTAATCCAACGAAGCTTTATGCTTGGACCGACTCACAAATAGTTCTTAAGTGGCTTTCGTCACCTTTTTCCTGTAACAAGATCTCTTTAAAGCCTATACTGCTGGCATCACAATAGAATTCGGTTTTATCTTTTGGGTCGAAGAGAGCTAAAATTGCAGACTGTGTCAGCGCCATCTTTAGTTTCTCGAAAGCTTCTAATTCTATACTATATTATATAATACTTAAATGTTCTTCCATGTCCTCAGTCGCAATCATAATGTCATCCAGGTATATTATAAGTCTCCCGTCTCTAACCATATCAGAAAATACTACGTTAACGAAACGTTGAAAGATAGAAGGAGCATTTTTCAAACCGAACGGCATCCTCAAAAGATCGTATTGCCCAAGCGGAGTTACGAAAAATGTGTACTTGATTGACTCTTTCTCAACGAAAACGTGATAAAATTCATTTTTTAGATTGAGTTTCGTAAAGTATCGTAATCCCGTTAGAAAATTACATAAAGTAAAATTCTTCCAAAACTTGAAACTTGTTTTTATTTAGGAGAAAAAACCAAAAATTAACTTTATTCACGTGATCTAAATTAATATTATTATCGAAGCTGCTGTTAAAATAATACAGATATCTATTATCTACCTTATTTCTAGATGGTTTTCTTTCTGGGCAGGCGGCCACCAAGTGATGCAGACTGCCGCATCCATAGCATGCTCCAGGTTCTCTCTTAGGTTTTTGGCACTCGCTAGCATAATGCCCAACGCAATTGCAGTTGTACTAACGAAAAGCTGATTCACCTCTTCCTTGACTGTATTTTGATTGTTTCTTCTTTAACTATATGTTAGAAAATGCCTTCAACAAGTGTGACTTATTTTTAAAACATTGAAGATAAGCGTGAACTTTTAAATTTTCACCGGGGATCCCCTCAATAAGGTAATCAACTAGCTTGTCTTTTGGTATTTCAAAACACTCAGCAAGGGTAACTTTATCACCAAAACATTTTTAAATTCTTCCTCAAACTGCCATTTCGTTGAGCAACACTTCCAAGTCTTCATACAAGAAATTTGACTTGGAGTGCAATCAGGACTGTGCTTTTCATCGAACTTTGGCCATAAGTGGCTTTTATTGTGCCCGTAGACACTATGTATAATGCGAGGATATTTGTTATCTGTGCTCCAAAAATAGTTGGAGATTCTATTGTTACTTTCATTGCGCTTTTATTGTCATTTGGTTCACTGCTCTTCACACCATCGTTGTCATCATTCGTAATCATCGTCGTTTCTGCTATTAATTTCCCCATCATGGACAATTTTATCGCATACAACGAAATTATTCCTTAAATTTTCGAGTTATTTGATTTTTTTTCAATAATTCGTTTCCGCGTTTTAATATTTCTTTCTCCCGCTTAACGACTTCCAGTTCCCTTTGAAGTAACTCGTATTCTCTAACCGAAGCACTCTGTTCATTTTTATTTACCTCCTTCTTGTATGGTTCAACTACCTTCATTTGTTATTCCATGTTTGTCGCCAATTGTTCCCTATCGCAAGCAGTTGCAATTGCGCCACTGTTTTCAGCAGGCCATTCCCCTCTTTTTTCAACTGGTATTTCACTCAGTCTTAATATCTAACTGCGCAGCCGTGTAATCATTTAAACTTTGTTCGTCCATTGTCTGTTTTTTTTTTATCAGATTTATTTTCCTTTTTTTGGCAATAAAAAAAAATACTTAAATTTGTTGTTTTGTAATTTTACTAAAAACACGATGTGCAGTTCGTTTATATTCCACCAAAATGGTTCTAATTTTACACCTGTTTATTCGTTTTTTTTTATAATTTTCTAAAAGAAACCACGACGTACAGTTTGCAAGTAAAATGTTTTTGCTTTGACTTCTGAAATGTAGCAGCAAAGAAAAAAACAACTGAATTAGTTGCGTTCACAAACACTGCTTCTTCATTTAAAAATAACTTATTTCTAGTTAAAAGTAAATAGTAAAATAAACGTGTGTGAGATCAAAAGAGCATATAACAGAAAGAGAGTTTAGGTAACTAAATAACACAAATAAGTGTAGAAACATCTTAAAGCTAGTTAAAAGTAAATAAGACAATTCATATAATAATGTAACTGATAAAATAAAATATGAATATAATTAAATAAGTTTAAAACATAGAATGGTACTTTTATATAGTTAATACATAAACATACATATTTATAATTATCAATGAGCGTTCGATACATGTATAAAGTTAAACCAACCTTAAGGCTGATTTTAAGGGTGTTATTAAATAAAATTCGAAAGGATACGCCGCGTCACCTTAATTGTAATTAAAGTAAGCAGTTACCTATAATAGACGTACTCTTTTCTTACCCAACAACTATGATTTGTTTCGCCATTATTATAATTCTTTTAGGGAACTGCTTTAAATCACTAACATTCCTACTAAAAAGTCGTGCGATAATCCTGGATGGTGTGCTGATAAATACCTGATCCGCAATTTATATGATCGCGTACCTGTAGAAAAGTTTTTAGAATAGGCTCATATTAAAACAAAATTTGCATTCATACCACTGTTGCATAAAGGCTGTAGAAGCCTTTTCTATTAAAATATGCTAACTTCCAAAATGTATTAATACAAAGTTTGTATACAGTTTTGCTGTGGTATTTAGATCTTGTACATATACAAAGTTGCGAAACAAAGTATCAAGTTAGAAACTGATGCGCTAGTTGCTCGGTTGCAATGTTTCTTATATTTGTCTGCGACAATTTGGAATAGTATGCATTGTAAACATTTAGTACCACGGCATTATGAAACACAATACATTGTTCGAATACAAAGCAACGTCTTGAAAGTCTGCCATATTTTAACCGTTCTGTCACAGAAGAGGCTAGAACTTTTATGTGTGTTCTGTCGATGCATCCTATTACTTTTATCTCAAATTTTTCATTTGGGTTCATTTTAAAGGAAATCCATGCTGGGCACAGTTCGCTATGCATTATTTTAATGCACTTTTTAAAGGTTTTACTCACATATGGCTGTGACAAGCTACTGTTATAATTATTGCCGGCTCCCTTCTAATAACTTCCTTCAGCAAGAATTCGCATTGTTGCTGCTAACTTTAGAATATGTGGTACTGAAGTTAATCGACTGCCTTCCTCTAGCTTAGGTGTATTTCATTCAAAATATATACTTGAATGCTGCTTTACTTACCCTAAAGAAATTAACAAATCTGCGAAAGGGAATATTGTAATTCAGTTTTAAAAAATATTTTTGTAACTTTACTAAGAGTCAGGCATTAAAAAAAATTGGAGATATCTCTCGATTGTCTTCTTAAATTATTAGTTTCCGCTACACTATACACTCTTTCATGTTATTCAGAAGAGGATGAAAATAATGCTACACTTAACATTTTTTTTAAATTTGACAACTTTGCTCTTTCTTTAAATCGGTTATCTTTTAACTATTATTTTTTTTTTTGTTTACTTTTAGTTTGAAATTTTATTTTTTTATCTATTACAAAATATTTTATTGTCAATAATTTTAGATAATACCAAAAAAAAGACACTAACGACTACGACTCTTCTCTAATGTCGTTTTTTGACAACCGTAATAAGGCTGACTGTTTTATTTTATGTATAGATTAGTTTCAATAACTTTTTAAAATTATATTCAGATTTTTATGCTTAGGATTGTTTAGTTGTAAGAAGTATATAAGTTTTGCCTTAAAGCTTTGTATTACACCTATGAATAAAATAAAAATGAACTGATAAATAATTGCGGAATTTTTTTTTTGTAGTTAATGAGAATTTAGGAAGAATCGCTTAAAGCATTGCTTCGCTTAGAGTGGGAAAACATTACTCCTGATGAAACGTCTAACCTAGTAAAAAGTATGAGTCGACGATTAGAAGCAATTATCCAAGCTAAAGGAGGTTCAACCAAGTACTAGACGCGCAAAAACCAAGAATAAACAGAAAATTTTCATTTGTGTGCCTAAACTTTTTTTACATAGACTTACTTTGTCTTTTAGTTTTATAGCGTTTTATAGTAAAAATAATAAGATATGAATTATGTTTTATGTTAAATCGTAAATAAACACATCTATCTTTAATACGGAATCATTATTATTTTATCAAGTTAAGCAGATCCAAGATAATTGAGCAATTACTCTTAAAAATCATGATGTGCCCAAACTTTACTGATTCACTGTATACATAGAATGTATTGTTATTAATTTATGTCTTTTTAAATTTGCATTATCAAACGTCAGCGCATTCTTGGCTGTCTGCCTTTTTTGTGTCCGCAATTATTTTGACTGCTCCCACGGCAGTATTTAATTACAATAGTACTTGATACCTGTGTAATTATTTGCGTGAGAACTTGTCGTGGAATTTATGGTTTTGTCAACAGATTACTTTTGTTACATTTAATTTAATTATTTTTGCCAACACGTGTAACATTTAATTTAATTATTTGCGTGAGAACTTGTCCTGGAATTTATTGTTTTGTAAACACAACACTTTTAAAATTTAGTACATAAGCTTGTAAATTAAAATAATAAATATCTCTCTTTGTTTTGATCTTAAAAATAAATCACCAGCAGTCTTTCATTTCCATTCAATTCAATTTAAGTGCTGAAATTGAACAACAAGGTAAAATATACCATTCAATTCAGTTTAAGTGCAGTTAGTATTAAATAACACGATAAAAATAATGAACATTTTTTGAAATATTAATTGATATTATTTTGGATAGAAATTTCCATTCTATCTTTTCTGTCAATAAATTAAATAATGCATTATTTTTTTTTTTTAGGTATGCCACAGAGAAACTTAACGCCCAGCCTGGATTTTTTGCCACTCTCGTGCATACTGTAGTGCAAATGTTAGGTGATGCTTTTCCGGAAATAAGAAAAGATCCTCAACACATAATAGACATTATTAATGAAGAAGAGCGTCAGTTTCTAAAAACATTAATGAGAGGCCGCAACTTGTTTAATCGTACTATTTCCAAATTGGGGGGCAGCAATATCATTCCAGGGGATGTGACATGGCGTTTGTATGACACTTATGGTTTCCCCGTTGACTTAACGCAGTTAATGGCAGAAGAAAGAGGTCTACAGATTGACATAGAGGGATATGAAAAGGCAAAACAAAATTCACATATTCTTTCTCAGGGAAAGAGTGCGAATAAAGTTAATGAAATAGACCTTGATGTGCATGCGATTTCAGAACTTAAGGAAAAGCTTGTTCCTATTACGGACGATTCCTTTAAATACAAATATGAAAATGTTTCCAATGATCTTGAAGTTAATTATAGATTTGATCCGTGCGCAGGAAAAATTCTTGCAATACGGTTTGAGAATAACTTTGTCGATTTTATTGCTGCAGGTCAAAAAGCTGGTATAATTTTAGATAAAACAAACTTCTATGCCGAATGTGGTGGTCAGATTTTTGATCAAGGCGTCTTTGTGAAGATTGACAATAAGGATAATGAATTTCTTGTCGATCGTGTGTATAATAGAGGTGGCTATATTCTGCATATAGGAGTTGTAGAAGGATGTTTATCAGTTGGCGATTATGTAAACTTACAAATTGATGCAATTCGCCGCTCATTAACTATGATGAACCACTCAGCAACACATGCTTTGAATCATTGCTTACTACAAGTTCTAGGAAAAGATACTGATCAAAAGGGATCTCTCGTAGTTCCAGAAAAGCTACGTTTCGATTTTAATTGCAAATCTGCTATGACTCTAGATCAAATATCTAAAACTGAACAACTTGTTAAAGATATTATTAAAAACAACGTTCCTATATACGCGAAGGAAACCAAATTAGCTGTTGCTAAAAACATTAAAGGACTTCGTTCTGTTTTTGATGAAGTATATCCAGACCCAGTACGAGTAATATCGTTTGGTGTACCTGTTGAAGATTTGGAACAAAATCCCAACTCTGAAATGGGAGAAATAAACTCTGTGGAGTTTTGCGGTGGTACCCATCTTAGACATTCGGGACACATTGTTGATATTGTTATAATCAGTGAAGAAGCAATAGCTAAGGGAATACGACGCATAGTTGCATTAACTGGACCTGCAGCGTTAAAAGCAATTAATAAAGCAGATTTTTTTGAAAAGGAAATAAGTAAGCTTGGCGACGCAATAAATATTGATTCCAAGAACTTCAAGAGCTATGTTAAGGAAATTGTTGAGTTAAATGAAGAGGTTTCTCGTGCTAATATTTCTTATGTAAAAAAAGATGAATTGAGAAATTTTCTAAAGAAGTTAAAAAAGCAATTAGATGACAAGGAACGTGCTTTGAATAATGATATAATGGTTTCCGTTGTTGAAAAAGCAAAAGAAATATGCACTTCCTATCCAAATAGACCTTTTATAGTAGAACAACTTGAAGCATATAGTTGCACCAAAGCACTAGACGCTGCTCTTAAACAAGTTCGCTTATTAAACCCCAACACTTCTGCCATGTTTGTTTCTGTTGACGCCGATTTAAAAAAAATCTGTTGCTTATCTTCTGTTCCAAAAAGCGCTATTGCAAAAGGTTTAAAAGCAAATGAATGGGTCCAACACATAGCCATTGTTATTAATGGCAAGGGTGGTGGAAAACCAGAATCAGCTCAAGCTTCTGGTTCTAACTGTGAAAATCTTAACGAGGTACTTAAAATGGCTTCAGAATTTGCAAGGTTAAAGTTAAGCAACTAACGAAATTTTACAAGTCTCGCTGAATATCAAAAATAAAATTTGGCACTTGTATGCTTTTTACCATAGGTGTGATCTGTGTTAATGCTTAAAAATATATTTGGTTACAAAATCGTTTAATCAAGGTGTGAACAAACCTTAATCTATTCGCCACAAAGATTATAAATTTTTTAATCATAGTCAAGGGTGATTCTATAAAATTAATTATAGGTTTTTACCTTTCAATTGACGAATTTTATTAAATTTATTTATATCATTCATTTACCAAAATAAAACATAATGATCTAATAAAAAAATACATTATAAAACCATTTTTCGATCAAAATCTATATAAGCTCATAAAATTTAGACTAACTCCAAATTCGGGTTTTTTCGTGTTAAGTTAAAAACAAGAAAACATTTAATATATAATAAACATTTAATCCAGTAGTTTTTATAAAAAATTTTATGGTTTTCGTTTTCAAAGTTAATAAAAAATTACTTAAGAATAAAAAATAAAATTTTATAGGTAAAAAAGTTTTAAAAGAAATCAGTTTTTTTTATTTATTATAATTACTTACACTATTTGTAAAAGTATAAAACAAAAACGCAAGTTTTACAAAAACTACAAAAATTTAAAAGAAAAACAAACACTACTCCATTTTTTTGATGTCAAAAAAGTCTACACAATTGTTGACATTTTTGTTAAAACTAAAAAGTTGAAAAAAATACATTAGAAAATTTTTGTATTTTGTATGGCCCCGTTTGCATCTATCACGCATCGCAATCTCTTTTTCATATCGTAGCTGGATGGTATATTATGCCCCTCTTCTAAAGCAGTCAGATGGCTGTCGTTTAGCAACCCTTGTTTTTAATAAACCCACACATTTTCAATTTTATTTAAATCCGGACTTTGAGCAGGTGTATCAATGACTTCGCCGCAATTGTAAAACAGCCACATCCGTACCATATGTTTGGGATCGTTATCTTAATAAAACTTAAATACAGACTTATTCTCTCTAATAAATCCAAATTTCTTAGCACTATTGACTAAATGGGTCTGCAAAATGCTTAAATATTGTCGCGCATCCATTGTTGTTTCTATGAAATCGAAATCACCCACTTTGATGGATATGCACCCCCAAATCATCACAGGCATTTTTCCAAATTATTATGTTTCGGTTTTCTAGCAACTATCAAATGCTTTGGGCATACTTTATTAGGCCCATGGTTGTAATACAACATCGTAAAATATGATATCGTCCCAATAGTCTGCCGGATGCAAGATATTCGTAATGGCGAAGGAAAGACGCTTCTCGTATATTTTTTAAAGAGAGTAATGGATTTTTACGTGCAACTCTTTAAGAATATTTGTTCTTAATTATAGCCCCCCACTCTTCTTTAAGCTCCTTTGCAAGTGCTCTTGTAGAAATTTGAGGTTCTGTAAAAGTTTTTTAATAATTAGGCGCTCTGCTCGTTTATTTATTTAGGCTTAGGGCCACCTCCACACTTTAACTACAAGCTCGATTAAGCATTGTAAATGGTGTTTCGAGCTACCGATGACAGTTACTGAGCACTTGCACCCAATTGGTGGCTGTAGTAAATCAGTTGAATCACGTCGTACGATAATCTTGCCTGGCATTATTTACGTACGTGATAGATAACGGTTAATTAAAGTTGATCGTAAAGCAAGTGCCAAAAAGAAAATGTTTTTTGAGTAAAGAGTTTCTTGACAAAAAAATGGAGTAGTGTTTGTTTTTGTTTTAAATTTTTGTTATGTAAAACCAGCGTTATTTTTTTGTTTTTTTGTTATTTATACTTTAACAAATAGTGTAAATAATTATAATTATAATAAATAGAAAAACTGTATATTTCATACGAAATATGAAAAAATTAAAAGTTTTCATGTGTGTAAGGACATTATTGACATACTGTATATTTATCTTTGGTAGAATAAAGTTAGGGAAAGTACTTTACCGTAAAAAATAGTACAGTCCTCTAAGTGATTCGTATCCGGAGTGCGCGTGTGGTAGGGTTGAGCTCAGGCCTATTAGATATTCGTCCATCGCGTCAAGGGTTTCTCGCCCAGAATTTTAAGAATTGTTTTCCTTAAAAAAATTATATATAGCAAAGTAAAATATATAATAAAAGTGCAAAATTTTGTATTCACCGCGAACAATTTCACCCGTACAGAAATCTAGACAGACGGACAGCGATCCTGTAGTCAACAGGAAGCAGTTTTGCATCCTGAAAAGAAGAAAATACCTGAAAAGACGAGAATCCCTAAAAAGAAGAAAATAACCTAAAAATAAAGCTGGAAATGGAAAGAAAATTTATTTAAAAAAATTTTGTTAATAATATGATTAACTAAATCTTAAAAAAAGAAAAAGTTAAATTAAAATTAATTTGTTGTTTGAAACAATTTTTTTATTAATATATATATATATATATATTTTTTTTTTTTTAATTATCTTTTGGCGCTGGCGAATTTCTCGAAAGGTTGATGTTAATTTTAATTTTTATAACAAAATTAAAATGTTCACCTTTTTTAATAGAAAATTGTAAGATTTTATATATTTAAAATGGATCGTTAGGTGAATTAAGACGCGGTAAGTAAAAGTTACAAGTGTGTCTGTAGGGCATCTTAAATCATACTTTATTTATAATGTCATGGGTCATGCAGGCATGTTCTGACAATCGCAAATCGCCTAAAATTTGCGATGTGAGTTGAAATCACATGAAAAGTGTTCTGTAGTTCACAATCGCAAGGAATTTGGCGACTTGAAATCGCAAGCACAGACTCAATTATTTTTAGGACGATCTGCGTTTTGAACGTGTATGTTATAACTAACAAAATAAGCAAAAATAATTTTTAAGTACTGATTACTCACGACCTGAGTAATCTTTTTCTTCAAAGTTGCTAAATGCAACATCACTAATATAAATTTCATTTGTCGCCAAATTATTTCTTGCTTTGTATAAAATTTTTAAATTAATAAATAATTGTTGGATTGGAATATCCAATAGATTTAAATTATCTTTAAAAATCCGTTTTTTAATTTCTTCTTTTTTAATTTAATTTTTATTTGAAGAAATTAAACTAAGCAAGAACGCTGCTGCCATTTTTTTTAATTTTCTTTTGATTTTTATATTTTGCACCGTCAAATCATATGTTTTTGGTTTTCGAACATAAGTTTGAAAAAAAGTAAACGCGCGAGTTTCAGAACATGTAAAGCAAAAGTTGACGTTTTTGAAATCACATGCGATTTCAAAAACGTGCGAGTGTCAGAACTTGCCTGAATACTTTTATTAATGTTGGTTAATAAAATTTTGATGTGTGTGAAGTAAAAATTAATAACTCTAGCCACATGGTTTTATGATATATGTACATCTAGTTTAGTGAAGTAACTCCAATTAACAAAAGAAATGTGACAAAGATCTCTGTAATTTCTTACAAAACTTAACATTATTATATTTGACTATTGAGTTTAATAAAGAGACGACTAGAAGTCATCTGAAATTTTTTTTTTCGACCCTAATTTTTTTTAGTATCGTCCTGATAAACTTCAGGCATGCTCTGCAATCTACACCAAAATTTCTCTCATGATTTGTTAAGCATTGTTGCTATAAATATATTTTTAACCAAAACAATGCCTTGAAAAATACAAAAGTTAAAATTTCGTGTGGAATTCCGAACATGCCTGTACATTATTAGGTTTTTATACCCTTCACCACAGGTGGAAAAATCGTATATATAAGTTTTTCATACCGTTTGTAATTTCTACAATGTCTATTTCCGACCCCATAAAGTATATATATATTCTTAGTCCTTATGCATAGCAAAGTCGATTGAGCGATGACCGTTTCTCCGTCCGCATTTGTGTTGAAATCAACTTTGTCGCCAATCGATCAGCCTTAGTTTCAAAAATTTTGCTATTGTAAATCAGCAAGATTAGTCCATGTCTTTCGAGGCAGCGGGTAAAATGCCAGCCTGCCTCTAATTTTTTCCAAGTAACAACTTACGTCAAAACATATTTGCAAGTATGTTTTTAATATTTGTGACATATTTACAAATATGTTTTCGTATTTAGGGCAAAACTGTAAATATGTTTTCGTATTTGGGACATATTTAAATACTTTAAATGCAAAAACTAAAGTCGGTTTCTTTTAGAAAGTACTTTAATTTTAAAACTTGCTGTTAACTTTTTTGATACTATATTCAAAAATTTAATATTTTCTAAGTTGAACCAGCTTTAACTAGGCGACACATTAAATAAAGACAATTATTGACCATAATTTGTAGTAAAATACATTTAAATAGACTATCCTTTCTGAACAGCTGCTAGAATTATTTGTTAAAAATAAAAAACAAATATAAAAAATTAAATTTGCTAGTTTGAAAAGTAAAAAAGTTAATTAAATTTCTGCAAATTGTTATAAAAATTATAAAATTAATAAATTTCAACAATAAAAATAAAATGTAAGCTTACGTCATAAAATTTTTTTTTGATAAAGTCGGTACTAAGTCATTTAAAAACAACTCCAGTGTATAAAATACACTTTTACTTGTCTATAGTACAAAAGTGCACTTCAAAGAAAACTGTACTTTTGAAGTCAGAAAGTACACTTTATTTGGGACTATGATTATGGGCCATTAAGTTTTTTTTAAAGAAATTTATAGAGTCTAAGCTTAAAAACCAATTTTAAAATTTGAAATCATTTTGGGGTTTTCTCGAAAATGAAAGAGAGTAGGCGTAAAAAAAGTAGACATTTAGGCATTTTAAAAAAGAAAACTGCACTTCTGCGCACAGTAAGAATACGTTTTAAATTAGCATGATAAAAAATATCGAATGCAATCACAGGCGCAAAAAAAAAACGGTCAACGCAAACTCATTCTAAATAACGGTGCTCCTTTTTAGGCAAAATACTTTTGTGACCTTTAAACAGCGTGGTTGTTAAAAGAAAAATAACAAAAGCATATTTTTAATGCAAGTTGTTGTAGTTATTGGTAGTAATTGTTGTCCACCAGACTGTATTCTATTTATAGAAAAAAAAAAATTACCTGAATATGTAACTTTTTCTGTATTATTTGCGGACAAAAATGAAATTTATGCTAAAATTATGTAGGCAAAATATTATTGTGAGTAACTGTATACTCTGAGTTCTTATGCATAGCGATGTCATCCGTCTATCCGTCTGCCCGTCCGTGTTAGTGTTGAAATCAACTTCGCCAAGGCACTAGATGAGCAAAATAAAATTTAAATACGCCAATCGATCAGACAGCAACATTGGTCCATGTCCTTCGAGGCAGCGGGAAAAACACTACGCCTGCTGTTAATTTCTCCATATCATTTAGAACAATGAAGTAAGTCAATAAGAAAAACGCACCATGTTTTCTGAGTACTCCGAACTTCTCATAGAAAAGTACGTTTGTACACTTCTTTTAAGACATCAATATATGTAAAGGGTCATCCAAATGTGATGCCTAGATGTCAGCACTATAGAATTTTTACACGTGACATCTTTTCAAATGACATAAGCCATTTTGTTTTATTAGAAGGTAGTACAGTTTTAACCATGGACAGGTATACATTGCAACAACGCTAGTTGGATTATTGAACAACGAACAACAGATCCATTGTTTTCAAGCAAAATTTTGTTTAGTGACGAAGTTCATTTCAGAATGGATGGATTCGTCAATAAGCAAAATTGTCGTATATGGGGTGATGAAAATCCTCGTGTTATTCATGAAAAATCTCTACACCCAAAAAAAGTTACTGTTTGGTGTGCATTTTGGGCAAATGGAATCATTAGGCCATTTTTCTTCGAAGATGATGCTGGAAATGCTGTTACTGTGAATGCTGAGCGACACCAATCAATGTTGAGAGACTTTATGGACACAGTTGAATCATATTGATGTGTCTGACGTCTATTTCCAGCAAGACGGTGCTACATGTCACACAACTCGAGAAAACATTACGCTTTTGCGATTAAAATTTCCTCAACGTGTAATTTCACGAAATGCAGATTTCAATTGGCCTCCAAGGTCATGTGATCTAACACCATTTGATTTTTTTTGTGGGGTTTTTTGAAAAGTCGAGTGTATGCTAACAAGCCACAAACAATTAATGATCTAAAGAACAACATTCAAGTTGCAATTCGTGAAATAACACCAGCAACATGTCGGAAAGTCATGGAAAATTTCGATATTCGGATTGTGTCTGCAGACGCAGTCATGATGGACATTTGAATGATATTCTATTCCACTTATAATTGTAATGGATCATACTTTTAATAAAAAAAAACCAGCTTGAAAAAATTGCAAATAGTTTGTGTTTTATTTCAAAGAAACATGTAGGCGCGTTTTTTGGATGACCCTTTATTATTTAAGTATTCTTTCAGAGATCTTTCAAAAAATACTAAAATTAAAAAAAAATGTTTAACCCATTAGGAGCCGATGACATTTTTATGTAAAATTATATATAGTACTTAATTTTTTTCATATTTTTTTTAGGTATCTGTCATCCCAATATTTCTCTTTTTGACTTACATATATGGTGATGGGTATATAAGACTCGGCATAGCTGAATATAGCACTCTTGTTTATTTTGCATTTTTTGTTCTCTAACGACATTAGTTTTTAAAGAAACCATTTTTTAATAATAAATGTTTAAATCTTGCACATATCAATAATTCGTAAACTGAAGCAGTGAATTACAAAAATAAATATTTCATTATAGTAGCAATATACAGATCTCCCAGTAGTTTTAAAGCGGAATTTTGCGATGCCCACAGAATATCTCAGAAGGATTATATGAGAGAAACTGCGATATAATTGTAGGTGATTTCAACATAGATTGAAAGAATAATTTCTATAAGAATAAAATTGATAGTATTAAAATAACAAGCCATGTCACAGAACAAAATTCCGTTCGGAAGTGAAATTGATTCCGTATTTTGCTTCTATAGCAAACGTAAAACAAAAAAAATGTTCGGAATGAAACCACTTTCAGTTTGCTATGTGGAATTGATATTTTGAGCATTTTGTTAACATAAAAACATTTTTTTATAGTTAAGACTATTCTTCATCTTGCTTATTGATCCAAAATGAATTTATTTTAATATGGTGTTAATAAAAAAATTTACTTTTTCTTAAAAAAATAATAAAAATAAACGGATTTTGCTTGCAAGATATTGCCGTACTTTAATATTTTTGTTTTTTTTTTTAATTCCGTAGAAAACAAACAGGAAAGAAGAATAAACAATTAAAAAATTTTTTTCTGCACATATTTTTTAACATCTAAACGAGATTGAACAGGCACTGATGGCATTGTCGAGCTCGGAAGATCATTAGATATTTTCTGCAACACCATAATAAAAGCTTCTTTATTTAGCCGGTAATAGCTGTTTTTTGTTTTGCTACATTCTTTGTTATGTTGCCACATTTAAACAAACAAAGGTGGTTTTGCATTTTCTTCGGGTTACTAAAACCGAACGGAATCCATAGAAGCTTAAACCATTTCGATCCGAATTGTAACTTCGGAATCATTTCAATTCCGAACGGAATTTGTGACATGCCTGTATAAATGAATTTTCTAGAATAACTCATAGATAGATAATAAAACATATATAAGTTGTTTCACTCTTGTTTGGGGCAAACAACGTTGCAACTGACAAGAAATTTTTTTTCCTTATTTTTTCTTTCAAAAATTACAAAAATTCCTTAAAACCGGCTAACTTTTTACAACAAATTTAATAAAAATTTTGGTTGACCTTTGGCACAATTTTAATTACAAAACATTTTGTAAGCTGTTTTTTAGAGTTTGCTGCACTTTTACCTATAAACACAAGCGAAAAATAAGATTTAGTCTATTAAAAAAAAAAATCATCCCAATTCAGTACCAAAAACGCTACATCGGCAACGCTGTGCAATATAAAATTGTTGCAAATGTGTTAGTGTACAGATTTTGTTAGTATTAGTTTCTGTCAAGCATTTCTTGCTGGGTTTTTTTTTGCGACAACTGCTGCTACAAAAATGGCGCCCAACGTGGGTCGTTTAAAACATTCAATAATTTATCTTTAATTTAACAGTTTTGTGCTATGCCTCTGTTTAATAGTTTTTAAAGTGAACTTACCTACTAATTAGTAATAACTTTAACTGTTTCAACATTCCAAAGAAACAAAAAGATTAACATCGTTCGATTGTCTACCTGCTAATCAATATTTTCTTGTGTATAATTTTTTCTGTTCTTGTACACAGTAACGTATTTTAATCCCAATGTTTGTACTGTAACATCGAACATACATATTTTGTTCTTTATTTTTGTATACCTTCGTTCGCCGTAACATTTTAATAATAAATCATTATTCGTTTATTTGTCAAGAAGAAAGGTCTTATCATTACAGTCCACTAAAATTTTCGTTTGCTTATTATACACCATAAATTTGGTATTTCGAGCCTGAGGATTTTAAAGTATTTTTTAAGGTTTTTTGTTAAAGATAGTACATTAAACGGTGTCGTGTGCGATCTTGTATTTCTCGAGCACATAACTTTTGTTCTTTAATAAATGATAGCACTAGCTTAGAGGACCTGAAAGCACGGCTTAAGGCCTTAGAATCGTATTGGCAACAATATATTTCAATTGAAAATGAGATGTGCGAATTTGAGAAAGATGATAAAGAAGCTGAGGCCCTTGAAGGGGAAACATTCGAGCAATACGAAGCGAAGTATTTATATTTTCAACACTATTAAAAGCTACTAAGCTAAGTACGTAAAACCCAGAAAATGAAAATGCAGAGGAAACATTAGAAAAACTAGCTGGGTAAAAAAGCAATTTACTAAACCATCTAGGAGCTTTGGTACCAAAAACAAATGATGTTGCCTTACCCAAGATTATGATTCCAAAGGTTTTTTGGAGACTATAGTAAATGGACTGCGTTTCGAGATCTATTTATTAGTTCTGTAAATAGTAAGACTAGTTTAACAAAAACTCAAAAGTTTTATTATTTAGTTTAATTTTTGGATGGCTTTGTGCATACTCTTACATTCAAACTTGTTTTAAACTACCACCTGTAAATACATCAGTCTACAGGGGGCTTCAAAAAATTCTTGATGGAGCTAATTAATGTCTTCGAGGTCTCAAAGCGATAGATATGAACCCGCGATATCCTTGGTTAATTTATTTATTACTATCGAACTAGATGCCTAGACTCGACAACTTTGGTCGGAAGAGGTAGGGTCCAAGTCGAATCTAAGCATTTACGTATTTCTAGAATTCTTAGAGAATAGATATACTTACTTGGAGTCTAATGAAATGTTGGGGGCAGCTTCAACTACAAAAATAACTTTATATCGCTCCAATATTTTACGCGCAACCTTGTTTAAAATGCCAACAACAATATCAACTATTCCAATGCAACGATTTTACGGCTCTTAATATTGACGATAAACGCAAGTTTATCAAAGACCATTTTTTACGTTTTAATTGTCTTAAATCAGGTCGCAATGCTGCTTTTTTCAGTTCGAAGTTTAGATGTCGCTTTTGTAATAACAGACATCAGTCTTTAATTCACTATACTGATGATTCAACCAACACGGATAACCTGTACACACTCAACACTAATTTTTTTTTTATAGTAATCCAACAGATACTGAACAACCATGCCATTCCATAAGACTCATTATGAACTCATCGAAAACAAATCAACCACCTTCGTTAACCCGCAATATGCAACCTACTTCAAATATCGTTACAAACAATCATGTCCTTTCGTAGAGCCATCCACAAGTAATTCTACCTACAGCATTAGTTCGTCTTCAGGATAAGTTTGGAAATAATGTAAATCTAAAAGGTTTGATTGACACAGGATCGCAAGTTTCATTTATTACTGAATCGTGTGTGTAACTATTAGGGTTATCTAGATCGAATGTTTGTTTATCGATTATGGATGTAAAATTAAATGTTTATTCTTCTCAAAACCTAGAAATGATTACTAATAATGCTTTTATTCTTACGACAATTACTGCTGATATATCTTCTTACAACATTTCAGAGTCTAGGGAGGATTTATTATCTACCATAAACCTTGCTGGTCCAAATTTTAATAAAGATGGTGCCCTTGACAATCTATTGGGGGCAGATATTGTCTGGTCGATTTTAAGAAATGGCAAGGTGCCGCTTAATTCTTCTGGTTTATATGCCATCAACTCTGTATTTGGCTGGATAATTTCAGGACAAATAACATCTACACTTGTATCCTCGAACATATCCTCATACGTAATCTTAACAGATGTTGAGAAAACGCTTCAATGACTTTGTGATTTAGAGGATTGTGTTATAAGGAAAAGTGAACTAGACTTAAAAAACAATGATCCAGCTGAAATCCTCTTCCAGTCAACACATTCTAAGTCGCCCGACGGCAAGTACATTGTGGATCCACCTTTCAAAATAAAAAACGCCTCATTTATTGATACACTAAGCGGAGCTATTTTTAGATTAAATGCAATAGAAAAGCGTTTTTATAAGAATCAAGATTTGTATAAGCAGTATTATGAATTTATGAAGGAATACGAGTTGTTAGGACATATGGAGAAAATCCTTGATGATGAAATTGGTAATTATCCACAATACTATTTACCTTATCACGCTGTAATAAAGCCAGACAGCAGCACCACAAAGTTAAGAGTAGTTTTTGAGGCTCCTTCAAGGATTCATTTGGATATTCGCTAAGTGATACACTTTTGATTGGACCTAATATATAACGGCAGATCTTCTTTCGTTTTCACAGCCGATATAATGAAAATGTTTCGACAGATCTGGGTTTAAAAAAAAGACCGTGATTACCAACGTATTGTTTGGAGGAGTAACTCTAAAGATCCTATTAAACATTATCGTCTATGCACAGTAACGTACGGCAGATCTAGCGCGCCATTTTTGTCTATACGTGTTTTACAACAACTAGCTTTCGATAACCGAACTAAACTACCAACAGCTGGAAGTATTACTTTAAACAATATTTATGTTTACGACGTGATGGCTGGAGCAGACAGCTTAACTGAGTTATGTCGACCAAAGAAAGAACTAGTTGAACTTTTAGATATGGGCGGATTTAAGCTAAGAAAGTGGAGCTCAAATTCACAACAATTTCTTAGCGAAATTCCAAAAGAGAATTTGGAAGAGTCAAAGAGTACAATTGAATACTCTGAATCTTGCACCAAGTTGCTTGGACTGTATTGGAATCCAGATTTAGATTCATACTCTTTTCGTGTTCATAAAATATTGTATGATCATATTGATCCAATAAAACGTACAATTCTATCCGACGTGGTTTGTGTTTTTGATATTTTCGCCTTTTTAGCACTATCAACAGTTCTAATGAAAATTTTGCTTCAAAGATTATGGTTGCTTAAAATTTCTTGGGACGATTCACTGCCATATCACATAGCAAAGGAACGGCTTCAAAGAAACGGATTTAATTATGTATTTTGAAAAGGTTTCAATTCCACGACAATTTTTTTTATTACCAGATGCTGAAATCCATTGTTTTTGTGATGCCTTAAGTTTAGCTTATGCTACCGTAATTTACTTAGTCGTTCGAAATCAAAACAAAAAAAACTACAATTAACTTAATAACTGCAAAAACAAAGGTGGCACCTCTAAAGGTAGTATCTATTCCTCGATTGGAATTGTGTGCTGCTGCGCTTTTATGTCATCTTTATTCGACTGTAACGGAATCTTTAAACATTAATCCAACGAAGCTTTATGCTTGGACCGACTCACAAATAGTTCTTAAGTGGCTTTCGTCACCTTTTTCCTGTAACAAGATTTCTTTAAAGCCTATACTGCTGGCATCACAATAGAATTCGGTTTTATCTTTTGGGTCGAAGAGAGCTAAAATTGCAGACTGTGTCAGCGCCATCTTTAGTTTCTCGAAAGCTTCTAATTCTATACTATATTATATAATACTTAGATGTTCTTCCATGTCCTCAGTCGCAATCATAATGTCATCCAGGTATATTATAAGTCTCCCGTCTCTAACCATATCAGAAAATACTACGTTAACGAAACGTTGAAAGATAGAAGGAGCATTTTTCAAACCGAACGGCATCCTCAAAAGATCGTATTGCCCAAGCGGAGTTACGAAAAATGTGTACTTGATTGACTCTTTCTCAACGAAAACGTGATAAAATTCATTTTTTAGATTGAGTTTCGTAAAGTATCGTAATCCTGTTAGAAAATTACATAAAATAAACTTCTTCCAAAACTTGAAACTTGTTTTTATTTAGGAGAAAAAACCAAAAATTAACTTTATTCACGTGATCTAAATTGACCCTCTGAGAAACTAAAGATATCTTAATAAAGCAGACGGGACTCCCTGTATCGATCAGGCATTCTACACAAAAAGAATGTTTAATATTATTATCGAAGCTGCTGTTAAAATAATACAGATATCTATTATCTACCTTATTTCTAGATGGTTTTCTTTCTGGGCAGGCGGCCACCAAGTGATCAGACTGCCGCATCCATAGCATGCTCCAGGTTCTCTCTTAGGTTTTTGGCACTCGCTAGCATAATGCCCAACGCGAAGCTGATTCACCTCTTCCTTGACTGTATTTTGATTGTTTCTTCTTTAACTAAATGTTAGAAAATGCCTTCAACAAGTGTGACTTATTTTTAAAACATTGAAGATAAGCGTGAACTTTTAAATTTTCACCGGGGATCCCCTCAATAAGGTAATCAACTAGCTCGTCTTTTGGTATTTCAAAACACTCAGCAAGGGTAACTTTATCACCAAAACATTTTTAAATTCTTCCTCAAACTGCCATTTCATTGAGCAACACTTCCAAGTCTTCATACAAGAAATTTGACTTGGAGTGCAATCAGGACTGTGCTTTTCATCGAACTTTGGCCATAAGTGGCTTTTATTGTTCCCGTAGACACCGGGTATAATGCGAGGATATTTGTTACCTGTGTTACAAAAATAGTTGGAGATTCTATTGTTACTTTCATTTGCACCTGTCCTATCATTGCGCTTTCATTGTCATTTGGTTCACTGCTCTTCACAACATCGTTGTAATTATCCGCACCACCAAGATTTGTACCATCGCTGCCATTATTACGACTATAATTGTTATCATCGTCGTTTCTGCTATTAATTTTCCCATCATGGACAATTTTATCGCATGCAACGTAGTTTTTCCTTAAATCTTCCAGTTCTTTGATTTTTTTCAATAATTCGTTTTCGCGTTTTAATATTTCTTTCTCCCGCCTAACGACTTCCAGTTCCCTTTGAAGTAACTCGTATTCTCTAACCGAAGCACTCTGTTCATTTTTATTTACCTCCTTCTTGTATGGTTCAACTACCTTCATTTGTTATTCCATGTTTGTCGCCAATTGTTCCCTATCGCAAGCAGTTGCAATTGCGCCACTGTTTTCAGCAGGCCATTCCCCTCTTTTTTCAACTGGTATTTCACTTTGTTCGTCCATTGTCTGTTTTTTTTTTATCAGATTTATTTTCCTTTTTTTGGCAATAAAAAAAAATACTTAAATTTGTTGTTTTGTAATTTTACTAAAAACACACGATGTACAGTTCGTTTATATTCCACCAAAATGGTTCTAATTTTACACCTGTTTATTCGTTTTTTTTATAATTTTCTAAAAGAAACCACGACGTACAGTTTGCAAGTAAAATGTTTTGCTTTGACTTCTGAAATGTAGCAGCAAAGAAAAAAACAACTGAATTAGTTGCGTTCACAAACAGACTGCTTCTTTATTTAAAAATAATCTATTTCTAGTTAAAAGTAAATAGTAAAATAAACGTGTGTGAGATCAAAAGAGCATATAACAGAAAGAAATAAGTAAAAGAGAGTTTAGGTAACTAAATAACGCAAATAAGTGTAGAACCAACTTAAAGCTAGTTAAAAGTAAATAAGACAATGCATATAACAATGTAACTGATAAAATAAAATGTGAATATAATTAAATAAGTTTAAAACATAGAATAGTACTTTTATATAGTTAATACATAAACATACATATTTATAATTGCCAATGAGCGTTCGATACAGGGTAGTATGCCTGCAAGGGCTACACTACATTTTTTGTTGGGCATGTATAAAGTTAAAACAACCTTGAGGCGTACCAGCCTCTGCTGATTTTAAGGGTGTTATTAAATAAAATTCGAAAGATACGCCGCGTCACCTTAATTGAAATTAAAGTAAGCAGTTACCTATAATAGACGTATTCTTTTCTTACCCAACAACCATGATTTGTTTTACCATTATCATAATTTTTTTACGGAACTGCTTTAAATCACTAACATTCCTACTAAAAAGTCGTGCGATAATCCTGGATGGTGTGCTGATAAATACCTGATCCGCAATTTATATGACGCGTACCTGTGGAAAAGTTTTTAGAATAGGCTCATATCAAAACCAAATTTGCGTTCTTACCACTGTTGCATAAAGGCTGTAGAAGCCTTTTCTATTGAAATATGCTAACTTCCAAAATGTATTAATACAAAGTTTGTATACAGTTTTGCTGCGGTATTTAGATCTTGTACATATACAAAGTTGCGAAACAAAGCATCAAGTTAGAAACTGATGCGCTAGATGCTCGGTTGCAAAGTTTCTTATATTTGTCTGCGGCATTTTGGAATAGTATGCATTGTAAACATTTAGTACCACGGCATTATGAAATACATTATATTGTTCGAATACAAAGCAACGTTTTGGAAGTCAGCCATATTTTAACCGTTCTGTCATAGAAGACGCTAGATCTTTTATGTGTGTTCTATCGATGCATCCTATTACTTTTATCTCAGATTTTTCGTTTGGATTCATTTTAAAGGAAATCCATGCTGGGCACAGTTCGCTATGCATTATTTTAATGCACTTTTTAAAGGTTTTACTCACATATGGCTGTGACAAGCTACTGTTATAATCATTGCCGGCTCCCTGCTAATAACTTCCTTCAGCAAGGATTCGCATTGTTTCTGCTAACTTTAGAATACAGTCAGCAAAAAAAACTTGTACACTAACAAACTTAGAATATAGAGAATCAAATTGATAAAAATTGCAAAGAAAATAAGTTTTATTAACAACAAATTAAAGTTTGAGATCCCTATATAACGGTAAATAAAAATTGTTCTTGTAATGCTAATAGTGAAGAGAAAAATAACAACAACAAAAATATGTCCATATTCTTAGACAAAAAAAAGAAGAAAAACTTGTACACTTACTCTTTTCTTTGCACAAAAAGTCTCGTTACAAATTTTTTGCTCCAAAATTGAGTCGATCTTGTTAAACGTCAGTCAGTTTATGTGTTTTAAACTAATTGGTACATTGCATTTTCAAAAACTGTGAAAAAAATGGAGAAAAAACAAATTTCAAACTTATGGAAGGAAAATAATTCAATTCGCGAGAATAGTTTAAAAAACCACATAGTACTGTGCATTACGTCATAAAAGCCTTCCAAAAAAATAAATCTCTGGAAAGGCCCAGTGGAAGTGGTCGTCCTAAAAAAATAAATAATGCTCAGGTTGAACGAAAAATATGTTATTTAGTGAAAAAGGATCCAAAAGTTTCTGCAGTAAATATTGCTAAAATGCTTAAAAGTTCAAGAATAGTTGATGTGACTCCACAGACGGCAAGAAATTTCCTCCACTCGAAAGATTTATATGGATACGCAGCTCGCAAGAAACCCCTCCTTTCAAAAAAAAAACGTCCAAAAACGTCTTATGTATGCAAGTGAGTTTTTGGACAAAGACAATGCTTTTTGGAAAACAGTAATTTTTACTGACGAATCCAGATTTAATATATTTGGCAGTGACGGTCGAAAATTTGTATGGAGAAAGGAAGGGGAAGCTTTAAATCCACGTAATGTGACACATACTGTTAAACACGGTGGTGGAAATGTAATGGTGTGGGGGGCTATGAGTGCAAATGGTGTGGGAAACCTTGTTTTTGTAGAAGGAAACACGAATAAAACGGATTATTTGAATATTTTGAAAACAAATTTGGTTCAATCTGCACAAAAAATGGGTTTAGGTGATAACTTTTCATTTGTCCAAGATAACGATCCAAAGCACTCAGCCCTCATAGTAAAGGAATGGCTTCTTTATAATACAAAAAAAGTATTACCTCATCCACCACAAAGCCCAGATTTAAACCCAATAGAACATTTGTGGTCACATATAATATCTAAATTAAAGGATTACCAGATTTCTAGCAAAAAAAACTTTAAAAACCAGGAGATGTAACAAGAAATCTGGTCCATTCCATGCCGAGAAGACTCTTAGCCGTCAAAGAAGCTAAGGGTCAACACACAAAATACTAAAATATATAATATAACTTTGTTTAATGTTGTAAATTTAAGTTTTTTCTTGGTGTACAAGTTTTTTTGTCTAAGGATATGGAGATATTTTTTGTTGTTGTTATTTTTTTTTTCTTTGTAATTAGCATTACACAAAAATTTTTATGTACCTATATAATATGGATCTCAAGCTTTAATTTGTGTTTAATAAATCTTATTTTCTTTGCAAATTTTCATCGCCTTGTTTCTTTTTATTCTGAGTTGGTAAGTGTACAAGCTTTTTTTTACTGTATGTGGTACTGAAGTTGATCGCCTCCCTTCCTTTAGCTTAGGTGTATTTCATTCAAAATATATACTTGAATGCTGCTTTACTTAACCTAAAGAAATAAACAAATCTGCAAAAGGGTATATTGTAATTCAGTTTTAAAAAATATTTTTGTAACTTTACAAAGAGTCAGGCATTAAAAAAAAATTTGGAGATATCTCTCGATTGTCTTCTTAAATTATTAGTTTCCGCTACACTATACACTCTTTCTTGCTCTTGAGAAGAGGATAAAAATAATGCTACACTAAACATTTTTTTAAATTTGACAACTTTTTCACCAAATAACTTTTTGCTCTTTCTTTAAATCGCTAATCTTTTAACCTTTTTTTTTGTTTACTTTTAGTTTGAAATTTTATTTTTTTTTTATATATTACAAAGTATTTTATTGTCAATAATTTTAGATAATACCAAAAAAAGACACTAACGACTATGACTGTCTTATTTTATGTATAGATTAGTTTCAATAATTTTTTAAGATTTTTATGTTTAGGATTGTTTAGCAATAAGAAGTATATAAGTTTTGCTATTCTTTAAATACAAATATGAAAATGTTTTCAATGATCGTGAAGTTGATTATAGATTTGATCCGTGCACAGGAAAAAATCTTGCAATACGGTTTAAGAATAACTTTGCCGATTTTATTGCTGCAGGTCAAAAAGCTGGTATAATTTAAGATAAAACAAACTTTTATGCCGAAAGTGGTGGTCAAATTTTTGATCAAGGCGTCTTTGTGAAGATTGACAATAATTTCTTGTCGATCGCGTGTATAATAGATATGGTTATATTCTGCATATAGGAGTTCTAAAGGGATGTTTATCAGTTGGCGATTATGTAAACTTACAAATTGATGCAATTCCCCGCTCATTAACTATGATGAACCAATCAGCAACACATGCTTTGAATCATTGCTTACTAAAAGCTCTAGAAAAAGATACTAATCAAAAGGGATCTCTCGTAGTTCAAGAAAAGTTATGTTTCCATTTTGTACGTACTATATGATAATGATGAAATATTTAAATACATACCGGTAGAAAAATTTAAAGAAGAATATAATAAATTGAAAAACAATGACGTCGATATAATAATATACAGAATGCCAAAAAGAGTATACGATAACATAAAACAATACAGACTAATAGAAGAATTTCACAACTCACCTCATAGTGGACATTTCGGAATAAGAAAGACCTTAATCAAATTAAAACAACGATTTATTTGGAAGCATATGAATAAAATAGTTAAAAATTATGTTAGAACATGTGAATCATGCCAAAAGAATAAACAAATGAGACATACGAAAGAACCCTTTTCAGTGGTAGATACACAAACAAGTAGTTTCGACATTGTAGTAATGGACATAGTTGGACCAATAAGACCATTAGAAAACTTTAGGTATATACTCACAATGCAGTTTGAACTAACGAAATATGTTATAGCTTGTCCAATAGTATCAAAAGATGCCAAAACAGTTGCGAAAACACTAGTAGAAGAAGTTATTGTAATATACGGGTTATTTAACGTTCTTGAAACAGACAGAGGCACTGAATTTACCAATGAGTTAATGAGAGAGATTTGTGCATTATTAAAAATAAAACAGAATTTCTCAACGCCTTACCATCATGAAACTTTGGGAATAATAGAACGCAATCATCGTGTTATGAATGAATATTTTCTAAATTTCGTAGAAGGCAATAATTGGCATGAATGGATACCATACTTTGCTTTTGCTTTTAACACAACTCCCAACACAGATACTAATTACACACCTTTTGAATTGGTATATGGAAAACTTCCTAGACTGCCAGGTGACGAATTAAATGAACCACAAAGATTTACAATCTAGAAAATTATTTAAATGAGCAAGAGAAATAATATTGAAAGTTACGAATAAGAGAAAATTAGAATCCGAAAGAAAACAGAACAAAATAGAATTAAAAATAGGAGATCTAGTTTTAGTAATAGTTGAAAATAGGAAAAAACTCGATCCTCCATACAAAAGTCCATATAAAATATTAGACATAGATGATTTAAATGTCATCATAGAAATTGATAAATCTAAAGTAAAAAGTATACATAAGAATAATTTAAAAGAGTTTAATTCTTATTAAAATCTAGTGACTCTTAAATTCATTAAACTTCAAAAAAAAAAAAAAAATATATATATATATATATATATAAATATATATATATATATATATATATATACAACTAATTGTATAAGTAAATATGATATCTATATCAACATAGAATAAGAAATACAAGAAGAGTTTAAAACACTTGTCTACTAACATTAGACAATAAGAAATTTTATATAAATTTTACAATAATCTTAAATATTTCTATTGAACTTTTATTTTTAATAATACCTTAAACCAAAGAGGGTGAGGGTGTAGTGTATGTGCACTTATACGCAATACTGTTATAGTAAGTATATGCTCGTATACATATGAGCAAGACTGTATCTAACATAAAACTAAAAATACAAATTGTTCAATAAAAATTAAGTAAAAGAAATTTATGTGTAGTCAGCAGAAAATGCAAGTTCGATGTTTAAGAATATTTTTTTGATCATTAGAATTTGGATTGTAACCAAATATCATTTTTGTTAATAAATTATTTTTCAGCAATATTGTATCAATTCTTTTAATTTTATGAAAATGCTGACCACTAGAAAATTGTACTATATAAGCAGCTATTTTTGTCCAATAAAATCAGAATTAATTTAGAAACTGAATAAATCACTTCTCTTTTGATTCTCAAAAAGGGCATTTTTATGCTCGGATAAAATACTGAAACTTTAGGGAACCAATTTTTTTACACATTTATAAATATACACATTACAGTAGCTAACGTTTTCTTAAGGAAACAAGAAAAAAATTTATAAATTTAATTTGATCATACATACCAAGGCAAATTGAATACTATCTAGTCACATGAGAACAAAAACAAAAAACGGGTGTATTTGTTAATGTAAATTTTTGTGTACGCGTCAGTAAACAGTGACAAATAATATAAAAAAAGAGAAGAAAAAAAATTTATTGAACAAATGCTACTACTTCATTTCATTTTTTCTTTAGTGTCCTTCGTTATATAAAACACAATTTCACTCCCGTACTCGTACTATTTTTGCAAACCGCACAAATATGTCTTCATAAATATTTAAATAATTTTAGTTAATGTATATACATGCATACATAAACATGTAAGAAAACGAGTTAATTTGCACTTCAGAACAGCAATAAAACTTTATTGATAAATCATTTTACTTTATACAATATTTTCTTAAACTTAATACAATTTTGCTTATTATTAAAAATTAATAAAATTGTGTATAAATTGTATTGTATTGTATCAATACTAATAAAATAAAAAAATGTGCTTATTCGATAATTTAAACTAGGTTATAATTTAATTCTTCTATTTGTGTATAAATTCTGTTTGAAGAATTTGTTGTTAAGCGTGTCGGATGTGTTTCCGTTAAATATTTGGGTTATTGCATGTTGTGAAGCGTACAGAAAATATTTGGGTTATTGATTTTGTGTGAACCGTATGGTATGTGTTAACTCCCCCCTTTTTAAGTATTAGCGTCCCGCTAGTTATAAGATTTTATGGATAATTAATTTTTATCTCGGGAAAATTTGTCATATGTGGGATTTGGAGAACTCCCCTGCTATTTTTGTATTTTGAATAAAGTTGAAAGGAAATGATTATGGAAAAGCCTATAAAAACAATTAAGAAGTTAGAGCTAATAAAAATTAGGCCCTTAGGAGAAATGTCTTTTATGTGCTTAATATTGCATAGTAGAAGGTCATGGCAGGTCTAACCTGACTTCGTTTTTAGTCACATTATTTTTCATTATTGGTGATTGTATTTGAAAAGATATTGCCTGCAAATTCAACTAGCCGGCGCACAGTGGTTCAGAAACGTTTTTCATTGGCCAAAACTCTGTAACTTTTTAACTAATAAAGATTTTTTAGTAGTTCTTTTTTTAGTCAATAGACAACATCTTAAGCTTTTACCGAGTTTAGGCCTTACTAAAAATCGAGTTAGCGGTTGCTGAGAACTTTCGATTTGCTTTTCCTAATTCTTGTTTGAAATTCCGTTTCAAATGTGCCAACTCATTTTTGACCCACTTTTCCTTAAACAATGTGGCTCAAATTTGGTCCACGGGTCAATCTTGGATGACAATACAATATTTTGCTATCCTTAGGGTGGCCCCTATTTTCACTGAGGTATTTTCCGTATTTTCATTAGGATTGTCCAAATTTCAACTTTATGCCTAACAATACTTACATATTTCCTAGTTTTTGGTCAATTTTAAAACAAAACAGTGTAATTTAATTTTTCTTTAATTATATACATATTTATTTATAGTTATAAATAGATTCTAGGTAAATAAAATAACATTTAATATTAATGTTTGTATACTTTATTTTATTCAAATACTAAATTCAAATTATAGTTATTATTCATTTGGCTGGAATATTTCCTGTAAATATTCTATATTCTGCTCTGTATTACCTGTGTCCTGTAGCAGTGCCTTAGCTTCGGCATTTAGTTCCGAATGATTCAATTTCCATTGACTTCGAATGCTAGAGATGAAGGGATCTGAAGTTGCCAATAATATATGAAATAAATCTTCATTTGTAGAAATTCGTGATATTTTTCTGGTATTATGTTCTCTTTAAAACCTGTAATCCTTGTTTCTTTTTTCCTGGGCTTCCTCTGACAAATCTCCAATTGGTAATAAATGGTGCTTAATGACCTCTTCTCCATGATAAAGAACCTTATGCACTGTTGCTGACATATTTCTATATTTGTATTTGGATGTATATATAGCAGCGGTTTCCTTGACGTAATCACCAAATTTTTTAGCTTTAATTAGTTCATTGCACGCAAGTACTTCAGTAATTGTTTTAAATCTTGAAATAACATCTATATCAACACCTGTTATATCAGATGTAGTTTCGGGATCCAAAAAAAATCTTCTTGCGGTGTTGCCATCGTTTGTGTTACCTGATCCTTGTATAATCAACCCGTGCTTGAGAAATGCATCTTGAACTTGTTTCTTTTTCAATTTTCTTACCTCTTTGTTGGTATCATTATTTCTTACTGATCCTGAAGCTCCGAAGTCCAAATCATAGCTTATTTTCAGTATGTGTTCCATAAATCTTATCCTCGTATGTAGCGGTGATAATCCAAATTCAAATGCATCAATACTATCCTCCGACTTTGTCGGTTCTTCGTTTAACTGACTTGATGTTGCTTTACATATAATACAGCTGGATGAAGCTTTTGTATCAGTCAAAACCTGGGCAGTTTTTCCGTCTATCATAGATACTATTAATTGGTAATTCAATTTAATAGCCTGTTCCTCTATCTCTAACTCTAATGGCCTTAGTGTTGAAATTTGAGCTCTAATGTCACTTACTTCATTCTTAATAGTATCATGAGTTTCCTTTTTAAATTCAAATTTTATTGGTCTGCAGTATTTTGTAGACGATGAAGTTTGGTTTTTCCAAATATAACTTGTTTTCACTGTGCTGGACGAAGGTTCCGAGTCCTCTAAGTTTTTTATCAATCGCAATGGTACAAATGACACCATGAACTTTATTAAAGTTAAATCTTAACCCAAGTAGTCTTAACATTATTCACTTAAATGCTCAAAGTATAGTACCAAGAACAAACTCCGGCAAAATAGAAGAGTTACGATGTATTTTTGAGTGCGGGCATTATGATATAACTACTATGTCAGAGACATGGTTAAAGCCTTTTGTTTTAAATGATGCAATTGCGTTTAGTGGGTATAATCTTTACAGAAATGATAGACTTTTACGCATAGGTGGAGGTGTGTGCATTTATGTAAAGAATTATATACATCCAAAGATAGTATTAACTTTAAATAATGAGGGAGTTTCTGAAGGTCTATTTATTGAAATTGCAGTTAATTTCGACATTCGTATACTTTTAGGAGTTTTGTACTTACCTTACGGAAATATAAGGAGCTGTGATGATATGTTGTTGGATTTATCTTCCAGATATGATCATGTAATTTTTGTGGGTGATTTTAATATCAATCTGTATGACACTAGCAACCTAATGAGAAGTTTTTCATCTTCAGCCAATTTATCACTAGTTCACAATAGTATTCCAACACACTATAGCACACGCTATGAAACTTGTTCTTTAATTGATTATTTCTTAGTCTCGAAAATGGAGTCAGTGATTGTAAAGGGTCAATTTCAAATACCAGCGCTAAATTCATATCATGCAGCTATTTATATTTCATACAATATAAACCTATTAAAGAGACCTGATGTAATAATACTATTGACACCAACTTCCAGGCGAAATTTTTCACACATAAACTGTTAACACTTTATAACCAGCATGTACCTTTAAGGAGTATTAAGGTTAGAAGTAGAATTTGTTGGATGAAATGTAGAGAGATTGAGATGGCAAGGGAGAAAAGAGATCTATCTTTTCGTGCATATATAGAAGTAAAGTGTACTGAAACATGGAAAACTTTTTGCAGTTATCGTAATAAGCTGAAATCGACTATAAGAAAAATTCGTGCAAGATATTTTACACAGTTATTTACAGGAAATAATAGTGATCATATATGGAAGGAACTTAAAAAATGTGGAGCATTTGGTAAAAATATTAACAATTCGCACAATATTGATGATAATGCATGTAACGACTTTTTCATATTACCACCTCCGTCAAGCCCGCCTTCTGTCTTATATAATCAGGAAAGAAATGCGTTAAACAATGGCTTTACTTTTAGGAATGTAGCAACAACTGAAGTCTTTGAAGCTCTTACTAGTATCAGATCTAAGAGTATTGGCGCTGATGGCATACCTCTAGCATTTTTAAGATCAATTTTTTCTGGTATCTCGACTCATTTAACTCATATTTTTAATTCAATATTAACCACCTCTGAGTATCCCGACATATGGAAATGTTCTAGAATTGTTTTAGTTCCTAAAGTAAAAAATCCTTTAGTATGTTCGGATTACCGACCAATAAATATTGTATCGGTATGTTCTAAGATATTAGAGATTTTATTGAATGCGCAGATTACTGAATATATTACAAATAAGAAATTTTTGTCGGAATATCAGTCTGGTTTTCGAAAACGTCACAGCACGTCTGCTTTAGTATTAGATATGTTGGAAGGAGTTAGAGTAGCAGTTGATCAAAGAAAACGTGTATCATTAATTAGTCTTGATTTTAGTAGGGCTTTTGAGTCTATATCTCATGAAGTTTTACTAAACAAACTTTTTAATAAATACAATTTTTCACCTACATCTTGCCATCTAATGGATACTTTTATTAGAGGAAGAAGTCAATTTGTGCAGAATAAAGAAGATTTATCTGATACCAGAAAGATGTATCGTGGTGTCCCTTAGGGATCTATATTGGGCCCTCAATTATTTTTGTTATATATAAATGATTTATTAGACCAACTAATAGGAATAAAGGATCGTTGCAGCATCTAATTCAAATGCTGAGTTAGAGGTTGTTATCAACATGAATTTGAGAAAGATAGAAATTTGGTGTATGGACAATTTTGTTTTATTAAATACCCAAAAGTCTAAACCAATGCTATTTGGCGATATTTATACTAGAATAACGCCTAGAATTATGGCAAATGGAGAACTATTGTGCTTCGTATCGTATATGAAAGTATTAGGAATTTATATTGATAACAGATTAAGTTTCGATAACCATATACATTATCTTATATCTAAAGTAATATTTACCTTGAGAAGATTGTATGGAACTTGTCATCATTTCCCTCTAAAAATAAAGAAAAAAATCGCACATGCATTGCTTATGCCCTTAATACTGTATGGTATTGAAGTATATTCATTAACAAATGATTATAATTTTAGCAGGGTAAAGAAATGTCTTAATAGTATAATAAGATATGTGTACCATCTGAGGTATTATGATCATGTAACAGCTTACGTTATTGATTTTTTAAATTGCACATTTGACGATTATGTGATGTTAAATTATTTACAATGTTCTACAGAACGGTTAAGTATAACTCTCCTACATATTTAGCTTCTAGATTTAACTTTTTAAATTCCATGAGAACAAGCTCATTTAGAGTTCCTACCTTTAATTTGTTGGTTATGAAAAGATCTTTTCATTTGAGAGTTGTCCGATTATGGAATTCAGTAATCCCATACAATGAAAGGCATTTTTCTAAATCTACTAAACAATTTGCTAATTTAGTGTTGAAAAACATTTAGGTCAGAGCTTTCATTGCTTAACTTTCATCTTAATTTATAAATTTTCCCATATTTGTGTTAGGAAGAATCATAGGAAAAATCATAGCCATATACATCTACAGATATAAAAAGCCATTTTTATATATATATATATATTGTTCTAATTGTAATTTCACCTTGTAATCAGTTCTTTGGCCTATAAAATGGCTTTTTGATTGCATTAAATAAATGAATGAATGAATGAATGAATAGATTTCATTGATCATTTTGCAAGGATTACTATATACTCATGTGCCTTTAATATTGTTAATGGTAACTTCTTTTTCAATTAACTCTTTTCGAAATACTTCAATTAAATCATCTACAGTAAAATGTTGTTGGTTATCATTGAATTAAGGATTAGGGGAGGTAAAGGTTGTTGTTATTGTTTAATTGTTTTCTGACAGATCAAGTTAAATTGATAACTCTATTCCTCTTACAGTCAGGGTTTGGTTTGGAAGTTTATATATAAAATTAATATATTTGTTTGCTTCACCATCTAATAAAATGTTTTTTTTTTCAATTGTTTCTCTTGTTAATGTTAATATGTTAAACCATAATAGGCTTGTGTACTACTCCCTTCAATATTCAATTGGATAAGAATGTTTAAAAGTATTGATAAATTAAATAAATTTATCTGCATTTCGTTACAAGTTTGTTGTATGCTAATTAGTCGTTTTATATATTTGAGAATAATTTTAAGATTAGTAATTTAATGTCGGGTGATTCTCGTGATAATTCTGGTACTAGAATTTTATCAAAACCATTACTAAGAATTCTTTGCTATTCAATTTCATGATATTCAAAACAATTTATTTTCCAGTTTTATTTTTTTTTTTTTTTTTTTTTTTTGTAAATGTACTTTCATTTTTATAATTAAATATTTCGCTGAAGCAAGTGTATTAAACTAGACACCTGCATAGATTAAAATAGTACTATTATATTAGCTATATTTAAAAAGTACTTGCCATATAATGACTTACTTTTGTGATTCCCATATTTTTTTCCTCGCTTACAAAAGACATTACATTAGCTCGCAAAAAAGAAGTAGTAATTGGACTATTTCTTTAAGTTAAAAGGGAATACCTTTAATGATCATCATTATTTTCTACAATAATTAATGTAATCAATTCTAAGTAATTAATTATAAAAGTCTCATGCCTTGTTAAAATCATTAGGTTGAAAGTCTAGTTGGGAAGTCCTTCCGTCAAAAATGCTTAATTCAACACTTGATTACCTTTTCCAAAATCGGGAGAATCGAAGATCAAATGAACACAATTAAAAAATTCAAAATGAAAACAAGCTTACCCAGGTAGCTCGAAAAATAAGTTTCTGATATGAAACAAAAATTCCACTTATGCTTAAGGTATTAATATCATTACCAACGCTTAGTTATATGATACTTGTGCAGAAAAAAAAAACCGCAGAACACTTGCTAGTTTTATTGTTAGCATTATTGCAGACTTTCGCCTGTTGCATTTCAGTTAAGGAGTAATCTGTGAATATGTTTATATATATTAAGAAATATTGATATATGTATACATAAATTTACAAATGGTTTTATAAATAAAACATTTCTAGCATAAAATAAGGAATTGCAAAGATGTTGAAGCTTTGTCATAGCATCTTCGCTTGAACTTGAAAAATTTATTATTTGGAATCTTTATTCATATTTCTAAAAAGTGTTTTCCTGTTGAAGATTGTGTAGCTGATCATTGTCATTTAACGAGTCCCGCGTATAACAAATGTAATTACGAGTATCAAACCCCAAACTTCGTTCCCATAGTTTTTCATAACTTTTCGGCATATAATAGTCATTTCTTCATTAGAGAACTTTCATCTATTGAAGGTGATATACTTAATATAATTACATCAAATAAAGAACTATATCTATTTACATATGTATATCCAAAAAAAATTTAGTTAATGATGAAAAAAACGTCAACAGAACAATGTTTTCTATATTCTTTTTGGTTTATGCCATCAAGCTTAGAAGAACTAGCTAGCTACTTGTTTGAATATAAAATCAATTTATCAAAATCATAATGAATTCAGTTTAATGCAGCGTAAAGGTGTCCTTTCGTGTGACTAATTAGATTCAGTAAATTGTCTGAAGGAAACACAGCTACTACCTCGACCATGTATCTTCATTAGCATTACTAATGAGTAGTGTAGTGAAGATGATTATAAACACGCTGAAAAGGTTTGGTTAACATTTAAATGTAACACACTTTTGGACTACCTTTTATTATTTTTAAAAGAATGTGTTTTATTGCTTTGTCATGTATTTGAAAGTTTTCGTAATGCTTGTAAATACATTTACAATTTAGATCCATGTCAATATTAATTTAATATCCCGGGGATATCTTGGGATGCAATGTTAAAACGAACTGAAACAGAGTTGCAATTGTTGACTGATATCGAGGTACACAGTTTTACTGTGCGGGGGATACGGGGAGTTATTTTACAATGTTAGTGATTATGATTTTACGAAAGATTCGAAATATCTAATGTGTTTTAATGTATATAATGTATAAGGTAGTCCAAAAGTGTCTTATATTTGAATGTTGGCCAAACCTTTCCAGCGTGTTCATAATCATCTTCACTACACTAATTATTAGTAATGCTATTGAAGATACATGATCGAGGTGGCAGCTGTGTTTCCGCGAGACAATTTACTGAATCTAATTAGTCACACGAAAGGACACCTTTACGCTTCATTAAACTAAATTCATTATTATAAACACGGGAATATTAAACTAAATTTATTAAACTTTTAATTTTATCGTGCTATTTTCCCGATATTGATTATTGAAGGTGAAAGCACGTCTCGATGGCCATTTCGCTACCGCTTACTTAGCTCTTCAGGAAACTTCTCACAATTATTTTAAATGAACTAAAGATTTTCGTCTAAACAATAAAGTAAAGACAAAAATCAAAGTTCAAGCAAAAACAACAATAATCAACTTTGATTTTACTTTTCTTTATCCACTGTATACGGCTGACTTTTTTTCGGCTCTTTTATACAGTTTTAAAGATGTTGAAAAATAAAAACAACAAATAAAACATCACGAAACACTATGATATTTTATTTTTTTATTTTTGTTTATTGCACAGGCACTTGCGATAATTTAATAATTATAAACACGGGAATATTAAACTAAATTTATTAAACTTTTAATTTTATCGTGCTATTTTCCCGATATTGATTATTGAAGGTGAAAGCACGTCTCGATGGCCATTTCGCTACCGCTTACTTAGCTCTTCAGGAAACTTCTCACAATTATTTTAAATGAACTAAAGATTTTCGTCTAAACAATAAAGTAAAGACAAAAATCAAAGTTCAAGCAAAAACAACAATAATCAACTTTGATTTTACTTTTCTTTATCCACTGTATACGGCTGACTTTTTTTCGGCTCTTTTATACAGTTTTAAAGATGTTGAAAAATAAAAACAACAAATAAAACATCACGAAACACTATGATATTTTATTTTTTTATTTTTGTTTATTGCACAGGCACTTGCGATAATTTAATAATTATAAACACGGGAATAATTCTTTATTTGATGTAATTATATTTAGTATATCACCTTCAATAGATGAAAGTTCTCTAATGGAGAAATGACTATCATATGCCGAAAAGTTATGAAAATATATAGGAATGAAGTTTGGGGTTTGATACTCTAAAGTACATTTGTTATGCGCGGGACCCGTTAAATCACAATGATCAGCTACACAATCTTCAACAGGAAAACTTTTTAGAAATATGAATAAAGATTCCAAATAATAAATTTTTTCAAGTTCAAGTGAAGATGCTATGACAACGCTTCAACATCTTTGCAATTCCTTATTCCTTATTGTTTTATTTATAAAACCATTTGTAAATGTATGTTTACATATATTACAATTTTTATTTCTTAATATATGTAAACATATTCACAGATTACTTCTGAACTGAAATGCAACAGGCGAAAGTCTGCAATAACGCTAACAATAGAACTAGCAAGCGTTGGTAATGATATTAATACCCTAAGCGTAAGTGAAATTTTTGTTTTATTTCAGAAACTTAATTTTCGAACTGCCTGGATAAGCTTGTTTTCGTTTTGAATTTTTTAATTGTGTTCATTTGATCTTCGTTGCTAATACCCAGCAGACAATTTTGGAAATGGTAATTAAATGTTGAATTAAAGGTATTCCATTTTAACTTAAAGAACTAGTTCAATTACTACTTCCTTTTTGTGAGCTAATGTAATGTTTTTTGTCAGCGAGTAAAAAAATATTGAAATCACAAAAGTAAGTCATTATATGGCAAGTACTTTTAGATATTAAAAAAAAAAAATTGAAAATAAATTGTTTTGAATATCATGAAATTGAATAGGAAAGATTTCTTAGTAATGGTAAAATTGATAAAATTCTAGTACCAGACTTATCACAGAATTACACGACATTAAATTACTAATCTTAAAACTATTCTCAAACATATAAATGACTAATTAGCATACAACAAACTTGTAACGAAATGCAGATGAGTTTATTTTATTCATCAATACTTTTAAACATTCTTATCCAATTGAATATTGAAGGAAGTAGTACACAAGCCTATTATGGTTTAACATATTAACATTAACAAGAGCAACAATATCAAGGAGAAATTGAAAATTAAAAACATTTTATTAGATGGTGAAGCAAACAAATATATTAATTTTATATATAAACTTCCAAACCAAACCCTGACTGTTAGAGAAATACAGTTATCAATTTAACTTGAACTGTCTGAAAACGATTAAACAACTACAACAACAACCTCTACCTCCCTTAATCCGAAACTCAATGATAACCACCAACATTTTACTGTAGATGATTCAATTGAAGTATTTCGAAAAGAGTCAATTGAAAAAGAAATTAACATTAACAATATTACAGGCTATTCACAAACAGTTCACATGAGTATATAGTAATGCTTGCAAAATTATCAATGAAATCTATATATTTTTAAGATCATTCAGTAACATCATGAGTGAAGAGGATAGAGATTGGCTTGTTAATATTCACACACAAGTAGAATTTATCTGTCCGTCCCTATACACCTACCCTTTTGCTGTTTACAATTTTTTTTTATACATAAATGATATTGAATATTACACTAAACATAGCTAATAACATACAAATATTATTGTTGACCTTTTTGAATATTTTAATCAGGATCATTTCAATAAGACCTAAAACTTTAATTAACCAAAAAATTAGTTAATTTATTAATAAAAAAGAGTCAAAAAAATTGAGATAGACTTGTTAATATTCACACACAACTAGAATTTATCTGTCCGTCTCTATACACCTACCCTTTTGCTGTTTACAATTCTTTTTTTATACATAAATGATATTGAATATTACACTACACATAGCTAATAACATACAAATATTACTGTTGACCTTTTTGAATATTTTAATCAGGATCATTTCAATAAGACCTAAAACTTTAATTAACCAAAAAATTAGTTAATTTATTAATAAAAAAAGAGTCAAAAAAATTGTTATTTTAATTCAAAAAGATGAGCTCAAGAATGATATACATCAAAACAAGGCAGAATTTTTAAGACAACCAATACTTTTTAATAAATCAAGAAAATCAAGATCATCAAAATTTCAATTTTCAACATAATCAAAATTTTTTGTACAATCAAGACTTGCAACATCATGAAGGCTTTCAATTTCATAGGAATTATCATCATAATTAAGATTTTCACTTACATCAAAATTTTATATACAATCAAGATTTTTACCAACATCAAAACTTTCAATGTAATCAGCATTCCTATTATCAAAATTATTAAGAAGAAACTATTTTGAAATTAAAAGAAAAAACGCAACAAGAAGATTAATAGATTTAAGACGGTGAGGGACAAAATTATAAAACTAAAATCTACAATAACGTTTCTTATAAAATGCAGAAATTCGGGAATCATTCCAAATTTCATTATAAATTCGACAAGAGATATTTCAAATATGTTTAAAGTAAGAAGTTCGGTTCGAATTAAAAGTAATATATATAAGCGATTTAAATAGCAAAATTCTGAAATTATCCATCAAATATAATCATCAAATATTGGAGCATTTTCAAAGAAAGTTGTTGTTAATAAAAAGAAACTTAACTAAGTATTTTACGGAAGCTAGTTGTCTTCGAGTTTTACAAGAAAAAGAGTTATGTATTAAATTTAACGATAATTGGTTTGTCAATAAAACCAATTTACACATTCCGTTGGAAGTAAAATCTATACTCTCATTAGGACCCAAGCATGCACTTCCCTATACAAAGGACGATTTTCGAGGTGTAAAAATGATAACTGAAGGAGAAGACTTTGTAAAAACATTAGAAAATAAGGAGGAACAGGAAGTAGCTAGAACAAAGTTATCTTTAATTACAGATAATCATTTTAATAGAATGAGATTAACCGATAGAGATAAGTTTATATTAGATAAAGTTAAAAAAACTGAGATTTTTATAAGAAGATATAGAGACATCCTTATTGTTAAAGCGGATAAAGGTAACACTACAGTAGCTTCAACAAAACATGACTACAATATTCGAATTAATAATATTTTAGAAGATAGTAAATATTAATTAGTTAGTAAGGATCCAACTAGTAAATTACAGAAGAAAAACAATGATTTAGTAGATGAACTTTTTAAAAAACAAATTATTACTATTCTTGAAAAAAAGAAACTTAAGACTAATATAGCAAATGCTCCTAGGTTATATGGACTTCCAAAGATCCATAAACCAGATTTTCGCTTGAGACCAATTTGTTCTTTGTAAATTCACCTACATATGAATTATGTAAATTTGTTACAAATATTTAAAAAAAAAAATACTCAATTTTCTAAATATAACGTTAGAAATTCTTTAGAGTTCAAAAATAAGATAAAGAATCTTAAAATTGAAAATAATGAAAAATTGGTTTCTTTAGATGTTATATCTCTGTTTCCTAGTATACCAGTTGATTTAGCAATTGACACCATTAATGAAAAATGGGATATAACTAGTCAACATACCAAGATTGAAAAATGTTTATTTTTACGAATTCTAAAATTTTGTATTGAGGATAATAGATATTTTCGGTTTAACGAGAGAATATATGTGCAAAAATAGTGACTTCCGATGGGATCTCCAACATCTCCTATTATCGCTGATATTGTTATGGAGAGACTAATGGATTCGTGTATAGAAATACTTATCGTAAAGCCGAAAGCATTATTTCAGATAGTGCAATTGATGATATGTTTACAATATTTAATTCATTCAATGATGATATAAAATTTACGATGGAGAAGGAAATCGATTCCAAACTTTCTTACTTAGATACTTTATTGATAAGACAGGGTAATAAATTGTTAATGGACTGGTATTTTTCTAAACATAACAAAAGTATACTTATTAATACAGCTAAAAATTTGATGGATAGAGTCTTAACAATTAGTGATAAGGAATTTCGCTTAAAGAATAAAGAGAAGATTGAGAAAATTCTATATGATAATAGCTTTCCTAAGGGACTTACTTATGAATTAATTAATCAATTTAGAAATAGTAATAATATTAACACAAGAAACATTATGAAACCTAAAATTTACAAATCTTTAACTTATGTACCAGGTTTTTCCGAACGTTTAAGAAAATCTAATATCTTTGATAAGAATAAATATAATATGGCCTATAGGACAGATGACACATTGAATCGGTTATTTAGTAGGACTAAGGATAAAATTAATAAATTTGACATTTCTAATATAGTCTACAGAATACCGTGTAAAGGAAGCAATCAGGAGAACTGTAGTAAAGTATATAGAGGAACAACCAAGAATAAGCTTAAAACAAGAATAGCTGGACATAAGTCTGACTTAAGGTATGTTGATTCACAAAGAACAGCATTATCTTCCCACTGTTCTGAATTAGGTCACTATCCAAACTTTGAAAATGCTTCAGTTATAAATATTGAAAAGAATTATAAGAGACGTTATATTTGAGAAATGCTACATATAGTTAATACACCAATGACAAAAAGAATTAATTTTAAAGCTGATACTGACAATGTTGCACATATATATAGACATTTAATACATAAAATTACATAATTATTTATTTATACATGGACGAACAAAAAAACATTAGTTAAGTTTTTTGTTTTTTCATATATGTATATTTCTTTTTTGTTAATATGACTAAAAAAAATTTTCTTTTAATTTCATTAGGAAAAAAAGTTTTTTCAGGTTTTCAAATTTTGTTTTTTTGTTCAAACATTTTTATATAAATTTTAATTCCTGAAGATGGTACACAGAGGAGTACCGAAAAATAAATTAAAAAATATTTGCTATTTTTTTAATTAATAAAGGACTCTCTTAGCTAAAAAATTAGTTAGTTTTATATATATATATATATATATATATATATATATATATATATATATATATATATATATATATATATATATATATATATATATATCAAAACATACACGCACGCATACACAAGAACATTACCTTATTCAGCGTCTATCCCTGCAGTGTTTTATTACAAAATTCAATACACCCAAATTCTTTTTTTTTTATCTGACTGTATTTATACCCTTTTTAATGTTTACAATTGTTTTCATATACATAACAAATATTGAACATTACACTGAACAAAATGTGTCTTAAAAATTCTTATCACATTCTGCTTAATGAAAAAATCAAAATTTAGTGACAATCAAGTTTATTTTTCTTAATGTGTAAAATACTTACATTTTCCTAGCTATGTCTAACTACACTTGTTAGCATTTTTTACATTTATCAACATAACTATCTCTCAATACATCTGCTGTGTTTGGTTTCTCTATTCCTTTCATATACTTGTGATCGCAGATTGCAATAACCCAATATGTTTCTTATATTTTTTTTATATCGCTTCTGCTTAATGAAAACCAAAAATCTTAATTTAATGACCCCTAGATAGTTTATATTTCCTAACACTTGTTAACATTTTTTGCATTAAGTTTACAATTTTTTTCATATACATAAATGATATTGAATACACTATACAAAATATTTCTTAAGCATTCTTTTCACGCTTCTGCTTAATGAAAACCAAAAATCAAAATTGGGGACCTTCACCTACATAGATTGTTTATTTTTCCTAATGTGCAATATACTTATATTTTCTTAGCTGTCTCTAACTACACTTGTTAGCATTTTTTTACATTTATCAACATGACTGTATCTCAAGACACTTGCTATGTTTGGCTTCTCTATTCCTTTCATATACTTATGACCGCACATTATCACACTTATCAATATGTCAACCCACGTCATTCAGCACTTTACATTTAAGCAATTAGTTCGAAGAATTTATTACTCTTTAAAAAAAATTCTTATTGTATACAAATTTTAGTTTTTAATAATTTAAAAACAAAATTTTTCAAGACCAATGCACATCTGCCTTCATCTTACCCTTGTCATTATTTAATGGCCCTCGTACTTGACATTAATGTCTTTTTAATGGGTAATAAATTAGCGGAAGGGTAAAAAAGGGTCAAGCACGTGGCTCATTAACATAAAAAAGCCATTAAAATGACATTTTACTTGCTTTTGCATGACATTAATTGCTTTTGCATGAATGATTTATGGCAGTTGCATGATTTCCATGCATTTCGACCGGAAGTGGTTTAGAATGCACACCTCCTATATACTGTTATATTTTCCTTTATTAATCCGAGATTGTTGAAAAGTGTTTTCGCGTGGTTTAGTATGTTGTCATTGTCGGGCTCTGCAACTATTTAATTGTAATCATCTAAAAGGCTATTTGTCGTTTTGATTAAGTATTGGTTAACAGAATACTCCTTATGGTTGTTTTCAATAACATCACTAGTTTTTTCCAAAATTAATCCCATTTAGTAGCGGCAGGATTTCCCGTTATCCATTTCTACGCGGATCTTATCCAGTAAATTGAGCGTTTATTTTTTTTTTGTCGAGTTTTTTATCCTGAGTTAATCCAGTAGATTTTCTATTGGCTCGAGTTTTTCCATCTGTAGTCCTAGTGGTCCAGTCTTCTTAGACTGAAGGTGAATTATGGGTCTGATTTCTTTAGGTCGATTATGTGGATTATCCTGTAGTTTCCATTGGTTATTATTCCAATACCTTGTTTAATCGTGATAAGTGGACATTTGTATTTGTAAACGTTAACAGTTGTATGTGTCCAGTCGATCAGAAGCCTGAAAAAAATGTATTGGTTTTTTAGATGTGACTTGTGAATTCTTTACTTATCGCTTGTTGGAACTGTGACAGTATTGTCCTTCCCAACAATTTGCTTTATAAAAATAGGTTTATTTTTGCCTTTAATTTGTTTGTTTTTTTGCTTGGCTGGCTGTATGTTCTATGCTCTTGCGTCTTTGCGTTTTCTCTATTCAGTTTAACCTTTTGCTTCCTAGCAATTTCATTGTGTAAGTCGTTATTTACTACTGCTTTAAAATCGCATAGTTTTAGTAGTTTATCTTTGCAGTTCGTCCGAAAAATATGTCCGCTGGTTTCCTCTTAGTGACAGAATGAACTACATTGTTGTACATATCAATTGTTATGTTCATTAGTTCTTTGAGTGTAAAATCCAGAAATTCTTCTTTTAGACATCTTAGCATTTTAGTAATTGTTAAATGGACCCTTTCAATAGCTCTACTTATATCACTCTTTTGAGATTATGCAAAATATGTCTTGATTCCTAATCCTTCGATGTAATTTAACACTATCGGGCTTATAAAATAGCTTTCGTTATCCATTACTATTGTGTTTGGCGCGGAAAAGAAATGTAGCAATATAATGAATTTATCGCTTACGTGTAGAACTGATTTACTCTTAATGTCAAAAATATTTGTAAATTTTGAAAATTTATCTACGCAGGTTATAAACTTTTCGCCCTTGATTTGTAAAATTTACGTAGGGTATGAAGGAATTGGAGTAGGCTGCAATTCTGGATTTGGAGGGTGCCGGTCGTATTTATTTTTTCTATTAACTTCACAAGAAAATAGTATTTTTCCAAAATTTGCTCCTTGTTCTCGGCAAAATTCCTATGTGCGCGCTTATGTTCGATTTTAATGATAGTAAGTTGTTCTTCCGGATCAATTATGTATATCCTCTACCTCTCTAATTCTGACTTCAAATTTAGAGAAGTGTTCCGTGTATATCTTTTGCAATATTGTAAGCTTTTCTTCTGGAATTTGTATGCTATTTATTACGTTTGGGTTTAATTTGCTTTTTAAAGTCTGCATAAGTTTTTTTTCGTTAAGGTTTCAAAGTCTTACGTAATGCCGTAAAAATTTGTCATGAGGAACTTCCATATGAATGAAGCTCTCATTGCGAGAGAACAGATCCTATTGCATAGCTTGAAATGTCAGTAGTAAAAATAAGGGCCTTCTCAAAGTTCACGTATGCTAAGATCACAAAAAACTTTTTAAATCCTTTAAGTTTTTTGGAGCTGGAATATTTTGAATCGCCGTTATTTTACTTGCATCAGATTTAATGCCGTCTTGAGATACTGTGTATCCAAGAAATTCCACACTAGTCTTTAGGAATTTTGACTTTCCGAGGTTTATATTTTACTAATAAAACGAATACCTTCTTTAAATTTTTGATGTGTTTATTCCTATTGCTTCCAAAAACGATGACGTCTATATAGACGTAGCAGACCTACCCAAGAATGGGTGTAGTACGTCGTCTATCATCATTTGGATTATTGAGCGGGCGTTATTATGGCCAAAAGGTAAACTTAAAAACTCGAACTTCTCATTATTTGTAGAAAATGCCGTTTTCTCTATGTCCTTGTCTTTACACTTAATCTGGTGAAACCCAGAGGTCAAGTCTTGAGTAGTAAAAACTTATATTTTCCCAAACTAGAAAGCTTGGTGTTAATAGCCGGTATCGGATAGGCATCGGCAATAGTTACCGCATTAAGTCGTTTGAAATCTATCACAATTCTAAACTATTTTTCGCCATTTGGTTTGGACTTTTTTGCGACAATCCAAAGGGGTGAAATATAGGGACTCTTTGAAGGTCTAGTTATGATATTTTCAAGCATTTGGTTAATTTGACTTTCCACCTCGGATTTTAAGTGACTTGGGTAGGGATATGACTTTGTGTAGATTGGTTCCTCAGTTGAGTTCCTGATCTCTGCACGAATGTTTGTTTCAATCACACCATTATCAGACACTGGACCAAACAGAGTGCGATGTTTGGTCCAGGGAGGACAAAGAAAACCAAATTTTTGTTTATACCGAGTGTTTTGAAAAAGGTGATATATATTTTATGAGTAAATGGAATTTGACCTGCTACCGACTGTTTTTTATAAATAAAATTTATAGGCTTGGAATTTTGTAGAAGTGTTTCCGAAACGTTTGTTGGCTCCTGTATTGATCAAAAATTTAAAAAATGTACCGTTTTTAGAACGCACTTCTAAGTAAGGAACGCTGGATAGGCGTCCATTGTAAAATTTAACTCACTTAGCCCAAATTCTGTGTTCTCTTCGTAGCAGTTATCTTCTGAAAGGTCTTCATCGTCCTGTTGGTTTTCTTCACATGAAGGGTGTTGTTCTTCTCTGTCTACGGTTTCAGTATGACTGTTGTTTCCGCGGTATATTTGATGAGTTATTAATATGGCAATAGCGATTTCTCGGGTCTAATTATATAATTATTTTGTCGAGACCTTATTGAAGGGTATTTTCCATTGCTACTGGTAGTTTCAGTTGAGTAGCCCTAGGTGGTGGTATGTTTTGCAAATAAGGCTGCATAGGCATATTGTAGATTCGTACTTTTTTATAAACATTTAGTGGGCTTTGTGGTGCTTGTAGCTTACTGAAATTCGTGTTTCTAGACATTTGATTGGTTGGCGTGGTGAATAGAGTTATTTCTAAAATTTAGGTTTTGAAATTTAAGATAAGCAGTGTAAGTTTTAGGTAAGGTACTAGGTTTTTAAATAATTAACATTCGGTATATATCCCCGTCTACATCTCTTACAAAAACATCTATATCCTATTCCTGTAGCAAAATATTAAGGCTTCGGCGGTTTCTACTGTGTAATTATCGGTTTTCAATTTGTTTATAATGATTGAGAACTGGTGATTTAACCTAGCATAAAATTCCTATATAGTGCCACTTTTTTGACGTATAATACTGAGCTCATAATCTAATGTTTGAAGGTCTCTTTTGTCTGCATAGTGCAGACACAACCAATTTTTTATCTTGTCCCAACTTTTATCAAATATGTTGTAGAAATGAGAGCTGTGTAAGCTGGTTGCCTAGCCTTCTATCTAATATGTTGCAATATTGCTCTGTATATTGGTTTTTCCCTTACAATTTCGTAATTTTTTTATGATAGATTCTACGCTATAAGCCAAAGCATTATATTAAACAGGGTTACCTTCGAAAATTTGTAAATCCCTTACGTAGTATAGAAGTCTACGTATTTTATTTAAGTCTTAAACGGTTTTGGGTAAGGGAAGATTTGATTCTTCAGTGGTAGGAATCCTTATCTTAATTTCCAAGTCTATTGTCTTTTTTTCCCAGTCAACCATCCTATTATTTAACTGTTTGACCTGCTCTATTTGTGCGTTCATTGTACTACTTAGTTGTGTAATTGCTTCTTTAATTTGTTCCATTATGTGTGTATGGGTGATTCTTTTTTCCAAAAAAAAAAATTATGCAAGTTTACGATAATTTGATATATTTTTATGCAATGTTAAAATAAAAATAAGCTTCACAGTTCAAGAATATATTTGTAACAAAATCATAAATGTAAAAACAAACTGTTTTTTTGTGTTAAATAAGTTTTAAAGCAAAGTTGATTGTTAGCTTTTTAGAAAAATATAGCCTTTAATTATATCTAAGTTCAATTCAGTACAATTAAATTTTAATAATCGATAAGTCTTAAAACATCAAAATGACTTTTTAGTTTCACAAGAATTTTATAAATTTTTAATAAAATTTAAAGGTTTTATAGTTACATTAAAAAGATCAGTTTGCTGCTTGTACGGTCCGAATTTATCCTCTTTGAAGTTTAAGATCTACTAGGGTACGGTGGACGTCACTAGTAACTGATTTGTTGAATCTATCTGATATGCCTTTTTGGTTGTTCCTTCCGCTTATCTTTCTTGGTTTTAAAATGGTGGTTCAGCTCGTTGTTTGTTTAAGGATTCTGGTTTTTGTTCCCGCTTATTTTTAAATTTGTAAAACGGTAGATTAGCCTGTTGTTTGCTTATATATGTATTTTTTATTTTAGCTTTTTGGATGTAGCTTTTGTTACCGCTTGTTTTTCTGAGTTTAAAACGGTACTTTTGCTTAAAAGTGTCTGTAGCTCAAACTTTTTAATTAATCTCTTGTATTTTCTTGGAATGTTTTTCTTTTAAACGGTTTTTTACAAAAGTTTTTTACTAGCTTGTTTTTGGCACGAATTTTATTAATTGTTAATACCAATTTTTACTTATTTTAGTTTTTGTTTTTTAGCAACAGTTAGTTACACAATATTATATTGTTAGCACTAAGGCACTTTTAATACATCGGGGTATAGCTTTTACTCCGCTCGGGCGCCAGGAAACGGGCTTATTTGCACTTCAGAACAACACTAAAATTTTATTGATAAATCATTTTATATTATACAATATTTTCATAGACTTAATACAATTTTGCTCATTATTTAAAATTATAAAATTGTGTTTGAAACTTTACCGAATATTTAATACTAATAAAATAAAAAATATGCTTATTCGATAACTTAAACTAGGTTATAATTTAATTTTTTTATTTGTGTCTATATTGGGTTTGAAAAATTTGTTGTATTTGTTGTTAAGCGTGTCAGATGTGTTTCCGTTAAATATTTGGGTTATTGCATTTGTTGTTAAGCGTGCAGAAAATATTTGGGTTATTGACTTCGTGTGACTTCGTGTGAACACATACCATATGTGTTAACTAAGAAACATAATTGTGATATTCACCATATGTGTTAACTTGTATGTACATATATTTTGTTTAAAAAAAAGTAATAAAATTTTTAAACATGTTGTTCAAAGAAACGTTTTCTTTTTCAATAATGATGTTTTTTGTTTTACATTTTAACTGCACTTCTTGGGCGCACGCACCCTTTTCACACAACGGTTGATTCGCACATTCACTATTTTATCTACAAATTAATTATTTAAACATATTTTTTAAATTAAAAAATTTTGTTTCATTGGCGCGTCAACTTAATGTAAACAAATTTTGACGTTGGTTGTGAAAAATTTGTAAAGCAAATACGATGACTTGAGCTAATTATTTTACCTGGTATTCAATTTGCCTTAATACATGGAATATTTTTTACTGTTGTCATACCTTTCGGTGAAGAGCGTCGTCACTGGCTTTTTATTTGGTACGTTTGGCGAGCGCTTTCGATGTCAGAACATAATTTTCAAGCCGCGTTTTGATTAGTAATGGAGATGGTGTTTTTTGCATAGAATGTGGTGGGTTCAGGTAGTTTTGTCCGTTATGACGGTGTCTATTTAAATGGTATTATGTAGGTAGATTTCCTGATATCTGTCATGTTTATTGAAGGTATATAATTTTAATATTTCAGTCTTTTATTATTGGGTAGTTAAGTGTGACCATCTGTGGGTGTTTTCCGTTTGTAAGTTTGTTTTAATAATTTAGAGGTGGTATTTACCTGTTCGTTAATAATATCTTCGTTAAACGTTCGTGTTTTGTATATTTCATTGTTTTCAAGAATGTCTAGTCTTCGTCCTCTTTACTAGAATGTATTGATGTCATACTATCATTTACATCCCTTGGCTCGTGTTCATGTGTGCTATGGTGTATTGCGAAGTTGGAGTCTTCTCTTTTCCGTTTATATGATGGTCTGTGTTGTGTGAACCTTGTTTAAATGTTCGTCCAGTTTGTCCTATTTACGTATGGTTGCAGGCGCAAGTAATTTTTTTTTTCATTTTCTAACAATTGAATTAATCCCTAACACTTGGATTTAAATTTTAAATAAACTATTTTTTATTTAAGTAATTCATATTTTTTTTAACATTTCTTTATCAGGGATATTAACATTTTTTCTTGATTATTGTATATTTGTAAACACTGCGGTTCATCAGGATAGAACCAACAAATTTTATTGTTAAAAAACTGTATAAATTGCAAATACAGATAGAATCAAAAAAATTAGTTTTGTAGAAAAATAGTTGACTCTGCTAATTTAAACACAATAAATAGTATAAAAATCGAATATAACGGTACTTTTTCTCTTTCTTTGCAGTCAAGTATAAAATTTTTCATTTATTTTTTGGTTTAACAGAATAGAACCACACTTTAATTGTCCTATAAATCAAACGCACATGCTTTTTTGTGCTTGAAAGTAGATTTTATTTTAATTATTTTCTCCAGATATTCATTTAATAGTACTATTTTACATTGATTCGTATAGAGATTTTATTCCAACAATAAGCTATTCCTTGGTTTCGTACTGCCTTCCTCCTTCGTATACCTTACGCGTTAGCCAACCCCAAACATTTTCAATAATATTAAGGTCGGGTGAATAGGGTGGCCAGTTAAAGGTCTCAATATTTTGGCTAGCAATCCACAATTTTACCACACTTGCCGTGTGTATAGGTGTGTAATAAGTTCATAGCAAGTTTAGTTTTTTATTTACAAAACTTTGTTTTTTATTTTACTTAGCGCTCCGCGGTTAAAGCTACTAAGTCTATCTTTTTATTCTGCTTATTGTTTTTACAAAAATTTCTGCTTTTATACTACTTGATTGAGTGGTTTTTACAAATTACACTCAACCTCGTAATTCTATTCTTATCCTAAGTAGTCTGTACCTTAATTATAAAAATACAAGGCAGTCATAAATCTTGAGTGATTTACAAAATTCATGATTGAATGGAAAGCGTTTAAATGTGTTGAAACCATATGGGAAATATGATTTATTTCTTAACAATTTTTATTTAAAACTTAAATATTTTGGACGTTATATGAAGCGTGCTGATCGGCATGTGCGCGCAACAAAGTCAAGGGCATTTTAGTGGTGCATTAGTTAGAACGCCACTTAACTGTTGTTTACTTAAACTGTGTGTGGGAACTAATTATTGTCAGTGCAATGAAACAATAACAACAATGTTTGTTTGCTTCGCCACTTAAGCATTTATGATATTTGATGGTTGTTTACCGTGCCCAAATGTGTTGGCAATTAAGACTGTTTGTTACAGTACTTGTGTGATGGTTATACTAACCGATCAGTCACACTGCACCTCCGCTTTTCATAACAATGTTCATATAATGTAAGTTTTATAGGCATTCTTTTACAAAACTTAAAAGTAGTTGTTTCTATTTCTTTAATTTGTAAAGCAATTCTTATATTAATTTTTCTTTAACTATCCGGATAGTTTTATTATATATACTATTATTTATTGTTTTTGTGATATATCTTAAGTCTATTTTTATGAACAGTTTCTTCCTTATTGGTTGTCTTATCAACTATGGTTACATTATTTCTTACATTTACTTTCTTAATTTTAAATGCTCCTTTATATTGATCATCCAATTTATGACCTACTTCAATTCTAAGTAAAACTAAATCTTCTAATTTAAAAGTATAGTCTAAAATTTGCTTATCATAATTAACTTTTTGTCCTAAATAATTTTTTTTTTCATAACTGTTTCGCTTTTTTATGTGCTACTTCTAAGCTAAATGTAGCTTGTTTAGAGTAATCGTCCACATTATATACAGTGGTGTCACTCTATCAACTTCATTAAATTGTTGAAAAGAATTTGGTATTTTTGAAAATACTAATTCATAAAAACAGTAATTGTGTACTTTATTTTTGTATTTAACCATTCATCCCAGTCGGTTTTGTCTACTGATGTGTATGAGCGTACATATTCATTAAAAGTTCTGTGACTTCTTTTGATTGTCCCTATAGTTTGGTGATGGTAAGATGATGATGTTAGTTTCTAAATTTTTAGTAGTTTAAATAACTCTGTCAGTATCGAATTTTTATATTCTGTTCCCATATCCGAAATGAACATCTTCATAAATTTTAAAAAATCGCTTTTTTTGTCAGGTATTGGAATAGTTAATAAATATTTTGTCAAATCGCAAATTATGGTAATTGCGTATTTATTTCCTTGAATTGATTTTGGAAATGGACCTATTGTATCAACATATACCGTATAAAATGCTTTTGTAGGCGTTGGCGTGACAGTCATTGGACATTTCAAGTGTTTTGTAGTTTGACATTTGTGGAATGTTTTAACGTTTTTAGTTATGTCTTTTGTCATGTTCTTCCAGTAGTAGTATCTTTTCATTTTATCTACTGTTTTATAAACTCCACAATTTCCTCCTTCTATGGGATCATCGTAAAATTTCAGCATTATTTCAAGAATTGCCTTGACATTCTTATTATTAATTTGGGTCACCTCATTCACTAGCACTATTTTCAATTTTTTTAAATGTTTATTGCCCATAATCTTAAATTCATTTGTTAAGATAAATTCGAAAATTTTCTCACTAAGTGCCACTTGTAACTTTTCAATATTCAGTTTACCGGCCACTTTCTCAAGCCTAAAGAAAAATTGTCCGAAGTTAATGTTCTTAATAGTAAACAAATCATTTATTTGCAATAACAGATTTTCCACGCTTAATATAACATTTGGCTCTTTATTGGTGTTAAATTTATGCTGATTATTTATTTTACTAATGTGTTTTTCTCTTTTATTAGTCATCGACCTAGTTGTGATCTTAAGACCATTATTTAATTTTTGGTTTATGTCTTTTAATTCAGTGATTGTAACTCTGGATAATGCATCGGCAACGTAATTCCCCTACGATATTCTACAGTAAAATCATATTCTTCCAAATCTAGACGCATTCTGGTTAGTTTAGAACTTGGATTTTTCATAAAAAACAAGTAAGAAAGTGGTCTGTGATCAGTGCAAACAAGGAAGTGCTTTCCATAAATGTATGGTCGGAAATGTGTTATAGCCCAATGTATGGCTGTTAACTCTTGTTCAATTGTAGATTTATTTCTTTCACCCTTGGTAAAGGTTTTTGATGCATATGCAATTGGTAATTGTTTTCCATTGGATTCTAGTCTTAAGCTTGTTTACTTGCATCTGTTGTTATATACAATTCTTTTGTGAAATCTGGATATTGAAGTAGTGTGTGTTTCATAAGTGCTTTCTTTAGATACTTTAATGCATGTTCACAATCTTAACTTCGTTCAAATTGTACTCCCTTTTTGGACAATCTTGTTAAGTGTCGTGAATATTCCGAAAAGTTTGTAATAAATCTTCGATAATAACTACAAAATGCGACAAATCTTCTTACGCTATCCGTGTCTTTTGGCGTTGGATAATTTTCTATTATCAAGTTTTTACTATCATTAGGTAATACTCCTTTATCTGTACATTTATGACCTAAGAAGGTAACCTCTTTCATAAAAATGAAAATTTTTCTGGGTGGAGTTTTAAATTGTGTACTCTACGTAAGTCAAAGACATTTTGTAGATTCGAAAACATACAACTAAATAATCCATATACAGGAAGGCTTGGTTTGGTTTTAAGCCACTAAAAGCAAGTGTCATCATTCTTTGAAAAGAATTTGGAGCGATTTTTAATCCATAAGGATATCTAGTAAATCTGTATAAACCATTATTAGTTGAGAGTGATGTTATATCTCGTGAGTTTTCCTCGAGTCCAATTTGGTGGAATCCGGACATTAAATTCAAGAAAACATTTAGAACGACCTAATTGATCTAAAATATCATTTATCCTTGGCAAGGGAAACTTTTCTGCTACTAACTTTTTATTGACTCGCGCCTTTGTTGCCTTTTTCTATACTCCTCAATGGTCAAAGGCTAAGGACCATTTACTGACATACTTAATTTAATTTTTTTTTTAATTTTATGGTTTTAGCGAGAGAGAGACAAAATATTTTACTTCAAGCGGTTAACGCTTGCGTTTTACTGTGGCGCACTTTTTTTTCATTTATACTAATTTTTAAAATTATTCCAAAATTATAAAAAGGGTTAAAAATTGTATATCCTTTAGCCAGGCTGTTTACTTCTGATGGGAATCCTTCTTCTGAATTAACAATTTTAATGCCTTTTAGCCACGCTGTTTACTTCTGATGGGCATCCTATTTCTTAATCGACAACTTTTGTGCTTTTTGGCCTTTTTGTTGTTTAATTTCCCAGGTTTTTGTCAGGAACAACCCTCTTATGTTAGGCAGGATGAACTCTCTAATGCCAGGTTTGGTAGGATCGCCATGTAATGAGTTGATAGCAAGTTTAGTTTTTTATTTACAAAACTTTATTGTTTTTTATTTTACTTAGCGCTCCGCGGTTAGAGCTACTAAGTCTGTCTTTTTATTCTTCTTATTGTTTTTACAAAATCTTCTGATTATATACTATTTGGTTGAGTGGTTTTTACAAATTACATTCAACCTCGTAATTCTCTTCTAACCCTAATTAGTCTATACTAATAAAAATACCAGGCAATCATGAATTTTAAGTGATTTACAAAATTCATGATTGAGTGGAAACTGTTTATATCTATGGGAACCATATGGGAAACATGATATATTTCTTTACAATATTTATTTTAATAAATTTTATTTAAAACTAAAATAATTTGGGTGTAATATGAAGCGTGCTGATCGGCGTGTGCGGGCAACAATGTCAAGGCCATTTTAGTGGTGCATTAATTTGAAGGCTACTTAACTGTTGTGTACTTAAATTGTGTTACTGCAATGCAAAAACAACAACATCCGAAAAAATTATTTTCGCTAATCGTTATCGCTTAATTGTATTTGAACATCTCATGCCATATGATCTTTGGCAAATTGAAGATGCTGTTGTTGACAGATGCATTTAATAGAGGTTTTTTCTTTGGTTTTCGCGACGAAATGTTGATTTGCTTGCATTAACTCCCGCTAAAAGCTTAATTTCATAGGTAGAACGGGCGGAATTTGAGGCGATTCGAAGAATTTTTCGCTTGTCCTGCGGTATTAGCGTTGTGCAAGTACCTTCTTTGTAATTTATATTATATGTTTCACGGTGTTTTACATAATTCATTACCACATTGTGACTTCGTCCGATTTTTCTAGCAATTTCTCGATATGAATAAGTTTTAGAATAGTACACATCAATTTTTACCATTTCCGACGAATTTAAAAAACTTTTTCTTTCCACATTAATTTAGCTTACTGCAGTCACAAACTGTAAATTCAATTTTATTTGCTTTTTATAAAGCTTTATTAGAACCGCCTACTGATTTAAATTAAAAATGCAGGAGATTCTATTTTTACACTGTTTTGTGTATAAATTATCATTTAAAGTATCAAATATTTTTCTAGTTTAAAGTTACGATTTTTAAAGATTAAAGTTAAATTAAAAAATATTCCCGTGATTTAAAAAGTTTTAATTATTAAATTGCAAGTGCCCGTGTAATAAACAAAAATAAATTATCATAGTGTTTTATGATATTTTATTGTTGTTTTCATTTTATTTTTCAACATCTTTTAACTGTGTAAAAAAGCCGAAAAAAAAGTCAGCCGTATACAGTGGATAAAGAAAAATAAAATCAATGTTCATTATCATTGTTTTTGCTTAAATTTTGTTTTTTCTCTTTACTTTATTGTTTGGACAAAAATCTTTAGTTTATTTAAAATGTAAGTGAAAAGTTTCCTGAAGAGCTAAGTAAGCGGTAGCGAAATGGCCATCGAAACGTGCTTTCACCTTCAATAGTCAATATCGGTGATTTTAATAATTCGGTCGGGATAATCAGCACGATTTTTAAAGTTTAAAGCTAAAAAACTAAATTTATTTATTTATTTTGCAATTTATAGTTTTTTTTTACTTTAAAATGTGTTGGTTCTATCCTAATGAGTTACTGTGTATTAGTTCGGCAGTTTCAAAAGAAAGTAATTTTGTGACTATATGAAATATTATTAATTTTCTCTTCTTTTTATCATTATTATGTAATTTGTAATGTACACAGTTTAACTATATTTTTTCCTATGTCATATTGATTGAATTGTTTGCGTTTTTTTTTCTTATTGTTGAGAGTTTCTTCTGCGGTTGTTTTATGTAACAACTCGCGGGCTTGTTTGGAGATGATTAATTATATTAAACTCTTAAATGCCTTGCGTTCGTGTTTTAAATATATTAGAATCCGGAATGACTTTTTTAATATTCCCGCAGAACACATTAATTTTTTTTAACATGGAGATAAAATTAAGCAAAACTTTATTTAGTCTGCAGAGTATACTCTTTAGAAAACGTATTTTCATAAATTTTCTTAATAACTCCATTCACCAAATATATGTAAAATATATACCATTACATTATGCAGGTCACTCCGCTATATATTTAAAAAAATTAATAATCGTAAATTTTAAAAATTAAATTTTCCCTTTTAAAATATCGTTCTAATTATACCAATCAAAATTATTAAATTAACCGATATTGATTATTGAGTGGAAAGCACGTGTCGATGACCATTTCGCTACCGCTTGCTAACTCTTCAGAAAACTTCCCACAATAATTTTTATTTCGTCCAAACACTAAAGTAAAGAAAAAAATCAAAGTTTAAGCATAAACAACAATAATCAACATGGAGCTTATTTTTCTTTATCCACTAAATACTGATTTTTTCGGCTTTTTATACAATTAAAGCAATGAAGAATAAAAAAACAAAGAACAAGATTTTTGTCCAAACTATAAAGCAAACACAAAAATCAAAGTCATATTGATTATTGTTGTTTTTAACTAAACTTTGATTTTTTTTTTACTTTATTGTTTGGATAAAATTTTTTTATTTATTTAAAATGTTTATTTATTTCGTAATGAAAAGCTTTCCTGGCCAAAATAACAATATTACATAGTAATAATCTACCTGAGATCAAAAGCATAAATAAGACTAATACTAAACTAAACGTGTGTATTTATGTATATAAATACACACAAAAACTTAAAATAAATCAGAGTTTAATATTTGAATTTATTAAGATACATGCTCCAGGTCCCAGGGCCATGTTAAATTTGCGATATTAAAAGAGATGAAGCTATTCTACTTCAATTAAGCAAAGGCAAATTAAAATGTCTGTGAGAAGTTTCCTGAAGAGCTAAGTAAGCGTTAGCGAAATGGCCATCAAGGCTTTATTTCATCCTCAATAATCAATATCGAGTAATTTAGTAATTTTTATCGGATTAATTAGCACGATATTTTTATCGTTATTTAAATTTAATTTAAAAAAGTTTATTTAATACAAATATAAATTAAACATTTTAACCGATGTTATTACTTTACAAGCTTGCTCAAATAGTAAAAATATCGATTATGGTGCAAAAAATGAGATCAGTAAGGATAATAATTTGTATATTTGATATTATTTACGACTTTTTTTTTTGCATATAGTTTTAAAAGATTATGTGAAATATAAAAATATAATATATGAATGTATATAAATGATACTCTTACAACTAGATTTATTCTTCTACATATAATGTATGTCATTGATTTAAGGAAGCAGCTTGGGCCAGATCGAGTGTTTTATGAAGATTAAAAGCATCGTATGTTTCACAAAGTTCTGATAACCTATATTCTTCCAAGCAGACAATTCCCTCCAAATTTGGTGCTAGTTTACGAGCACATGACATGCAATGAACCACGTGTCTTTTTTCTTGTTCTCTCACAAAAAGGACATCAAATACTTCAATCTGAAATTAAATTTGTTATTAATTACAATTATATTAGAAGAGCGCACATATGTATATTGAGCCCTGACTGTTAAAAATAATATGATTAGCAAAAAACAAATCTTTTGCTAACAAACTAGACTATAAGTGATCGCAAGAATAACATAACTCTTCTGTGGGAATATTACAGGAAAAATTTTAAATAAATTTAGTTTTAGTCTAAAAATTACATTATTCAAGTTATAAACAAGTTTAACGTTAATTTCCTTTAATTTTTTTAACACTAAGAAATATCCTGAAATGAACATAATACATTTCTTATTTTGCAGCTAAAATAACTAATACCAAATTAAAAGCGAAATGTACAAGTTTCGATGCTACGAAAATTTTCATAGTCTAGGGACACGACGAAACTTGCTAAAACTTTTAAAGGGAACATTAAAAATTAAATTAAAAATGTTCTGAATATGAACATATTTGCTTTTAACATAAACATGTTTGTTTAGGAAATTAGTGATTAAAATAAAAATCGACTATTTAAGAGAAAGAAGACAAAAATAAAGGGTACATAGAAAATATAATAAATAAAGCAAGACGCGTCGCGTCGAATAAAAAATATTTTTTTACTTTATAGAAATGATTGTTTCTTAAGTTACGCAAACTTGCGAAGATACTGTAAATTTGCTAGCGGACAATTCTTCAGGTAAGAAAAGAAAAATATTGTTATAAATTGAACAGCTAGATCTTGAGAAACATAGTCAATTAAAAAAAGAAATTTTATAGGCATCGGAACTATTGACTAAAAATCCTATACCGCACGTAAACTTTCTTGAAATGTGATTTGATGATTTTTATTAAGATATTAAAACACTAAAATTTAATTGTTTGTTGTTGTGGCCTGTTTTTAATTTTTTAAAGAATTTTCTAATAATATGCCAATTTCTGTCTGTTAATTTTTTTTAAAGAGAAATAGCACTTCAGGCATTAAAACCTATTAAGTTATTTTTCGTAACCGTGCTACATTCTTTAGGAAAGCTTGAAAGGAGAAAGATAGATAGTTATTTTACTTCGCCGGCGAATATGCTATGAAAAAGTACCGACGAATAATGTTTAAGACTAAAGCTGAGATCCCATTATATTTTCATTTTAATAGATATACCTCTAATTATGTTATTGTCTTGTCATCTCTGCATAATAATAGTCCGCTGTTCAAGACACATTTGCCTGTTGTTAGCCACATCATGCAAAACTTTTGCAACATCAAAATAGTACTTAAGTTCTGATTTGATCAGTTCTATGCCAGTAGAATTTAAAATAGGTTCAGAATTCACATTATCATTTAATTTGTTTTAAATCTACCTTAGGCTAATTTTACATGCCGTTCACAATTATATGTTTACAACGTGTTTATGCGAGATGTTTAATTAACTAAACACAAGCGTTCACATTGTAATTATAGTGTTTTAGTTTGGTATTTAGTCAGCTTTTTAAACAGATAGTACATATTAAATTTAAGCGTCTAATTTTTAGATAAGTGATTATATAAATAATGAAGTAATAAAAGAAAGAAAAAATATTTTATATATGTAGATTTTGTGCATTTAATAAAACTGTAAGGGATTACAGAATAGAGCAATTGAAAGGGGTAATATATATGATAGTTACTATTGTCAAAAAAATAAATTTTATTATTCTTAGGATCGCACAAACTCATTTTGGGAATTCAATTCCAAATGCTAAATGATGAAGTGATATCGACCAACATTTCACGTAATTTGCAACAAGTCTGTCCGTCCGTGTTAGAGTTGAAATCAATTTTGCTAAGGCACTTGATGAGCTAAATGAAATTTAAGTACGCCAATCGATCATAGTTTCGAAAATTGAAAATCAGCAAGGTCGGTCCATGCCCTTCGAGGAGGTGGGCAAAACACCACGCCTGCCTATAATTTTGCCATATCATTTCGAACAATGAAGTAACTCTAAAAAAAACAAGTATATGGCGCGATAGACATACAACTAAATAATCCATATACAGGAAGGCTTGCTTTGGTTTTAAGCCACTAAAAGCAAGTGTCATCATTCTTTGAAAAGAATTTGGAGCGATTTTTAATCCATAAGGATATCTAGTAAATCTGTATAAACCATTATTAGTTGAGAGTGATGTTATATCTCGTGAGTTTTCCTCGAGTCCAATTTGGTGGAATCCGGACATTAAATTCAAGAAAAACATTTAGCACGACCTAGTTAGTTATGTCTTTTGTCATGTTCTTCCAGTAGTAGTATCTTTTTATTTTTTTCTATTGTTCTATAAACTCCACAATGTCCTCCTTCTATGGGATCATCCTGATACTTCAGCATTATTTCAAGAATTTCCTTGGCATTCTTATTATTAATTTGGGTCACCTCATTCAATAGCGGTATTTAAATTTCTTTAAAGATTTATTGCCCATAATCTTAAATTCATTTGTTGAGATAAACTCGAAAATATTCTCACTTTTATAACTTTTCAATATCCAGTTTACCGGCCACTTCTCAAGCCTAAAGAAAAATTATCCTAAGTTAATTTTCTTATTGCAATAACATATTTTCCACGCTTAATATAACATTTGCGGGTGTAATCTTCAATATATATATATATATATATATATATATATATATATATATATATATATATATATATATATATATATATATATTGGGCTCTTTATTTGTGTTTATTTATGCTGATTATTTGTTTTACTACTGTCTTTTTCTTTTTTATTAGTCATCGACCTAGTCGTGATTTTAAGAACATTATTTAATTTTTGGTTCATGTCTTTTAATTCAGTGATTGTAATTCTGGATAATGCATCGGCAACGTAATTGTCTCTTCCCCTAAGATATTCTAAAGTAAAATCATATTCTTCCAAATCTAGGCGCATTCTGGTTAATTTAGAACTTAGATTTTTCATAGAAAACAAGTTAGAAAGTGGTCTATGATCAGTGCGAACAAGGAAGTGCTTTCCATATATGTATGGTCGGAAATGTGTTATAGCCGAATGTATGGCTGTGAATTCTTATTCAATTGTAGATTTATTACTTTCACTCTTGTAAAGCTTTTTGATGCATATGCAATTGGTAATTGTTTCAATTGGAGCCTTGTGTTAAAACTGCTCCACAAGCCTGTTTACTGGCATCTGTTGTTATACAAAATTCTTTTGGAAAATCGGGATATTGAAGTAGTGTGGGTTTCATAAGTGCTTTCTTTAGATACTTAAATGTATGTTCACAATCTTTATTCCATTCAAAGTGTACTCCTTTTTTGGACAATCTTGTTAAGTGTCGTGAATATTCCGAAAAGTTTTTAATAAATCTTCGATAATAGTTACAAAATGCGACAAATCTTCTTACGCTATCTGCGTCTTTTGGCGTTGGATAATTTTCTATTATCGAGTATTTACTATCATCAGGTAATATTCCTTTATCTGTACATTTATGACCTAAGTAGGTAACCTCTTTCATAAAAAATGAAAATTTTTCTAGGTGGAGTTTTAGATTGCGTTCTCTACATAAGTCAAAGACATTGTGTAAATTCGAAAACATCCCAATGCAACTAAATCATCCATATACAGGAAGGCTTGGTTTGGTTTTAAGGCACTAAAAGCAAGTGTCATCATTGTTTGAAAAGAATTTGGAGCGATTTTTAATCCATAAGGTAGTCTAGTAAATCTGTATGAACCATTTTTAGTTGAGAGTGATGTTATATCTCGTGAGTTTTCCTCGAGTCCAGTTTGGTGGAATTTGGACTTTAAATTCAAGAAAAACATTTAGCACGACCTAATTAATCTAAAATATCATCTATCCTTTGCAAGGGAAACTTTTCTGCTACTAACTTTTTATTGACTTGCCTATAGTCTATTACGAGTCTCCATCTTTTGTTTTCTGAGTTTGGAAGTGATTTCTTTGGTACTAATAAAATTGGACTATTGTATTCTGATTGTGACGGCTCAACTATTTAATCATCGATTAGGTTCTTAACTTGTTTATCTATTTCTTCTTTATGTGTATGTGGTATATGATAGATCTTAATCTATAACGGATTTTTATATTTAACTCTCAGGTTTTTTTTTTTTAAATTACTAGTTGTAATTGTTTCTAAACCAAAAATATCAGTGTATGTGGAACAAAGTTTAGTTAGTGTTTCATATTTATATTCAATACTTCCGTTTTTCTGTTTTTATGACTGTCTTTGGTTGCTAGTATATAATAATCAGAGATGTTATCGGTTTTGATGTTATTCTTTTTAATTGTTGTGATATTATTGTTAGTGTTTAAGATACGGATAAATGCTTTGTTTGCTTTTACCAATATGTTTGCAATAAAAACACCTTTTACAATTTCTTGGTAAGGAATTAAAAGTTCTGTATTTGAGTTACTAATTTTTACTTCTCGTATAACTTTAGATCTTGGAGGTTAGGAAATATCAGAACATTTGGTATTTTTATTGGTTGTGGCAAATAATAAGGGCGTAGGATAAGGTAATTGTATTCGTTATTGAAATTTAAATGCAATTATATTTTTTATGAAATCCATGCCAATAATTCCATCGCATGGTATTGGAAAATCATTGTGTACATCTTGAAAATTTTTGAAATTTAAATAAAGAAAATGTACTTCCTATTGGTTTAATTTTACCTTGTCCTATTCCATTTAAGGTTATTGGTTTGTTAGTACTAATTTGTTTTAATGTAAAGTGTTCGAATTTTATTACTGATATATCAGCACCTGTAACTACTAATAGTGTTATTATGTTATTATTGGTTTTAGTTTGAATATTTATGAAAAAATATAAGTTGAGGCTTATATTAAATACTTTTTTATCTATTGAATTGATCCTATTAGAGCCTCGGACTTTTCCGAGTTATCTTCTTGTGAGTGTGTTGCTCTTATGTTACGTCTGTATCCGCTATTATTTTTATTGTATCTATTACTGTTTCTGTAGTTATTGTTATTGTAACTTGTTGTTATAGTTATTTCTGTTATTATTGTTATTTCTTGGAAAAATATTTTTTTTACCAAAATTGTTAGTTCTTTGAAAAGAATTAGAATTTTGCCTTTTGTAATAGAGTATGGTATTTTGTTCTCCAGTTGCTTCAGTGCAACTGTTGCTGACAGCTTCATTCATTTACTTTATCAATGGTGCAGTTTTTAGTAATTGCTTTTATAGAAACTTGTGTCGAATATTTGTTTGCTTATTCATATGACAAACCATCTGAAATCTAGTAATTTGCTAACATCAAACGGTTTTATTTCCCTGTTTAATGTTCATTGATTCACCTTTAACGGTAATACTAAGTTTGTTAATAATTTCTCTAATGGTAGTTTCATCGCTTATTAAATTTATTGCATTACCTTTAAATTTTGTTTTATTAAACATATAGCTGAGGATTCGTTAAAACCTTTTATTGATTCAACTAGAGTTAATGAGTCATTGAATGAATGTAAGTATTTTTACTAGTTGATCTCTTAGGTACCAAAACGTTTCTTGTGTCTCTTTTTTGTGTTAAGTCGTAAATTTTTCTTAATGTTTAAATATTATTTTTCTAATTGCTTCCAACGAGGTAATAACTGTACCAAAATGTTTTCGTACAGTTTCTGTTTTAATGTAAATACATTTATACATTTGTAAACTCTTTTCAAGTTTTCTTTTTCAGTTAAAATTAATTTGTCTGTCAATTCCCATCTGTCCATTTATATTGTTCGTTATATTTTTTTTTAATTCATTAGCTCTATTCAAATAAATTCGTAAAATAAAATCTAGTCCTATAATTATTGTTATTCTACAGATTTCAACTGTCAATGAATTAGTCTGTTCCTGTACTACTTCAACTTCATTTACCACACTGGCGTTAGGGTTTTCTACTTTTTATTGCGATTTTCCCATTTTTCAGACCATCTTATCAACTTATTTATTTCTTCCTCTAATCTAGATTTTTCTGTTATGTCTGTTATTGTGAGAGCTTCCTCAATACTCATAAGTTTCCATATTTCTGCTAATATTTCAATTTGTCTTTCTATACTAGCTTCTGGTTCTTTTTCTTCCTTAAAACTAATTAGATTTTTCGGTTTGACCATTTTACAATTCTGAATTATTGCATTTATATTCTTTATTTACTTATTTAATAATAATTATAAATTTTGGTTTGTTTAATTTTTTAATATACATGTTAATATTTAATGTTAATTTTTGTGGTGGTTCACTCTTTACTTCCCTAAGGAGTAATGCCTTTCCCCGTTTTTATTTATTCGTGTAACCTCCCTCCTCTTTTTTGGGTTTGGTTACTTTGGACTCGCGCCTTTGTTGCTTTTTTCTATACTCCTCAATGGTCAAAGGCTAAGGACCATTTACTGACATACTTAATTTAATTTTTTTTTTAATTTTATGGTTTTAGCGAGAGAGAGAAAAAATATTTTACTTCAAGCGGTTAACGCTTGCGTTTTACTGTGGCGCACTTTTTTTTCAATTATACTAATTTTTAAAATTATTCCAAAATTATAAAAAGGGTTAAAAATTGTAAATCTTTTAGCCAGGCTGTTTACTTCTGATGGGAATCCTACTTCTGAATTAACAATTTTAATGCCTTTTAGCCACGCTGTTTACTTCTGATGGGCATCCTATTTCTTAATCGACAACTTTTGTGCTTTTTGGCCTTTTTGTTGTTTAATTTTCCAGGTTTTTTTCAGGAACAACCCTCTTATGTTAGGCAGGATGATCTCTCTAATGCCAGGTTTGGTAGGATCGCCATGTAATGAGTTGATAGCAAGTTTAGTTTTTTATTTACAAAACTTTATTGTTTTTTATTTTACTTAGCGCTCCGCGGTTAGAGCTACTAAGTCTGTCTTTTTATTCTTCTTATTGTTTTTACAAAATCTTCTGATTATATACTATTTGGTTGAGTGGTTTTTACAAATTACATTCAACCTCGTAATTCTCTTCTTACCCTAATTAGTCTATACTAATAAAAATACCAGGCAATCATGAATTTTAAGTGATTTACAAAATTCATGATTGAGTGGAAACTGTTTAAATCTATGGGAACAATATGGGAGACATGATATATTTCTTAACAATATTTATTTTAATAAATTTTATTTAAAACTAAAATAATTTGGGTGTAATATGAAGCGTGCTGATCGGCGTGTGCGGGCAACAATGTCAAGGCCATTTTAGTGGTGCATTAATTTGAAGGCTACTTAACTGTTGTGTACTTAAATTGTGTGTGGGAACTAATCATTGTTACTGCAATGCAACAACAACAACATCCGAAAAAATTACTTTTCGCTAATCGTTATCGCTTAATTGTATTTGAACATCTCATGCCATATGATCTTTGGCAAATTGAAGATGCTGTTGTTGACAGATTGCATTTAATAGAGGTTTTTTCTTTGGTTTTCGCGACGAAATGTTGATTTGCTTGCATTAACTCCCGCTAAAAGCTTAATTTCATAGGTAGAACGGGCGGAATTTGAGACGATTCGAAGAATTTTTCGCTTGTCCTGCGGTATTAGCGTTGTGCAAGTACCTTCTTTGTAATTTATATTATATGTTTCACGGTGTTTTACATAATTCATTACCACATTGTGACTTCGTCCGATTTTTCTAGCAATTTCTCGATATGAATAAGTTTAAAATAGTACACATCAATTTTTAGCATTTCCGACGAATTTAAAAAACTTTTTCTTATCACATTAATTTAGCTTACTGCAGTCACAAACTGTAAATTCAATTTTATTTGCTTTTTATAAAGCTTTATTAGAACCGCCTACTGATTTAAATTAAAAATGCAGGAGATTCTATTTTTACACTGTTTTGTGTATAAATTATCATTTAAATTATCAAATTTTTGTATACCGTCTGCTGTATTTGCAATTTGTAGTTTTTTTTACTTTAAAATGTGTTGGTTCTATCCTAATGAGTTACTGTGTATTAGTTCGGCAGTTTCAAAAGAAAGTAATTTTGTGACTATATGAAATATTTTTAATTTTCTCTTTTTTTTATCATTATTATGTAATTTTATATTAACCTTTACTATTGGTGACTTGTAATAAAGGACATAACTTTGTAATGTACACAGTTTAACTATATTTTTGTCCTATGTCATATTGATTGAATTGTTTGCGTTTTTTTTCTTATTGTTGAGAGTTTCTTCTGTGGTTGTTTTATGTAACAACTCGCGGGCTTGTTTGGAGATGATTAATTATATTAAACTCTTAAATGCCTTGCGTTCGTGTTTTAAATATATAGAGTCTGGAATGACTTATTTAATATTCCCGCAGAACACATTAATTTTTTTTAACATGGAGATAAAATTAAGCAAAACTTTATGTAGTCTGCAGAGTATACTCTTTAGAAAACGTATTTTCATAAATTTTCTTAATAACTCCATTCACCAAATATATGTAAAATATATACCATTACATTATGCAGGTCACTCCGCTATATATTTAAAAAAATTAATAATCGTAAATTTTAAAAATTAAATTTTCCCTTCTAAAATATCGTTCTAATTATACCAATCAAAATTATTAAATTAACCGATATTGATTATTGAGTGGAAAGCACGTGTCGATGACCATTTCGCTACCGCTTGCTAACTCTTCAGAAAACTTCCCACAATAATTTTTATTTCGTCCAAACACTAAAGTAAAGACGAAAATCAAAGTTTAAGCATAAACAACAATAATCAACATGGAGCTTATTTTTCTTTATCCACTAAATACTGATTTCTTCGGCTTTTTATACAATTAAAGCAATGAAGAATAAAAAAACAAAGAACAAGATTTTTGTCCAAACTATAAAGCAAACACAAAAATCAAAGTCATATTGATTATTGTTGTTTTTAACTAAACTTTGATTTTTTTTTACTTTATTGTTTGGATAAAATTTTTTTATTTATTTAAAATGTTTATTTCGTAATGAAAAGCTTTCCTGGCCAAAATAACAATATTACATAGTAATAATCTACCTGAGATCAAAAGCATAAATAAGACTAATACTAAACTAAACGTGTGTATTTATGTATATAAATACACACAAAAACTTAAAATAAATCAGAGTTTAATATTTGAATATATTGAGATACATGCTCCAGGTCCCAGGGCCATGTAAAATTTGCGATATTAAAAGAGATGAAGCTATTATACTTCAATTAAGCAAAGGCAAATTAAAATGTCTGTGAGAAGTTTCCTGAAGAGCTAAGTAAGCGTTAGCGAAATGGCCATCGAGGCTTGTTTTCATCCTCAATAATCAATATCGAGTAATTTAGTAATTTTGATCGTATTAATTAGCACGATATTTTTATCGTTATTTAAATTTAATTTAAAAAAGTTTATTCAATATAAATATAAATTAAACATTTTAACCGATGCTATTACTTTACAAGCTTGCTCAAATAGTAAAAATATCGATTATGGTGTAAAAAATGAGATCAGTAAGGATAATAATTTGTATATTTGATATTATTTACGACTTTTTTTTTTGCATATAGTTTTAAAAGATTATGTGAAATATAAAAATATAATATATGAATGTATATAAATGATACTCTTACAACTAGATTTATTCTTCTACATATAATGTATGTCATTGATTTAAGGAAGCAGCTTGGGCGAGAGCGAGTGTTTTATGAAGATTAAAAGCATCGTATGTTTCACAAAGTTCTGATAACCTATATTCTTCCAAGCAGACAATTCCCTCCAAATTTGGTGCTAGTTTACGAGCACATGACATGCAATGAACCACGTGTCTTTTTTCTTGTTCTCTCACAAAAAGGACATCAAATACTTCAATCTGAAATTAAATTTGTTATTAATTACAATTATATTAGAAAAGCGCACATATGTATATTGAGCCCTGACTGTTAAAAATAATATGATTAGCAAAAAACAAATCTTTTGCTAACAAACTAGACTATAAGTGATCGCAAGAATAACATAACTCTTCTGTGGGAATATTACAGGAAAAATTTTAAATAAATTTAGTTTTAGTCTAAAAATTACATTATTCAAGTTATAAACAAGTTTAACGTTAATTTCCTTTAATTTTTTTAACACTAAGAAATATCCTGAAATGTACATAATACATTTCTTATTTTGCAGCTAAAATAACTAATACCAAATTAAAAGCGAAATGTACAAGTTTCGATGCTACGAAAATTTTCATAGTCTAGGGACACGACGAAACTTGCTAAAACTTTTAAAGGGAACATTAAAAATTAAATTAAAAATGTTCTGAATATGAACATATTTGCTTTTAACATAAACATGTTTGTTTAGGAAATTAGTGATTAAAATAAAAATCGACTATTTAAGAGAAAGAAGACAAAAATAAAGGGTACATAGAAAATATAATAAATAAAGCAAGACGCGTCGCGTCGAATAAAAAATATTTTTTTACTTTATAGAAATGAGTGTTTCTTAAGTTACGCAAACTTGCGAAGATACTGTAAATTTGCTAGCGGACAATTCTTCAGGTAAGAAAAGAAAAATATTGTTATAAATTGAACAGCTAGATCTCGAGAAACATAGTCAATTAAAAAAAGAAATTTTATAGGCATCGGAACTATTGACTAAAAATCCTATACCGCACGTAAACTTTCTTGAAATGTGATTTGATGATTTTTATTAAGATATTAAAACACTAAAATTTAATTGTTTGTTGTTGTGGCCTGTTTTTAATTTTTTAAAGAATTTTCTAATAATATGCCAATTTCTGTCTGTTAATTTTTTTTAAAGAGAAATAGCACTTCAGGCATTAAAACCTATTAAGTTATTTTTCGTAACCGTGCTACATTCTTTAGGAAAGCTTGAAAGGAGAAAGATAGATAGTTATTTTACTTCGCCGGCGAATATGCTATGAAAAAGTACCGACGAATAATGTTTAAGACTAAAGCTGAGATCCCATTATATTTTCATTTTAATAGATATACCTCTAATTATGTTATTGTCTTGTCATCTCTGCATAATAATAGTCCGCTGTTCAAGACACATTTGCCTGTTGTTAGCCACATCATGCAAAACTTTTGCAACATCAAAATAGTACTTAAGTTCTGATTTGATCAGTTCTATGCCAGTAGAATTTAAAATAGGTTCAGAATTCACATTATCATTTAATTTGTTTTAAATCTACCTTAGGCTAATTTTACATGCCGTTCACAATTATATGTTTACAACGTGTTTATGCGAGATGTTTAATTAACTAAACACAAGCGTTCACATTGTAATTATAGTGTTTTAGTTTGGTATTTAGTCAGCTTTTTAAACAGATAGTACATATTAAATTTAAGCGTCTAATTTTTAGATAAGTGATTATATAAATAATGAAGTAATAAAAGAAAGAAAAAATATTTTATATATGTAGATTTTGTGCATTTAATAAAACTGTAAGGGATTACAGAATAGAGCAATTGAAAGGGGTAATATATATGATAGTTACTATTGTCAAAAAAATAAATTTTATTATTCTTAGGATCGCACAAACTCATTTTGGGAATTCAATTCCAAATGCTAAATGATGAAGTGATATCGACCAACATTTCACGTAATTTGCAACAAGTCTGTCCGTCCGTGTTAGAGTTGAAATCAATTTTGCTAAGGCACTTGATGAGCTAAATGAAATTTAAGTACGCCAATCGATCATAGTTTCGAAAATTGAAAATCAGCAAGGTCGGTCCATGCCCTTCGAGGAGGTGGGCAAAACACCACGCCTGCCTATAATTTTGCCATATCATTTCGAACAATGAAGTAACTCTAAAAAAAACAAGTATATGGCGCGATAGAGACATACAACTAAATAATCCATATACAGGAAGGCTTGGTTTGGTTTTAAGCCACTAAAAGCAAGTGTCATCATTCTTTGAAAAGAATTTGGAGCGATTTTTAATCCATAAGGATATCTAGTAAATCTGTATGAACCATTTTTAGTTGAGAGTGATGTTATATCTCGTGAGTTTTCCTCGAGTCCAATTTGGTGGAATCCGGACATTAAATTCAAGAAAAACATTTAGCACGACCTAATTGATCTAAAATATCATCTATCCTTGGCAAGGGAAACTTTTCTGCTACTAACTTTTTATTGACTTGCCTATAGTCTATTACAAGTCTCCATCTTTTGTTTTCTGAGCTTGGAAGTGATTTCTTTGGTACTAATAAAATTGGACTATTGTATTCTGATTGTGACGGCTCAACTATTTAATCATCGATTAGGTTCTTAACTTGTTTATCTATTTCTTCTTTATGTGTATGTGGTATATGATAGATCTTAATCTATACCGGATTTTTATATTTAACTCTCAGGTTTTTTTTTGTAAAAATTACTAGTTGTAATTGTTTCTAAACCAAAAATATCAGTGTATGTGGAACAAAGTTTAGTTAATGTTTCATGTTTATATTCAATACTTCCGTTTTTCTGTTTTTATGACTGTCTTTGGTTGCTAGTATATAATAATCAGAGATGTTATCGGTTTTGATGTTATTCTTTTTAATTGTTGTGATATTATTGTTAGTGTTTAAGATACGGATAAATGCTTTGTTTGCTTTTACCAATATGTTTGCAATAAAAACACCTTTTACAATTTCTTGGTAAGGAATTAAAAGTTCTGTATTTGAGTTACTAATTTTTACTTCTCGTATAACTTTAGATCTTGGAGGTTAGGAAATATCAGAACATTTGGTATTTTTATTGGTTGTGGCAAATAATAAGGGCGTAGGATAAGGTAATTGTATTCGTTATTGAAATTTAAATGCAATTATATTTTTTATGAAATCCATGCCAATAATTCCATCGCATGGTATTGGAAAATCATTGTGTACATCTTGAAAATTTTTGAAATTTAAATAAAGAAAATGTACTTCCTATTGGTTTAATTTTACCTTGTCCTATTCCATTTAAGGTTATTGGTTTGTTAGTACTAATTTGTTTTAATGTAAAGTGTTCGAATTTTATTACTGATATATCAGCACCTGTAACTACTAATAGTGTTATTATGTTATTATTGGTTTTAGTTTGAATATTTATGAAAAAATATAAGTTGAGGCTTATATTAAATACTTTTTTATCTATTGAATTGATCCTATTAGAGCCTCGGACTTTTCCGAGTTATCTTCTTGTGAGTGTGTTGCTCTTATGTTACGTCTGTATCCGCTATTATTTTTATTGTATCTATTACTGTTTCTGTAATTATTGTTATTGTAACTTGTTGTTATAGTTATTTCTGTTATTATTGTTATTTCTTGGAAAAATATTTTTTTTACCAAAATTGTTAGTTCTTTGAAAAGAATCAGAATTTTGCCTTTTGTAATAGAGTATGGTATTTTGTTCTCCAGTTGCTTCAGTGCAACTGTTGCTGACAGCTTCATTCATTTACTTTATCAATGGTGCAGTTTTTAGTAATTGCTTTTATAGAAACTTGTGTCGAATATTTGTTTGCTTATTCATATGACAAACCATCTGAAATCTAGTAATTTGCTAACATCAAACGGTTTTATTTCCCTGTTTAATGTTCATTGATTCACCTTTAACGGTAATACTAAGTTTGTTAATAATTTCTCTAATGGTAGTTTCATCGCTTATTAAATTTATTGCATTACCTTTAAATTTTGTTTTATTAAAAATATAGCTGAGGATTCGTTAAAACCTTTTATTGATTCAACTAGAGTTAATGAGTCATTGAATGAATGTAAGTATTTTTACTAGTTGATCTCTTAGGTACCAAAACGTTTCTTGTGTCTCTTTTTTGTGTTAAGTCGTAAATTTTTCTTAATGTTTAAATATTATTTTTCTAATTGCTTCCAACGAGGTAATAACTGTACCAAAATGTTTTCGTACAGTTTCTGTTTTAATGTAAATACATTTATACATTTGTAAACTCTTTTCAAGTTTTCTTTTTCAGTTAAAATTAATTTGTCTGTCAATTCCCATCTGTCCATTTATATTGTTCGTTATATTTTTTTTTAATTCATTAGCTCTATTCAAATAAATTCGTAAAATAAAATCTAGTCCTATAATTATTGTTATTCTACAGATTCCAACTGTCAATGAATTAGTCTGTTCCTGTACTACTTCAACTTCATTTACCACACTGGCGTTAGGGTTTTCTACTTTTTATTGCGATTTTCCCATTTTTCAGACCATCTTATCAACTTATTTATTTCTTCCTCTAATCTAGATTTTTCTGTTATGTCTGTTATTGTGAGAGCTTCCTCAATACTCATAAGTTTCCATATTTCTGCTAATATTTCAATTTGTCTTTCTATACTAGCTTCTGGTTCTTTTTCTTCCTTAAAACTAATTAGATTTTTCGGTTTGACCATTTTATAATTCTGAATTATTGCATTTATATTCTTTATTTACTTATTTAATAATAATTATAAATTTTGGTTTGTTTAATTTTTTAATATACATGTTAATATTTAATGTTAATTTTTGTGGTGGTTCACTCTTTACTTCCCTAAGGAGTAATGCCTTTCCCCGTTTTTATTTATTCGTGTAACCTCCCTCCTCTTTTTTGGGTTTGGTTACATTGGACTCGCGCCTTTGTTGCTTTTTTCTATACTCCTCAATGGTCAAAGGCTAAGGACCATTTACTGACATACTTAATTTAATTTTTTTTTTAATTTTATGGTTTTAGCGAGAGAGAGAAAAAATATTTTACTTCAAGCGGTTAACGCTTGCGTTTTACTGTGGCGCACTTTTTTTTCAATTATACTAATTTTTAAAATTATTCCAAAATTATAAAAAGGGTTAAAAATTGTAAATCTTTTAGCCAGGCTGTTTACTTCTGATGGGAATCCTACTTCTGAATTAACAATTTTAATGCCTTTTAGCCACGCTGTTTACTTCTGATGGGCATCCTATTTCTTAATCGACAACTTTTGTGCTTTTTGGCCTTTTTGTTGTTTAATTTTCCAGGTTTTTTTCAGGAACAACCCTCTTATTTTAGGCAGGATGATCTCTCTAATGCCAGGTTTGGTAGGATCGCCATGTAATGAGTTGATAGCAAGTTTAGTTTTTTATTTACAAAACTTTATTGTTTTTTATTTTACTTAGCGCTCCGCGGTTAGAGCTACTAAGTCTGTCTTTTTATTCTTCTTATTGTTTTTACAAAATCTTCTGATTATATACTATTTGGTTGAGTGGTTTTTACAAATTACATTCAACCTCGTAATTCTCTTCTTACCCTAATTAGTCTATACTAATAAAAATACCAGGCAATCATGAATTTTAAGTGATTTACAAAATTCATGATTGAGTGGAAACTGTTTAAATCTATGGGAACAATATGGGAGACATGATATATTTCTTAACAATATTTATTTTAATAAATTTTATTTAAAACTAAAATAATTTGGGTGTAATATGAAGCGTGCTGATCGGCGTGTGCGGGCAACAATGTCAAGGCCATTTTAGTGGTGCATTAATTTGAAGGCTACTTAACTGTTGTGTACTTAAATTGTGTGTGGGAACTAATCATTGTTACTGCAATGCAACAACAACAACATCCGAAAAAATTACTTTTCGCTAATCGTTATCGCTTAATTGTATTTGAACATCTCATGCCATATGATCTTTGGCAAATTGAAGATGCTGTTGTTGACAGATTGCATTTAATAGAGGTTTTTTCTTTGGTTTTCGCGACGAAATGTTGATTTGCTTGCATTAACTCCCGCTAAAAGCTTAATTTCATAGGTAGAACGGGCGGAATTTGAGACGATTCGAAGAATTTTTCGCTTGTCCTGCGGTATTAGCGTTGTGCAAGTACCTTCTTTGTAATTTATATTATATGTTTCACGGTGTTTTACATAATTCATTACCACATTGTGACTTCGTCCGATTTTTCTAGCAATTTCTCGATATGAATAAGTTTAAAATAGTACACATCAATTTTTAGCATTTCCGACGAATTTAAAAAACTTTTTCTTATCACATTAATTTAGCTTACTGCAGTCACAAACTGTAAATTCAATTTTATTTGCTTTTTATAAAGCTTTATTAGAACCGCCTACTGATTTAAATTAAAAATGCAGGAGATTCTATTTTTACACTGTTTTGTGTATAAATTATCATTTAAATTATCAAATTTTTGTATACCGTCTGCTGTATTTGCAATTTGTAGTTTTTTTTACTTTAAAATGTGTTGGTTCTATCCTAATGAGTTACTGTGTATTAGTTCGGCAGTTTCAAAAGAAAGTAATTTTGTGACTATATGAAATATTTTTAATTTTCTCTTTTTTTTTATCATTATTATGTAATTTTATATTAACCTTTACTATTGGTGACTTGTAATAAAGGACATAACTTTGTAATGTACACAGTTTAACTATATTTTTGTCCTATGTCATATTGATTGAATTGTTTGCGTTTTTTTTCTTATTGTTGAGAGTTTCTTCTGCGGTTGTTTTATGTAACAACTCGCGGGCTTGTTTGGAGATGATTAATTATATTAAACTCTTAAATGCCTTGCGTTCGTGTTTTAAATATATAGAGTCTGGAATGACTTATTTAATATTCCCGCAGAACACATTAATTTTTTTTAACATGGAGATAAAATTAAGCAAAACTTTATGTAGTCTGCAGAGTATACTCTTTAGAAAACGTATTTTCATAAATTTTCTTAATAACTCCATTCACCAAATATATGTAAAATATATACCATTACATTATGCAGGTCACTCCGCTATATATTTAAAAAAATTAATAATCGTAAATTTTAAAAATTAAATTTTCCCTTCTAAAATATCGTTCTAATTATACCAATCAAAATTATTAAATTAACCGATATTGATTATTGAGTGGAAAGCACGTGTCGATGACCATTTCGCTACCGCTTGCTAACTCTTCAGAAAACTTCCCACAATAATTTTTATTTCGTCCAAACACTAAAGTAAAGACGAAAATCAAAGTTTAAGCATAAACAACAATAATCAACATGGAGCTTATTTTTCTTTATCCACTAAATACTGATTTCTTCGGCTTTTTATACAATTAAAGCAATGAAGAATAAAAAAACAAAGAACAAGATTTTTGTCCAAACTATAAAGCAAACACAAAAATCAAAGTCATATTGATTATTGTTGTTTTTAACTAAACTTTGATTTTTTTTTACTTTATTGTTTGGATAAAATTTTTTTATTTATTTAAAATGTTTATTTCGTAATGAAAAGCTTTCCTGGCCAAAATAACAATATTACATAGTAATAATCTACCTGAGATCAAAAGCATAAATAAGACTAATACTAAACTAAACGTGTGTATTTATGTATATAAATACACACAAAAACTTAAAATAAATCAGAGTTTAATATTTGAATATATTGAGATACATGCTCCAGGTCCCAGGGCCATGTAAAATTTGCGATATTAAAAGAGATGAAGCTATTATACTTCAATTAAGCAAAGGCAAATTAAAATGTCTGTGAGAAGTTTCCTGAAGAGCTAAGTAAGCGTTAGCGAAATGGCCATCGAGGCTTGTTTTCATCCTCAATAATCAATATCGAGTAATTTAGTAATTTTGATCGTATTAATTAGCACGATATTTTTATCGTTATTTAAATTTAATTTAAAAAAGTTTATTCAATATAAATATAAATTAAACATTTTAACCGATGCTATTACTTTACAAGCTTGCTCAAATAGTAAAAATATCGATTATGGTGTAAAAAATGAGATCAGTAAGGATAATAATTTGTATATTTGATATTATTTACGACTTTTTTTTTTGCATATAGTTTTAAAAGATTATGTGAAATATAAAAATATAATATATGAATGTATATAAATGATACTCTTACAACTAGATTTATTCTTCTACATATAATGTATGTCATTGATTTAAGGAAGCAGCTTGGGCGAGAGCGAGTGTTTTATGAAGATTAAAAGCATCGTATGTTTCACAAAGTTCTGATAACCTATATTCTTCCAAGCAGACAATTCCCTCCAAATTTGGTGCTAGTTTACGAGCACATGACATGCAATGAACCACGTGTCTTTTTTCTTGTTCTCTCACAAAAAGGACATCAAATACTTCAATCTGAAATTAAATTTGTTATTAATTACAATTATATTAGAAAAGCGCACATATGTATATTGAGCCCTGACTGTTAAAAATAATATGATTAGCAAAAAACAAATCTTTTGCTAACAAACTAGACTATAAGTGATCGCAAGAATAACATAACTCTTCTGTGGGAATATTACAGGAAAAATTTTAAATAAATTTAGTTTTAGTCTAAAAATTACATTATTCAAGTTATAAACAAGTTTAACGTTAATTTCCTTTAATTTTTTTAACACTAAGAAATATCCTGAAATGTACATAATACATTTCTTATTTTGCAGCTAAAATAACTAATACCAAATTAAAAGCGAAATGTACAAGTTTCGATGCTACGAAAATTTTCATAGTCTAGGGACACGACGAAACTTGCTAAAACTTTTAAAGGGAACATTAAAAATTAAATTAAAAATGTTCTGAATATGAACATATTTGCTTTTAACATAAACATGTTTGTTTAGGAAATTAGTGATTAAAATAAAAATCGACTATTTAAGAGAAAGAAGACAAAAATAAAGGGTACATAGAAAATATAATAAATAAAGCAAGACGCGTCGCGTCGAATAAAAAATATTTTTTTACTTTATAGAAATGAGTGTTTCTTAAGTTACGCAAACTTGCGAAGATACTGTAAATTTGCTAGCGGACAATTCTTCAGGTAAGAAAAGAAAAATATTGTTATAAATTGAACAGCTAGATCTTGAGAAACATAGTCAATTAAAAAAAGAAATTTTATAGGCATCGGAACTATTGACTAAAAATCCTATACCGCACGTAAACTTTCTTGAAATGTGATTTGATGATTTTTATTAAGATATTAAAACACTAAAATTTAATTGTTTGTTGTTGTGGCCTGTTTTTAATTTTTTAAAGAATTTTCTAATAATATGCCAATTTCTGTCTGTTAATTTTTTTAAAGAGAAATAGCACTTCAGGCATTAAAACCTATTAAGTTATTTTTCGTAACCGTGCTACATTCTTTAGGAAAGCTTGAAAGGAGAAAGATAGATAGTTATTTTACTTCGCCGGCGAATATGCTATGAAAAAGTACCGACGAATAATGTTTAAGACTAAAGCTGAGATCCCATTATATTTTCATTTTAATAGATATACCTCTAATTATGTTATTGTCTTGTCATCTCTGCATAATAATAGTCCGCTGTTCAAGACACATTTGCCTGTTGTTAGCCACATCATGCAAAACTTTTGCAACATCAAAATAGTACTTAAGTTCTGATTTGATCAGTTCTATGCCAGTAGAATTTAAAATAGGTTCAGAATTCACATTATCATTTAATTTGTTTTAAATCTACCTTAGGCTAATTTTACATGCCGTTCACAATTATATGTTTACAACGTGTTTATGCGAGATGTTTAATTAACTAAACACAAGCGTTCACATTGTAATTATAGTGTTTTAGTTTGGTATTTAGTCAGCTTTTTAAACAGATAGTACATATTAAATTTAAGCGTCTAATTTTTAGATAAGTGATTATATAAATAATGAAGTAATAAAAGAAAGAAAAAATATTTTATATATGTAGATTTTGTGCATTTAATAAAACTGTAAGGGATTACAGAATAGAGCAATTGAAAGGGGTAATATATATGATAGTTACTATTGTCAAAAAAATAAATTTTATTATTCTTAGGATCGCACAAACTCATTTTGGGAATTCAATTCCAAATGCTAAATGATGAAGTGATATCGACCAACATTTCACGTAATTTGCAACAAGTCTGTCCGTCCGTGTTAGAGTTGAAATCAATTTTGCTAAGGCACTTGATGAGCTAAATGAAATTTAAGTACGCCAATCGATCATAGTTTCGAAAATTGAAAATCAGCAAGGTCGGTCCATGCCCTTCGAGGAGGTGGGCAAAACACCACGCCTGCCTATAATTTTGCCATATCATTTCGAACAATGAAGTAACTCTAAAAAAAACAAGTATATGGCGCGATAGAGACATACAACTAAATAATCCATATACAGGAAGGCTTGGTTTGGTTTTAAGCCACTAAAAGCAAGTGTCATCATTCTTTGAAAAGAATTTGGAGCGATTTTTAATCCATAAGGATATCTAGTAAATCTGTATGAACCATTTTTAGTTGAGAGTGATGTTATATCTCGTGAGTTTTCCTCGAGTCCAATTTGGTGGAATCCGGACATTAAATTCAAGAAAAACATTTAGCACGACCTAATTGATCTAAAATATCATCTATCCTTGGCAAGGGAAACTTTTCTGCTACTAACTTTTTATTGACTTGCCTATAGTCTATTACAAGTCTCCATCTTTTGTTTTCTGAGTTTGGAAGTGATTTCTTTGGTACTAATAAAATTGGACTATTGTATTCTGATTGTGACGGCTCAACTATTTAATCATCGATTAGGTTCTTAACTTGTTTATCTATTTCTTCTTTATGTGTATGTGGTATATGATAGATCTTAATCTATACCGGATTTTTATATTTAACTCTCAGGTTTTTTTTTGTAAAAATTACTAGTTGTAATTGTTTCTAAACCAAAAATATCAGTGTATGTGGAACAAAGTTTAGTTAATGTTTCATGTTTATATTCAATACTTCCGTTTTTCTGTTTTTATGACTGTCTTTGGTTGCTAGTATATAATAATCAGAGATGTTATCGGTTTTGATGTTATTCTTTTTAATTGTTGTGATATTATTGTTAGTGTTTAAGATACGGATAAATGCTTTGTTTGCTTTTACCAATATGTTTGCAATAAAAACACCTTTTACAATTTCTTGGTAAGGAATTAAAAGTTCTGTATTTGAGTTACTAATTTTTACTTCTCGTATAACTTTAGATCTTGGAGGTTAGGAAATATCAGAACATTTGGTATTTTTATTGGTTGTGGCAAATAATAAGGGCGTAGGATAAGGTAATTGTATTCGTTATTGAAATTTAAATGCAATTATATTTTTTATGAAATTCATTCCAATAATTTCATCGCATGGTATTGGAAAATCATTGTGTACAACTTGAAAATTTTTGAAATTTAAATAAAGAAAATGTACTTCCTATTGGTTTGATTTTACCTTGTCCTATTCCATTTAAGGTTATTGGTTTGTTAGTACTAATTTGTTTTAATGTAAAGTGTTCGAATTTTATTACTGATATATCAGCACCTGTAACTACTAATAGTGTTATTATGTTATTATTGGTTTTAGTTTGAATATTTATGAAAAAATATAAGTTGAGGCTTAGATTAAATACTTTTTTATCTATTGAATTGATCCTATGGGAGCCTCGGACTTTTCCGAGTTATCTTCTTGTGAGTGTGTTGCTCTTATGTTACGTCTGTATCCGCTATTATTTTTATTGTATCTATTACTGTTTCTGTAATTATTGTTATTGTAACTTGTTGTTATAGTTATTTCTGTTATTATTGTTATTTCTTGGAAAAATATTTTTCTTACCAAAATTGTTAGTTCTTTGAAAAAAATTTAAATTTTGCCTTTTGTAATAGAGTATGGTATTTTGTTCTCCAGTTGCTTCAGTGCAACTGTTGCTAACAGCTTCATTCATTTACTTTATCAATGGTGCAGTTTTTAGTAATTGCTTTTATAGAAACTTGTGTCGAATATTTGTTTGCTTATTCATATGACAAACCATCTGAAATCCAGTCACTTGCTAACATCAAACGGTTTTATTTCCCTGTTTGATGTTCATTGATTCACCTTTAACGGTAATACCAAGTTTGTTAATAATTTCTCTAATGGTAGTTTCATCGCTTATTAAATTTATTGCATTACCTTTAAATTTTGTTTTATTAAAAATATAGCTGAGGATTCGTTAAAACCTTTTATTGATTCAACTAGAGTTAATGAGTCATTGAATGAATGTAAGTATTTTTACTAGTTGATCTCTTAGGTACCAAAACATTTCTTGTGTCTCTTTTTTGTGTTAAGTCGTAAATTTTTCTTAATGTTTTAATATTATTTTTCTAATTGCTTTCAACGAGGTAATAATTGTACATAAATGTTTTCGTACAGTTTCTGGTTTAATGTAAATACATTTGTAAACTCTTTTCAAGTTTTCTTTTTCAGTTAAAATTAATTTGTCTGTCAATTCCCATCTGTCCATTTATATTGTTCGTTATATTTTTTTTTAATTCATTAGCTCTACTCAAATAAATTCGTAAACTAAAATCTAGTCCTATAATTATTGTTATTATACAGATTTCAACTGTCAATGAATTAGTCTGTTCCTGTACTACTTCAACTTCATTCACCACATTGGTGTTAGGGTCTACTACTTTTTATTGTGTTTTTCCCATTTTTCGGACCATCTTATCATTTTAATTGTTTCTTCCTCTAATCTAGGTTTTTCTGTTATGTCTGTTATTGTAGGAGTTTCCTCAATTCCTATAAGCTTCCATATTTCTGCTAATATTTCGATTTGCCTTTCTATACTAGCTTCTGGTTCTTTTTCTTCCTTAAAACTAATTGGATTTTTGGGTTTGACCATTTTACAATTCTGAATTATTGCATTTATATTCTTTATTTACTTATTTAATAATAATAATAAATTTTGGTTTGTTTAATTTTTTAATATACATGTTAATATTTAATGTTAATTTTTGTTTTTATTTATAAAGGATTTTATTAATGCGTTTATCTGGTCTATGCGCTGCCAGATAATAATTGCGCGATCCCAACTTGGTGGTGGTTCACTCTTTACTTCCCTAAGGAGTAATGCCTTTCCCCGTTTTTATTTATTCGTGTAACCTCCCTCCTCTTTTTTGGGTTTGGTTACTTTGGACTCGCGCCTTTGTTGCCTTTTTCTATACTCCTCAATGGTCAAAGGCTTAGGACCATTTACTGACCTACTCAATTTAATTTTTTTTTTAATTTTATGGTTTTAGCGAGAGAGAGAAAAAATATATTACTTCAAGCGGTTAACGCTTGCGTTTTACTGTGGCGCACTTTTTTTTCATTTATACTAATTTTAAAAATTATTCCAAAATTATAAAAAGGGTTAAAAATTGTATATCCGTTAGCCAGGCTGTTTACTTCTGATGGGAATCCTTCTTCTGAATTAACAATTTTAATGCCTTTTAGCCACGTTGTTTACTTCTGATGGGCATCCTATTTCCTAATCGACAACTTTTGTGCTTTTTGGCCTTTTTGTTGTTTAATTTTCCAGGTTTTTGTCAGGAACAACCCTCTTATGTTAGGCAGGATGAACTCTCTAATGCCAGGTTTGGTAGGATCGCCATGTAATGAGTTGATAGCAAGTTTAGTTTTTTATTTACAAAACTTTATTGTTTTTTATTTTACTTAGCGCTCCGCGGTTAGAGCTACTAAGTCTGTCTTTTTATTCTTCTTATTATTTTTACAAAATCTTCTGATTATATACTATTTGGTTGAGTGGTTTTTACAAATTACATTCAACCTCGTAATTCTCTTCTTACCCTAATTAGTCTATACTAATAAAAATACCAGGCAATCATGAATTTTAAGTGATTTACAAAATTCATGATTGAGTGGAAACTGTTTAAATCTATGGGAACCATATGGGAAACATGATATATTTCTTAACAATATTTATTTTAATAAATTTTATTTAAGACTAAAATAATTTGGTTGTAATATGAAGCGTGCTGATCGGCGTGTGCTGGCAACAATGTCAAGGCCATTTTAGTGGTGCATTAATTTGAAGGCTACTTAACTGTTGTGTACTTAAATTGTGTGTGGGAACTAATCATTGTTACTGCAATGCAACAACAACAACATCCGAAAAAATTACTTTTCGCTAATCGTTATCGCTTAATTGTATTTGAACATCTCATGCCATATGATCTTTGGCAAATTGAAGATGCTGTTGTTGACAGATTGCATTTAATAGAGGTTTTTTCTTTGGTTTTCGCGACGAAATGTTGATTTGCTTGCATTAACTCCCGCTAAAAGCTTAATTTCATAGGTAGAACGGGCGGAATTTGAGACGATTCGAAGAATTTTTCGCTTGTCCTGCGGTATTAGCGTTGTGCAAGTACCTTCTTTGTAATTTATATTATATGTTTCACGGTGTTTTACATAATTCATTACCACATTGTGACTTCGTCCGATTTTTCTAGCAATTTCTCGATATGAATAAGTTTTAGAATAGTACACATCAATTTTTACCATTTCCGACGAATTTAAAAAACTTTTTCTTATCACATTAATTTAGCTTACTGCAGTCACAAACTGTAAATTCAATTTTATTTGCTTTTTATAAAGCTTTATTAGAACCGCCTACTGATTTAAATTAAAAATGCAGGAGATTCTATTTTTACACTGTTTTGTGTATAAATTATCATTTAAAGTATCAAATTTTTTTATACCGTCTGCTGTATTTGCAATTTATAGTTTTTTTTACTTTAAAATGAGTTGGTTCTATCCTAATGAGTTACTGTGTATTAGTTCGGCAGTTTCAAAAGAAAGTAATTTTGTGACTATATGAAATATTTTTAATTTTCTCTTTTTTTATACCGTCTGCTGTATTTGCAATTTATAGTTTTTTTTACTTTAAAATGTGTTGGTTCTATCCTAATGAGTTACTGTGTATTAGTTCGGCAGTTTCAAAAGAAAGTAATTTTGTGACTATATGAAATATTTTTAATTTTCTCTTTTTTTATCATTATTATGTAATTTTATATTAACCTTTACTATTGGTGACTTGTAATAAAGGACATAACTTTGTAATGTACACAGTTTAACTATATTTTTGTCCTATGTCATATTGATTGAATTGTTTGCGTTTTTTTTTTCTTATTGTTGAGAGTTTCTTCTGCGGTTGTTTTATGTAACAACTCGCGGGCCTGTTTGGAGATGATTAATTATATTAAACTCTTAAATGCCTTGCGTTCGTGTTTTAAATATATTAGAATCTGCAATGACTTATTTAATATTCCCGCAGAACACATTAATTTTTTTTAACATGGAGATAAAATTAAGCAAAACTTTATTCAGTCTGCAGAGTATACTCTTTAGAAAACGTATTTTCATAAATTTTCTTAATAACTCCATTCACCAAATATATGTAAAATATATACCATTACATTATGCAGGTTACTCCGCTATATATTTAAAAAAATTAATAATCGTAAATTTTAAAAATTAAATTTTCCCTTTTAAAATATCGTTCTAATTATACCAATCAAAATTATTAAATTAACCGATATTGATTATTGAGTGGAAAGCACGTGTCGATGACCATTTCGCTACCGCTTGCTAACTCTTCAGAAAACTTCCCACAATAATTTTTATTTCGTCCAAACACTAAAGTAAAGACAAAAATCAAAGTTTAAGCATAAACAACAATAATCAACATGGAGCTTATTTTTCTTTATCCACTAAATACTGATTTCTTCGGCTTTTTATACAATTAAAGCAATGAAGAATAAAAAAACAAAGAACAAGATTTTTGTCCAAGCTATAAAGCAAACACAAAAATCAAAGTCATATTGATTATTGTTGTTTTTAACTAAACTTTGATTTTTTTTTTACTTTATTGTTTGGATAAAATTTTTTTATTTATTTAAAATGTTTATTTATTTCGTAATGAAAAGCTTTCCTGGCCAAAATAACAATATTACATAGTAATAATCTACCTGAGATCAAAAGCATAAATAAGACTAATACTAAACTAAACGTGTGTATTTATGTATATAAATACACACAAAAACTTAAAATAAATCAGAGTTTAATATTTGAATATATTGAGATACATGCTCCAGCTCCCAGGGCCATGTAAAATTTGCGATATTAAAAGAGATGAAGCTATTATACTTCAATTAAGCAAAGGCAAATTAAAATGTCTGTGAGAAGTTTCCTGAAGAGCTAAGTAAGCGTTAGCGAAATGGCCATCAAGGCTTTATTTCATCCTCAATAATCAATATCGAGTAATTTAGTAATTTTGATCGTATTAATTAGCACGATATTTTTATCGTTATTTAAATTTAATTTAAAAAAGTTTATTTAATACAAATATAAATTAAACATTTTAACCGATGTTATTACTTTACAAGCTTGCTCAAATAGTAAAAATATCGATTATGGTGCAAAAAATGAGATCAGTAAGGATAATAATTTGTATATTTGATATTATTTACGACTTTTTTTTTTGCATATAGTTTTAAAAGATTATGTGAAATATAAAAATATAATATATGAATGTATATAAATGATACTCTTACAACTAGATTTATTCTTCTACATATAATGTATGTCATTGATTTAAGGAAGCAGCTTGGGCCAGATCGAGTGTTTTATGAAGATTAAAAGCATCGTATGTTTCACAAAGTTCTGATAACCTATATTCTTCCAAGCAGACAATTCCCTCCAAATTTGGTGCTAGTTTACGAGCACATGACATGCAATGAACCACGTGTCTTTTTTCTTGTTCTCTCACAAAAAGGACATCAAATACTTCAATCTGAAATTAAATTTGTTATTAATTACAATTATATTAGAAGAGCGCACATATGTATATTGAGCCCTGACTGTTAAAAATAATATGATTAGCAAAAAACAAATCTTTTGCTAACAAACTAGACTATAAGTGATCGCAAGAATAACATAACTCTTCTGTGGGAATATTACAGGAAAAATTTTAAATAAATTTAGTTTTAGTCTAAAAATTATATTATTCAAGTTATAAACAAGTTTAACGTTAATTTCCTTTAATTTTTTTAACACTAAGAAATATCCTGAAATGTACATAATACATTTCTTATTTTGCAGCTAAAATAACTAATACCAAATTAAAAGCGAAATGTACAAGTTTCGATGCTACGAAAATTTTCATAGTCTAGGGACACGACGAAACTTGCTAAAACTTTTAAAGGGAACATTAAAAATTAAATTAAAAATGTTCTGAATATGAACATATTTGCTTTTAACATAAACATGTTTGTTTAGGAAATTAGTGATTAAAATAAAAATCGACTATTTAAGAGAAAGAAGACAAAAATAAAGGGTACATAGAAAATATAATAAATAAAGCAAGACGCGTCGCGTCGAATAAAAAATATTTTTTTACTTTATAGAAATGATTGTTTCTTAAGTTACGCAAACTTGCGAAGATACTGTAAATTTGCTAGCGGACAATTCTTCAGGTAAGAAAAGAAAAATATTGTTATAAATTGAACAGCTAGATCTTGAGAAACATAGTCAATTAAAAAAAGAAATTTTATAGGCATCGGAACTATTGACTAAAAATCCTATACCGCACGTAAACTTTCTTGAAATGTGATTTGATGATTTTTATTAAGATATTAAAACACTAAAATTTAATTGTTTGTTGTTGTGGCCTGTTTTTAATTTTTTAAAGAATTTTCTAATAATATGCCAATTTCTGTCTGTTAATTTTTTTTAAAGAGAAATAGCACTTCAGGCATTAAAACCTATTAAGTTATTTTTCGTAACCGTGCTACATTCTTTAGGAAAGCTTGAAAGGAGAAAGATAGATAGTTATTTTACTTCGCCGGCGAATATGCTATGAAAAAGTACCGACGAATTATGTTTAAGACTAAAGCTGAGATCCCATTATATTTTCATTTTAATAGATATACCTCTAATTATGTTATTGTCTTGTCATCCTGCATAATATTAGTCCGCTGTTCAAGACACATTTGCCTGTTGTTAGCCACATCATGCAAAACTTTTGCAACATCAAAACAGTACTTAAGTTCTGATTTGATCAGTTCTATGCCAGTAGAATTTAAAATAGGTTCAGAATTCACATTATCATTTAATTTGCTTTAAATCTACCTTAGGCTAATTTTACATGCCGTTCACAATTATATGTTTACAACGTGTTTATGCGAGATGTTTAATTAACTAAACACAAGCGTTCACATTGTAATTATAGTGTTTTAGTTTGGTATTTAGTCAGCTTTTTAAACAGATAGTACATATTAAATTTAAGCGTCTAATTTTTAGATAAGTGATTATATAAATAATGAAGTAATAAAAGAAAGAAAAAATATTTTATATATGTAGATTTTGTGCATTTAATAAAACTGTAAGGGATTACAGAATAGAGCAATTGAAAGGGGTAATATATATGATAGTTACTATTGTCAAAAAAATAAATTTTATTATTCTTAGGATCGCACAAACTCATTTTGGGAATTCAATTCCAAATGCTAAATGATGAAGTGATATCGACCAACATTTCACGTAATTTGCAACAAGTCTGTCCGTCCGTGTTAGAGTTGAAATCAATTTTGCTAAGGCACTTGATGAGCTAAATGAAATTTAAGTACGCCAATCGATCATAGTTTCGAAAATTGAAAATCAGCAAGGTCGGTCCATGCCCTTCGAGGAGGTGGGCAAAACACCACGCCTGCCTATAATTTTGCCATATCATTTCGAACAATGAAGTAACTCTAAAAAAAACAAGTATATGGCGCGATAGAGACATACAACTAAATAATCCATATACAGGAAGGCTTGGTTTGGTTTTAAGCCACTAAAAGCAAGTGTCATCATTCTTTGAAAAGAATTTGGAGCGATTTTTAATCCATAAGGATATCTAGTAAATCTGTATGAACCATTTTTAGTTGAGAGTGATGTTATATCTCGTGAGTTTTCCTCGAGTCCAATTTGGTGGAATCCGGACATTAAATTCAAGAAAAACATTTAGCACGACCTAATTGATCTAAAATATCATCTATCCTTGGCAAGGGAAACTTTTCTGCTACTAACTTTTTATTGACTTGCCTATAGTCTATTACAAGTCTCCATCTTTTGTTTTCTGAGTTTGGAAGTGATTTCTTTGGTACTAATAAAATTGGACTATTGTATTCTGATTGTGACGGCTCAACTATTTAATCATCGATTAGGTTCTTAACTTGTTTATCTATTTCTTCTTTATGTGTATGTGGTATATGATAGATCTTAATCTATACCGGATTTTTATATTTAACTCTCAGGTTTTTTTTTTTGTAAAAATTACTAGTTGTAATTGTTTCTAAACCAAAAATATCAGTGTATGTGGAACAAAGTTTAGTTAATGTTTCATGTTTATATTCAATACTTCCGTTTTTCTGTTTTTATGACTGTCTTTGGTTGCTAGTATATAATAATCAGAGATGTTATCGGTTTTGATGTTATTCTTTTTAATTGTTGTGATATTATTGTTAGTGTTTAAGATACGGATAAATGCTTTGTTTGCTTTTACCAATATGTTTGCAATAAAAACACCTTTTACAATTTCTTGGTAAGGAATTAAAAGTTCTGTATTTGAGTTACTAATTTTTACTTCTCGTATAACTTTAGATCTTGGAGGTTAGGAAATATCAGAACATTTGGTATTTTTATTGGTTGTGGCAAATAATAAGGGCGTAGGATAAGGTAATTGTATTCGTTATTGAAATTTAAATGCAATTATATTTTTTATGAAATTCATTCCAATAATTTCATCGCATGGTATTGGAAAATCATTGTGTACAACTTGAAAATTTTTGAAATTTAAATAAAGAAAATGTACTTCCTATTGGTTTGATTTTACCTTGTCCTATTCCATTTAAGGTTATTGGTTTGTTAGTACTAATTTGTTTTAATGTAAAGTGTTCGAATTTTATTACTGATATATCAGCACCTGTAACTACTAATAGTGTTATTATGTTATTATTGGTTTTAGTTTGAATATTTATGAAAAAATATAAGTTGAGGCTTAGATTAAATACTTTTTTATCTATTGAATTGATCCTATGGGAGCCTCGGACTTTTCCGAGTTATCTTCTTGTGAGTGTGTTGCTCTTATGTTACGTCTGTATCCGCTATTATTTTTATTGTATCTATTACTGTTTCTGTAATTATTGTTATTGTAACTTGTTGTTATAGTTATTTCTGTTATTATTGTTATTTCTTGGAAAAATATTTTTCTTACCAAAATTGTTAGTTCTTTGAAAAAAATTTAAATTTTGCCTTTTGTAATAGAGTATGGTATTTTGTTCTCCAGTTGCTTCAGTGCAACTGTTGCTAACAGCTTCATTCATTTACTTTATCAATGGTGCAGTTTTTAGTAATTGCTTTTATAGAAACTTGTGTCGAATATTTGTTTGCTTATTCATATGACAAACCATCTGAAATCCAGTCACTTGCTAACATCAAACGGTTTTATTTCCCTGTTTGATGTTCATTGATTCACCTTTAACGGTAATACCAAGTTTGTTAATAATTTCTCTAATGGTAGTTTCATCGCTTATTAAATTTATTGCATTACCTTTAAATTTTGTTTTATTAAAAATATAGCTGAGGATTCGTTAAAACCTTTTATTGATTCAACTAGAGTTAATGAGTCATTGAATGAATGTAAGTATTTTTACTAGTTGATCTCTTAGGTACCAAAACATTTCTTGTGTCTCTTTTTTGTGTTAAGTCGTAAATTTTTCTTAATGTTTTAATATTATTTTTCTAATTGCTTTCAACGAGGTAATAATTGTACATAAATGTTTTCGTACAGTTTCTGGTTTAATGTAAATACATTTGTAAACTCTTTTCAAGTTTTCTTTTTCAGTTAAAATTAATTTGTCTGTCAATTCCCATCTGTCCATTTATATTGTTCGTTATATTTTTTTTTAATTCATTAGCTCTACTCAAATAAATTCGTAAACTAAAATCTAGTCCTATAATTATTGTTATTATACAGATTTCAACTGTCAATGAATTAGTCTGTTCCTGTACTACTTCAACTTCATTCACCACATTGGTGTTAGGGTCTACTACTTTTTATTGTGTTTTTCCCATTTTTCGGACCATCTTATCATTTTAATTGTTTCTTCCTCTAATCTAGGTTTTTCTGTTATGTCTGTTATTGTAGGAGTTTCCTCAATTCCTATAAGCTTCCATATTTCTGCTAATATTTCGATTTGCCTTTCTATACTAGCTTCTGGTTCTTTTTCTTCCTTAAAACTAATTGGATTTTTGGGTTTGACCATTTTACAATTCTGAATTATTGCATTTATATTCTTTATTTACTTATTTAATAATAATAATAAATTTTGGTTTGTTTAATTTTTTAATATACATGTTAATATTTAATGTTAATTTTTGTTTTTATTTATAAAGGATTTTATTAATGCGTTTATCTGGTCTATGCGCTGCCAGATAATAATTGCGCGATCCCAACTTGGTGGTGGTTCACTCTTTACTTCCCTAAGGAGTAATGCCTTTCCCCGTTTTTATTTATTCGTGTAACCTCCCTCCTCTTTTTTGGGTTTGGTTACTTTGGACTCGCGCCTTTGTTGCCTTTTTCTATACTCCTCAATGGTCAAAGGCTTAGGACCATTTACTGACCTACTCAATTTAATTTTTTTTTTAATTTTATGGTTTTAGCGAGAGAGAGAAAAAATATATTACTTCAAGCGGTTAACGCTTGCGTTTTACCGTGGCGCACTTTTTTTTCATTTATACTAATTTTAAAAATTATTCCAAAATTATAAAAAGGGTTAAAAATTGTATATCCGTTAGCCAGGCTGTTTACTTCTGATGGGAATCCTTCTTCTGAATTAACAATTTTAATGCCTTTTAGCCACGTTGTTTACTTCTGATGGGCATCCTATTTCCTAATCGACAACTTTTGTGCTTTTTGGCCTTTTTGTTGTTTAATTTTCCAGGTTTTTGTCAGGAACAACCCTCTTATGTTAGGCAGGATGAACTCTCTAATGCCAGGTTTGGTAGGATCGCCATGTAATGAGTTGATAGCAAGTTTAGTTTTTTATTTACAAAACTTTATTGTTTTTTATTTTACTTAGCGCTCCGCGGTTAGAGCTACTAAGTCTGTCTTTTTATTCTTCTTATTATTTTTACAAAATCTTCTGATTATATACTATTTGGTTGAGTGGTTTTTACAAATTACATTCAACCTCGTAATTCTCTTCTTACCCTAATTAGTCTATACTAATAAAAATACCAGGCAATCATGAATTTTAAGTGATTTACAAAATTCATGATTGAGTGGAAACTGTTTAAATCTATGGGAACCATATGGGAAACATGATATATTTCTTAACAATATTTATTTTAATAAATTTTATTTAAGACTAAAATAATTTGGTTGTAATATGAAGCGTGCTGATCGGCGTGTGCTGGCAACAATGTCAAGGCCATTTTAGTGGTGCATTAATTTGAAGGCTACTTAACTGTTGTGTACTTAAATTGTGTGTGGGAACTAATCATTGTTACTGCAATGCAACAACAACAACATCCGAAAAAATTACTTTTCGCTAATCGTTATCGCTTAATTGTATTTGAACATCTCATGCCATATGATCTTTGGCAAATTGAAGATGCTGTTGTTGACAGATTGCATTTAATAGAGGTTTTTTCTTTGGTTTTCGCGACGAAATGTTGATTTGCTTGCATTAACTCCCGCTAAAAGCTTAATTTCATAGGTAGAACGGGCGGAATTTGAGACGATTCGAAGAATTTTTCGCTTGTCCTGCGGTATTAGCGTTGTGCAAGTACCTTCTTTGTAATTTATATTATATGTTTCACGGTGTTTTACATAATTCATTACCACATTGTGACTTCGTCCGATTTTTCTAGCAATTTCTCGATATGAATAAGTTTTAGAATAGTACACATCAATTTTTACCATTTCCGACGAATTTAAAAAACTTTTTCTTATCACATTAATTTAGCTTACTGCAGTCACAAACTGTAAATTCAATTTTATTTGCTTTTTATAAAGCTTTATTAGAACCGCCTACTGATTTAAATTAAAAATGCAGGAGATTCTATTTTTACACTGTTTTGTGTATAAATTATCATTTAAAGTATCAAATTTTTTTATACCGTCTGCTGTATTTGCAATTTATAGTTTTTTTTACTTTAAAATGAGTTGGTTCTATCCTAATGAGTTACTGTGTATTAGTTCGGCAGTTTCAAAAGAAAGTAATTTTGTGACTATATGAAATATTTTTAATTTTTTCTTTTTTTATACCGTCTGCTGTATTTGCAATTTATAGTTTTTTTTACTTTAAAATGTGTTGGTTCTATCCTAATGAGTTACTGTGTATTAGTTCGGCAGTTTCAAAAGAAAGTAATTTTGTGACTATATGAAATATTTTTAATTTTCTCTTTTTTTATCATTATTATGTAATTTTATATTAACCTTTACTATTGGTGACTTGTAATAAAGGACATAACTTTGTAATGTACACAGTTTAACTATATTTTTGTCCTATGTCATATTGATTGAATTGTTTGCGTTTTTTTTTCTTATTGTTGAGAGTTTCTTCTGCGGTTGTTTTATGTAACAACTCGCGGGCCTGTTTGGAGATGATTAATTGTATTAAACTCTTAAATGCCTTGCGTTCGTGTTTTAAATATATTAGAATCTGCAATGACTTATTTAATATTCCCGCAGAACACATTAATTTTTTTTAACATGGAGATAAAATTAAGCAAAACTTTATTCAGTCTGCAGAGTATACTCTTTAGAAAACGTATTTTCATAAATTTTCTTAATAACTCCATTCACCAAATATATGTAAAATATATACCATTACATTATGCAGGTTACTCCGCTATATATTTAAAAAAATTAATAATCGTAAATTTTAAAAATTAAATTTTCCCTTTTAAAATATCGTTCTAATTATACCAATCAAAATTATTAAATTAACCGATATTGATTATTGAGTGGAAAGCACGTGTCGATGACCATTTCGCTACCGCTTGCTAACTCTTCAGAAAACTTCCCACAATAATTTTTATTTCGTCCAAACAATAAAGTAAAGACAAAAATCAAAGTTTAAGCATAAACAACAATAATCAACATGGAGCTTATTTTTCTTTATCCACTAAATACTGATTTCTTCGGCTTTTTATACAATTAAAGCAATGAAGAATAAAAAAACAAAGAACAAGATTTTTGTCCAAGCTATAAAGCAAACACAAAAATCAAAGTCATTATTGTTGTTTTTAACTAAACTTTGATTTTTTTTTTTACTTTATTGTTTGGATAAAATTTTTTTATTTATTTAAAATGTTTATTTATTTCGTAATGAAAAGCTTTCCTGGCCAAAATAACAATATTACATAGTAATAATCTACCTGAGATCAAAAGCATAAATAAGACTAATACTAAACTAAACGTGTGTATTTATGTATATAAATACACACAAAAACTTAAAATAAATCAGAGTTTAATATTTGAATATATTGAGATACATGCTCCAGCTCCCAGGGCCATGTAAAATTTGCGATATTAAAAGAGATGAAGCTATTATACTTCAATTAAGCAAAGGCAAATTAAAATGTCTGTGAGAAGTTTCCTGAAGAGCTAAGTAAGCGTTAGCGAAATGGCCATCGAGGCTTTATTTCATCCTCAATAATCAATATCGAGTAATTTAGTAATTTTGATCGTATTAATTAGCACGATATTTTTATCGTTATTTAAATTTAATTTAAAAAAGTTTATTTAATACAAATATAAATTAAACATTTTAACCGATGTTATTACTTTACAAGCTTGCTCAAATAGTAAAAATATCGATTATGGTGCAAAAAATGAGATCAGTAAGGATAATAATTTGTATATTTGATATTATTTACGACTTTTTTTTTTGCATATAGTTTTAAAAGATTATGTGAAATATAAAAATATAATATATGAATGTATATAAATGATACTCTTACAACTAGATTTATTCTTCTACATATAATGTATGTCATTGATTTAAGGAAGCAGCTTGGGCCAGAGCGAGTGTTTTATGAAGATTAAAAGCATCGTATGTTTCACAAAGTTCTGATAACCTATATTCTTCCAAGCAAACAATTCCCTCCAAATTTGGTGCTAGTTTACGAGCACATGACATGCAATGAACCACGTGTCTTTTTTCTTGTTCTCTCACAAAAAGGACATCAAATACTTCAATCTGAAATTAAATTTGTTATTAATTACAATTATATTAGAAGAGCGCACATATGTATATTGAGCCCTGACTGTTAAAAATAATATGATTAGCAAAAAACAAATCTTTTGCTAACAAACTAGACTATAAGTGATCGCAAGAATAACATAACTCTTCTGTGGGAATATTACAGGAAAAATTTTAAATAAATTTAGTTTTAGTCTAAAAATTACATTATTCAAGTTATAAACAAGTTTAACGTTAATTTCCTTTAATTTTTTTAACACTAAGAAATATCCTGAAATGAACATAATACATTTCTTATTTTGCAGCTAAAATAACTAATACCAAATTAAAAGCGAAATGTACAAGTTTCGATGCTACGAAAATTTTCATAGTCTAGGGACACGGCGAAACTTGCTAAAACTTTTAAAGGGAACATTAAAAATGACATGTTCTGAATATGAACATATTTGCTTTTAACATAAACATGTTTGTTTAAGAAATTAGTGATTAAAATAAAAATCGACTATTTAAGAGAAAGAAGACAAAAATAAAGGGTACATAGAAAATATAATAAATAAAGCAAGACGCGTCGCGTCGAATTAAAAATATTTTTTTACTTTATAGAAATGATTGTTTCTTAAGTCACGCAAACTTGCGAGGATACTGTAAATTTGCTAGCGGACAATTCTTCAGGTAAGAAAAGAAAAATATTGTTATAAATTGAACAGCTAGATCTTGAGAAACATAGTCAATTAAAAAAAGAAATTTTATAGGCATCGGAACTCTTGACTAAAAATCCTATACCGCACGTAAACTTTCTTGAAATGTGATTTGATGATTTTTATTAAGATATTAAAACACTATAATTTAATTGTTTGTTGTGGTGGCCTGTTTTTAATTTTTTTAAGAATTTTCTAATAATATGCCAATTTCTGTCTGTTAATTATTTTTTATTTTTTTTTTAAAGAGAAATAGCACTTCAGGCATTAAAACCTATTAAGTTATTTTTCGTAACCGTGCTACATTCTTAAGGAAAGGGTGAAAGGAGAAAGATAGATAGTTATTTTACTTCGCCAGCGAATATGCTATGAAGAATGACACTGATATATGTAAACATTTAGGTAATTGTTAATTTGTTTGTTATGTTGTGAAAAATTGTTTTTAATATATTTGTATTTATTGTCTTAGTTTAAAATTCCCTGAAGATGACCAACAAAGTTGGTCGAAATATTGGACAGTAAATTATTTAAAAAACAATCAAAAGAGTTTTTGTAATTTATTAAATTTGAGGACCATAACAAAGCCGAAGCATAATTAGAACAAATAAGTAAATAGTTTCATTTTTACATTTGTAAGCTCTTTTAAAATTTTATTTTTCTGTTAAAATTAATTTTTCTATCAATTCCCATCTGTCCATTTATATTCAGTCGTATCATGAATAAAATTTCACATGGAAATTTTCGAATGTGTGAACAATTGGTATCATAAATAATTTAACTTGTGAAAACTTCCGAATGTTTACATTTTCAAACTCCGAAAAAATTTGCTTGTGAATTTTTTCGTTTTAAATAAATTCCACATGATTGTGAATGACTCACATGTGAAAAATGTTGACAAATTCTATTGAAAAACATTCACAAAATTTTGTTTGTCGAGAGAGGTTGGAAAAATGTAAGTTTTTAAATAAAATTAAAAAAAGTGGTTTCGATTTCATATATTTAATTTATTTTGTTGTTAAAGGAGTAAAACTGTAAATAAGGAGCAAATTAATGTATTATTCGGTGAAATGCTGGAAAATGCAGACATCGCAAGAGGATTTTTAAGAGAAAATAAAACCAAGGTATCTGAGTTTTGGGAAAGTACTAAAAACAAATTAAATAGCGTCGGTCCGCCTGTAAAAACAACTGCAGAATGGAAAAAAGTAAGAATTCTTTAAATTATTGGTATTCTTATGCAATACAATAACAAAAATATTTCATTTACAGGTTTGGCTAGATCAGAAAATTTATTTGCGGAAAAAAGCTTCATCCTACTTGCAATACAAAAAAGGTACAGGTAGTGGACCGTATAAGGAATATAAATTTTCTGCAGCCGAGGAGAGTATTTTGGAAATGCTTGGAACAAAAGAAGCTGCTGATGGTGTAGAAGGCAGTAAGACTTTTGATTTAAAGTGTACAAAACCAGCAGACGAGTTAGAAGTCTTAGTCACTAACGAAGAAATACTAGAGCCTCCAATCAGACAGACGAATTGTGTAAAAAAAAGAAAAACTGAAATGACAACTGCCGAGATTGCCATGATAGGAGTGGAATCACAAAAAACAATTTGTGAAGAAATTGTAAAGTTTAAATCTACTTCGGAAAAACATTACGGTGATGTAGAGTCAAGTTTTAGACGAATTTATAGAGCACTCGACAAAATTAGTGAGCATCAAAAATTAAGTTATGAGGAAATGAAGAGACACAACCAGGAAATGGAATCATTGCGAAAGATGGAATTAGATTTAAAAAAGTCTGAGGTGGAAAGTAGCTTAAAAATAAACGGGTTGATGATGGAAAATGATGGTTTCATGGGATTGTACATCTTCACTTTCGGAAGGTTCAACCTCTGCAGAAGCTACCAAATTAGATCCTATATAATCATCGGCGGGCTTGTAATAAATACAAATGTTATGCAGAGCTGCACACACATTTACAATTTGTACTGCTTTTTTGGGGCTATAGTGAAGTTCCCTTGCACCAGATGTACATCGCCATCTGTTCTTAAGGACACCGTTGGTTCTCTCAATTATATTGCGACATTTCGTATGTGCGTCATTAAACCTTTGTTGTTTTGGTTCTACAGGTGTCCTATATGGTGTCAAAAGCCATGGTTCCAAGGGGTACCCAGCATCACCTAGAAGATATACATTACAGTTAATTTTCATATTATGTAAATATGCAACTCTTTAAACACACCTAACAACCAACAGCTACTACGATCTTGTAAATAAGTTTCCTCCATTTTGGCTCTTAAACCTGACATTCTCCAAATGAGTGAATCATGGCTGGCACCTGGATGTGTAGCATCCACAAAACGAATTTTCATCTGATTGTCGCATACCTTGAAGATATTTTTAATATTAACTGACGACATGAAAGAAAGAATAAAAATTAAGTAACATACCAACATCACATTCAGGCTATAATTGCCTTTCCGGTTATAATATAAATGCCTGTTCGTGGGGGCAATTATTTTTATGTGAGTGCCATCAATGCATCCTACTACACCCGGTATTTTATATTTTTCAAAAAAATGTTTGATTATTTCCTTTTTTTCTTGATCCTCAGGCCAAGAAATCCATTCAGGATACAACTTTTCTTCAAAAACATTTAGCACTTCAGTTAATACCATGCTGAATGATGACTGGGCTAGACCAACTCTGCTGTCATTCCCGACTCCTTTTTGGTATGAGCCTTCAGCAAAAAAACGTAAACACGCTCCAAGTTTTACAACCGGTTGCACTGCAAAACTTTTTTTTGTAGCCGGTAACGATTCATTCAGCACCCCCAACAGATATTTAAAAATATCTTTGGAAACACGATAATACTTTTGAAACCTGAAAGAAAATATTTTTTATAAATAACTATTAATAAATAATAATATCTACAGATGTATTCATACAAAGAATTTGGTATTTCCAAAGGGTTGCAGTCACCCCGAAGATTTCTTCTTATAGAACGTTGTTCCTGAATAATTTCTTCCTCTTCTAATGCTAATAATGTCGCAAAACTATACATTGTTAAAATTACCTTAAAATAATTAATTTCTGTTAAAAGACACGATTTTTCTTAAAATTATAATTTATTTTACTTACCGCTTTCGAATTGTTAGGTACTCCGAATAATAACACATATGTTTTTTAAAAACAGGTATGTTATTTTCATTCACAAGGAAGAATTCATGATACGAAAACAAAACTCATGTGAACAAAAAATTTAATTCGGAAATTTCCACATGCAGAATTCATGATAACGCTGATTGTTTATTATATTTTTTCTAATTTATTAGCTCTTCTCAAATATATTTTTTTAAGTCTTCTACTATACTTAGAGTAAATTCGTAAGATAAAATCTAGTCCTAAAAATATTGTCATTATTAAACAGATTTTAATTGTCAATGAATTAGTCGGTCCAAGGTGTTTAGCCGCAAACCCTATTCTGTCGTTTTGTTACGCGGCAGAAATGTAGAATGCGTTGTAAACACTCTTTTGCCCTTTTGCTTCTGTGCAATAAAACAAGAGAACAGAAGAAAAAGGGCAAAAGGAAGTTAGTTGATTTTTAGCGGTCGATGTGGCAAGAAGTTTAGAAACGTTTCTACTAATTAGAACAAGTTAGTGCTTTTAGTTAAAACTAAAGTGAACAATTTAAATAAAATTCATACACATTGTTAAAAACCCAAAAGTGACAAACAAATATTTAGTGAAAGATTCCTTAGACTACAACAAATATTTAATAAAACCCAACGATTGTAATCGTAATAAATAATTACGACAAAACCAAGTGTGTTTTCTTCTCAACAACTATAGTTGCATACATAAACAAGAATTCTCAGTGCTTTTTCCATCCATGCAATGAAACATTATTTCTAATTATTGCATACCACAATATAATTAAATTCATAAAACAAAAGCTGCGTGGATTTTTTCTTAAATACCTAACTTGTTTGGTGAATAGTTTGATTTTCCGCGTGTGTTACGTGTTTGGCGATCCATCAAGCGAACAACTCACAAGAGTGCGGAGCAGCCGTCAGTCGAAGACATCATCGCCTACAAGCCGACAGCAGAGGACTTCTCCAAACCTTCACAGTAAATGGGTAAGTTCTAAGTATTAATCCCCACAACTCTGTGAGACGACCCCTCCCACGTCTACGTGGATGAATCCCCCTGAAACCCCCACATTTTCTGGTCCTTCGAGCCGGATTCAACCCGGTACCCCAAAAACCCCTCCGGATTTCCATTCCGGACCCCATAAATGTATATATATATCTATATAAGTAAATATATGTATATACCAATAAAGTTCTCCTCCGTATAAAGGAGAACAAAACCCCATACCCCCTACCCGTGTTTCCATAAAGGAAAATCCCAAGCACTTTGTGCTGGGCCCCACATTAAAAACCTTTTGAAAAAACAGCGTTGACTGTACCCCTTTTTTAAATTTGCATAATAATAATAATAACACCAATACTAGCGGTACTTGTGTTTTTTTTTTGCATTCCCAACGGTTTTTTTACTTTTCAATTTCTTATGCACCTGCAAAAATAAGAAACCGCGAAAGTTATATACATACATATATGTGCTTCTGATTGTTGGCATGCGTACATCTGTATACATACGTACATACCAAATTTGCTCAAGGTTAATCAACGAGTTGTGAAAACAACAAACTTGAAAAAGCAAAGTTGTATGTACATACATATTTTCTGTAAGGAGAATTTAAGAAGAAGAATTTACATACATACAGAAATACAGACAGAAGTTTCTTTGACCGTGACAACTTCGTTGCCGGCAGAGAAAAAGAATAAAGACAATATTCTTATGTGTGGTTGTATGCACACATCTTCATTTGTTAGTATTTTGAGAGAACATACTTATTACAGTATAGAGATCACTTGTGTGACGTCACCCCCAAACCAAAAGAGGAAAAATACTAAAGCATAATACGCAAGCGTATGGTAAAAAAAATTGTTGTTACTGACCTACATTAATGTACGCAAGAATATAAGAGTACCTAATGTGTATATGCATAAACAAAAACGTTTATGCAAACGTATGTTAATATATAACAAACTTGTGTATTAGGAATGCAATGAATTTTGGTGGTTGAAAATAAGAATATACAAGCACAGTAGCGGACAAATATTGTGGCATTTTAAAGTTTTTTTTTTTTTTTGACGTTCAAATATATAAAAGGTAAAAATTAATAAAGCGTTCGGTTTTCTTTAGAATTAAATAAAACCTAATAAATATTAGTAGAACTTGCTGAAAAAGTAAATTGGCAATCTAGTAACCCCTGTCTTAATGAATTCAGTATATTAAAGGCAAAAAATAAATCATTTTTTTTTTCTTTTTTTTAATAAATTTTATTTGACATTTTATTTGGCATTCAATACTTCTCCATTAAAAAATATATATATATATATTCCGAGCGTATTCAACTGCGTCTTATTTACTTAAAACAAATAATTACAAAATTTATTGTCGTCGACAAATTCTGCCCTTCACTGCAACTTGTGTTGTTTTGACGAAACATAACGGCAGGCAATCATATACGAGGGTCACCCCAAACAGTCGCGGGTACAAGTTTACGAGGCTCAACCCAAACAGTCCGGGCACACTAAAACAAGGCGCAACCTGGAGAAAAAATAAATATTTTTTTCCCACTTTATTAATTATTTTTGAATCCCTTTACCATTCGAGCATTGTTTTTTTTTTATTGTATTATTAACGAGATCTCCCCCTATCGCTTATAAACAAACTTCGTTCAATATTTATATCGCGAATCATCTGGTCTTTTTCTTGGTAATAAATACACCTCACTTACGCATTTGAAGATAAAATGGCGTCACTTAAATCATTGATCCGTGTCTCTGATCGCATCACGAAGCTTTCAGTTCACATGAATGAGAGCGCGGTTGAAGACCAGTCGATTCACGCGTGGGATGCTCTGAAAACGGAAGCTATACGGTTATGGGACGCCTTCGCGTCGCTATACGACGACGCTATCGAAAAGTTCGATTCTGTGGAAGTTGACATCGATCTCGAAACTTTGGAAAAACGGTTTTTTTCAACTTTTGATGTTCATACAAAAATGATCGCCAAAATAAATGAAGCCATCGAAACTCGGCGCAACAAGACAAAGCGACATCTTGCTCGGGAGGAACAGGCAGCTCAACCCCCCCTCATATCAGTACCCCCCTGCGATACAGAGGTTTTCCACGGTGACTATAAGTCATGGCCAACATTCCGTGATATGTTCACGGCCCTCTATAAGAACAATAATCGCCTATCCCCGGTAGAAAAGATGTGCCACTTACTCAAGAAGACCCAAGGAGAGGCACGAGACCTGTTGAAAACTTGCCCTATAACGAACGATGGTTTCGAGATGGGATGGCAACACTTGGTACAAAGATACGAAAATAAGCGCGTTTTGGTGAACGCGCAATTAAAATGTTTATTTAATATTTCCCCCCTTCCTAAAGAGACTGGACCCAATATTCGTCGCTTACAACGCACAATTAATGACTGCGTTACGAATTTAACGCTGTTAGGAATCGACACCAAGAATTGGGACCCCATTTTTATTTATATTTGTTCCACTTGTCTGCCCGATACCACGCTCAATTTGTGGGAACACTCTTTGCCCCACAACACAGAGTTGCCAGTCTGGAACCAAATGGATGCGTTCCTGACGTCTCGGTTTCAGACATTAGAATCAGTTGCAGATATCCGCTCGACCTTTTCACACTCGCATGTCTCAAACGCGCCTAAAGTTTCGAATTACAAAAAACCGCATTCAAACGAGAAAAAACTTAACAGTTTTAATACCAGCGTGTTAGTCGACAAACACAAAAAATGCCCTTTATGTCCCCACTCCCATCCAATCAGATTCTGTTCATTGTTTCTTGGCATGTCTCTTGAAAATCGATATAACATAGTTAAAAAACATAAACTTTGTACCAATTGTCTCGCTACCTCCCATGAGCGTAGACAATGTAAAAGCAAATTTGTGTGCAATGCATTCGTTGCTGCACCGCCATGAACGCAACTCAGCCTTAAATATACGGAGCCCTGCAGCACCCCAAGCTGCTCCCGTTATATCTACCCCTTACCCCCCTGAAAATAATATTCGCTCATATAACCCCCCGCACAGCACGACTATACCTCCTGTTGCTGCCCCATCACATAGAACTAATTACTTTACCCGCGGGGCTACGCCCCCAACTAGTATTCACCCCCCTCAGGATTCCACCCCCTCTACTTCTCGTGAATCCGCTGAAAAAACGCTGCAATCGTACTCAACCCAGGTAAAATCAACTACCCCCTATATTATACTGGGCACCGCCCTAGTAGACATTTATAATCACGATCTTAAATGCACTATTCGTGCCTTAATCGACTCTGCGTTTGAAGCGTCGTTTATATCGAGGCGACTTCAAAGAAAACTCCACATCAACATTCAGTCATCTCATGCTGAGGTCCATGGCATAAATGACTCATTAACGGCCACATCAACTCACATGTGTCAAGTGCGTATAGGGTCTCCGCTTAACCCTGCAATCAATATGAATATTGACGCCTTTATCGTCAATAAGTTAACAGACCAACTACCGTATTACCCAATATCCGCTCTCAAGGATGCGAATTTCTCACGTCTACAATTGGCTGATAAGTATAGGCAAAATTGCCCTGAGGTGGACCTACTACTCGGAGGAGATGTCTACCCCAAGATAATTAAAAACGGCGTACAATGGGACTCTCACCAATCCTTGGTGGCCCAAAATACCATTTTCGGCTGGATACTCACCGGCAAAATGCACACCCCCCAAAACCGTGTTACGATTCGTTCATTCTTCAATGAACTCACCCTATCAACTCAACTACAAAAATTCTGGGAACTGGAAGAAGCTCCGAAGAAGCGCCGCTCAACCCCTGAAGATATATACTGTGAAGAGCTGTATAAGAGATCGACTCACAAAAACCCTGATGGTCGTTTTGTCGTGTCACTCCCCTTTAAGCGCGACTACCCTGACCCCCTTAATGTAGGCGAGTCCCGAAACATCGCCATATCTCAGTTTTTACGCAATGAAACCAGATTGCTAAAAACCCCCGAACTCAAAAATGATTACGACCGAGTAATCACCGAGTATGCCACTCTCGCCCAAATGGACAAAGTTTCCCCCCCGAGCAACGGCTCTAAAACCTACTACTTGCCACACCACGCGGTACTAAAACCCGATAGTACTACCACCAAGCTACGTGTGGTGTTTAGTGCGTCTAGCCCCTCATCTAACGGTGTAAGTCTCAACGATTTGCTCCACGTCGGGCCTATATATTACAGGCCAACTTAACAATTTTAATTCTTCGCTGGAGACTTTTTCGCTACGTATTTAACGCGGACATCGAAAAGATGTACCGCCAAATTCTTATAGAACCCTCTCAAACCCCTTATCAGCGCATAATGTTCCGAAAATCCCCGAATGAGCCCCTTCAAGATTACCAGTTGAATACCGTGACATTCGGTGTCAACTGCGCGCCATACTTAGCAATCAGAACATTGCTAGAGTTAGCAAACGAGGTCGAACAGAATTACCCCCTGGCAGCTGACATTTTACGAAACTTCATGTACGTCGATGATGTTTTGGCTGGCTCCCATACTCTTACGGCCAGCTTAGAATGCAGAAATCAACTTCGCAACGTGCTGGAGTCAGCCGTTTTTACGTTACGTAAATGGACGGCGAATAACATTCTTCTACTCAATGATTTACCCCCGCATTATCTCCTAGATGAAGAATTTCTGACCCTTTCTGACTCCAGCATCACTAAAACGCTTGGACTGCGGTGGAACGCTGGAAATGATTATTTCTACTTTAAATTGAAATCTCACTCCGATCGCAAGGCAGTCACAAAAAGGTCTGTACTTTCAGAAATAGCCAAATTATTTGATCCCGCGGGCTGGCTATCACCCAAAATAATTGTGGCTAAAATCATGATGCAACAAATCTGGAAGGATGGAACAGACTGGGATGAAGATTTACACTCCCCTACACTAGAAAACTGGCATAATTTTCTTAATGATTATATACACATTGAACAAATTCGAATACCCCGTTTTGTTGATTTTGACCCCTCATACAACACCGAACTACACGGTTTCTGCGACGCCTCTGAAAAGGCCTATGCCGCTACTCTGTACCTGCGGTATGAGAACCAAGGTTTTGTCTCAACACACCTTTTAGTGGCAAAAACCAAGGTAGCGCCGGTAAAATTTGTTTCGATACCGCGAAAAGAACTTTGTGGTGCTGAATTGTTGGCTACAATGATGGACAAAATACCAGCTCAGCTCAATTTGAAAAATTACAAAATTTACTTGTGGACAGATTCCACGATTGTCTTAGCGTGGTTGCGAGGTCCCCCTAACCGTTGGAAAACATTCGTTGAAAACCGCGTCACCTCCATAATCGAAAAGGTCGGAATCGAACCATGGTCGCATGTGAATACGAAGAACAATCCAGCTGACCTGGCTTCTCGCGGCCTCACCGTATCACAATTGGCGTCGAATACGCTCTGGTGGCAAGGCCCCCCTTGGTTAAGACTTCCACCCGCTGAATGGCCGTCATGCACTAAAAACTTCTCAACGGACGAAGAGTCCAGACCGCTCTGTGTGCACTCTACCACGATAAAATATGAAGACCTACTCCGTAATTTTTCAGGTTTGCCCAAAGCGTTACGAGTTATTAGTTACGTGTTTCGTTTTTATCATCGCTTGAAAAATCATCAGAAATTCAACGCTAACGATCTTACCTCAGATGAGATCAATTTCGTTAAATCATGTTTAATCATTTCGAGTCAAAAACTTCATTTCGCAGATGAACATATAGAATTATGCAATGAAAGGCCGATATCCTGTAAAAGTCCGTTATTAACTCTCAACCCCTTTCTTGACTCTAAAGGAATCATGAGAATTAATGGCCGACAGGCAAACTCCCCCACTCTTAGCTATAATGAACGCTACCCTATCTTATTACCCTACCACGCTCGTTATACTCAGCTTTTCCTCAAATGGCTACACATGTACTCCATACATGGCCAAAATGCGCTTTTACACCGCCTAATGCGATGCCATTATTACGTATCTCGTCTTAAAACTCTAATTAAATCAACTATTTCTAAATGCGTAATATGCGTTAGACATAAAGGTGCGCTCAGCCAACAAACCCGCCCATTCTACGACACTGGAGTGGATTTCGCCGGGCCCTTCGAGATAAAATCCTACGTGGGCCGCGGTTGCAAAATCACCAAAGGTTACGTCACTATCTTCGTCTGCTTCGCCACTAAAGCCATCCACCTGGAAGCCACTGGAGATATATCTACGCAAGCATTTTTAGCAGCCTTCGCCAGATTTTTCAGCAGACGAGGAACGCCCCATGCCATGTATTCCGATAATGGCGCTGCGTTTGTTGGCGCCTCCAACATCCTACAACACGATGCCCAACAATTTTTAGCACTCGTACGGAAAGGTGTACTAGCTCAAAATAACTTTTCCCCGTTAGAATGGCACTTCATCCCCCCCGGAGCACCCCATATGGGCGGCCTGTGGGAGGCCGGAGTTAAAAGTTTTAAAGATTTTAAAAGGATTTGCCACAGCCAACACTTCACGTATGAAGAGTTTAGCACCATGCTAACCCGCATAGAGGCATGTCTGAATTCACGGCCCTTGAGTCCAGTGACCAACGACCCCACCAACTTATGCGCAATAACCCCCGGTTACTTCCTCATAGGCACCTCCATATTGTCACCCCCCCGAACCCAATCTCTCCGATCATTCGTTAAGTTATGTCAATCGCTGGCAGAAACTAAAAATATTACACCATCACCTCGCCCGTCGATGGAAAAACGAGTATCTTATAGAACTCCATAAGCGGACGAAATGGAAGTACCCACAACGAGACTTCGCGATCGGAGATCTTGTCGTCGTGCGACAAGACAATTTACCCCCACACCAATGGCGTCTCGGTCGCATTGATAAAGTCTATCACGGCCCGGACAACAAGGTCCGAACAGCTGACATCCGCACCGCCACGGGTGTCATCACGCGGCCCATCGTAAAATTAGTGTGGCTCCCCTACCCAGAATCGCAATGACAACTAATCTTTGCCTTTGTTTCGTTCTTTATATTTCTAGTCATCATGCGGCGTTCACCACGTAGAAGCGCTTCCCCGATTGACCGTCAACGGGTTATCGTTCGTTTGAAATCCACCTCGTATGACTGCCGCCTGTGCCAAAAGGACCACCCATTGCGAAAATGTAAAAAGTTTATCAACATGTCTGTTTCCGCACGAGAGAAAACGGTACGACGCCACCTATATTGCGAAAATTGTTTAGCACACTCGCACCGGACTAATAAGTGTCGCAGTGCTGAATGTTGTAAAATCTGCAGGGGTAAGCATCACACACTTCTCCATCGCCCCTCTAAGATACGTTGTTCAAGCGGTACTGGTAATGCTACGTTGATACCTACCGTCATTATGCAAATACGCCTAAACAAGCAATGGGCGCAAGTCCGTGGTCTGATAAACCCGTGTGCCACTGAAAGTGCCATCGCCGCCTTCATCGTCAACCGATATCACCTTCCCGTTGAACTGATCGACAACAAGAAGTGGTACAAGATGACTTTTCGTTCACGTTTTGAGGGAACCACGTTTACCGTCACCGCCAGAGTTGATGACAAGCTACCCCTCAACCAAGCCAGAAAACCGCTGGACAGCCGAGTTGCTCAGCACTATGCTAACCTCCGTTTGGCTGATCCAGATTTCTATGGTAATAACACCGTCAACGTCATCCTGGGAGCCGATGTATACCCGGAGCTTATCAGAAGTGGTCTTCAACCAGGCAGCCTCGCATTGCCTCTTGCACAGGATACAGCTTTGGGATGGGTCTTAGTGGGAAAGTTTGGCCTCTAGGTGCCACCAACGACTTATCATCGCTATTATTATACATTTATTGAATTATTATTATACATTTATTGAATTTATACTTATATCATACCCTAAGGTACTTTACTCTTTTTTGAATTATTGAACTTGAATTTATATAACTTTGCTTGTCATATAAAATTATGCATTCTTGTTGGATTGTTAAACGTTTTGTAACTTATTTTGCCACAAATGACTGCACTTCTGGTGTGCACTTCCACCCTATTGTTGATCACATCTTTCATTTTCCGTAAAACCCCGTTTTCATCCTCCTAGTTGCAATCCTGCAAGGGGGGCGGGATGTTTAGCCGCAAACCCTATTCTGTCGTTTTGTTACGCGGCAGAAATGTAGAATGCGTTGTAAACACTCTTTTGCCCTTTTGCTTATGTGCAATAAAACAAGAGAACAGAAGAAAAAGGGCAAAAGTAAGTTAGTTGATTTTTAGCGGTCGATGTGGCAAGAAGTTTAGAAACGTTTCTACTAATTAGAACAAGTTAGTGCTTTTAATTAAAACTAAAGTGAACAATTTAAATAAAACTCATACACATTGTTAAAAACCCAAAAGTGACAAACAAATATTTAGTGAAAGATTCCTTAGACTACAACAAATATTTAATAAAACCCAACGATTGTAATCGTAATAAATAATTACGACAAAACCAAGTGTGTTTTCTTCTCAACAACTATAGTTGCATACATAAACAAGAATTCTCAGTGCTTTTTCCATCCATGCAATGAAACATTATTTCTAATTATTGCATACCACAATATAATTAAATTCATAAAACAAAAGCTGCGTGGATTTTTTCTTAAATACCTAACTTGTTTGGTGAATAGTTTGATTTTCCGCGTGTGTTACGTGTTTGGCGATCCATCAAGCGAACAACTCACAAGAGTGCGGAGCAGCCGTCAGTCGAAGACATCATCGCCTACAAGCCGACAGCAGAGGACTCCTCCAAACCTTCACAGTAAATGGGTAAGTTCTAAGTATTAATCCCCACAACTCTGTGAGACGACCCCTCCCACGTCTACGTGGATGAATCCCCCTGAAACCCCCACATTTTCTGGTCCTTCGAGCCGGATTCAACCCGGTACCCCAAAAACCCCTCCGGGTTTCCATTCCGGACCCCATAAATATATATATATATATCTATATAAGTAAATATATGTATATACCAATAAAGTTCTCCTCCGTATAAAGGAGAACAAAACCCCATACCCCCTACCCGTGTTTCCATAAAGGAAAATCCCCAGCACTTTGTGCTGGGCCCCACATTAAAAACCTTTTGAAAAAACAGCGTTGACTGTACCCCTTTTTAAATTTGCATAATAATAATAATAACACCAATACTAGCGGTACTTGTGTTTTTTTTTTTTTTGCATTCCCAACGGTTTTTTTACTTTTCAATTTCTTATGCACCTGCAAAAATAAGAAACCGCGAAAGTTATATACATACATATATGTGCTTCTGATTGTTGGCATGCGTACATCTGTATACATACGTACACACCAAATTTGCTCAAGGTTAATCAACGAGTTGTGAAAACAACAAACTTGAAAAAGCAAAGTTGTATGTACATACATATTTTCTGTAAGGAGAATTTAAGAAGAATTTACATACATACAGAAATACAGACAGAAGTTTCTTTGACCGTGACAACTTCGTTGCCGGCAGAGAAAAAGAATAAAGACAATATTCTTATGTGTGGTTGTATGCACACATCTTCATTTGTTAGTATTTTGAGAGAACATACTTATTACAGTATAGAGATCACTTGTGTGACGTCACCCCCAAACCAAAAGAGGAAAAATACTAAAGCATAATACGCAAGCGTATGGTAAAAAAAATTGTTGTTACTGACCTACATTAATGTACGCAAGAATATAAGAGTACCTAATGTGTATATGCATAAACAAAAACGTTTATGCAAACGTATGTTAATATATAACAAACTTGTGTATTAGGAATGCAATGAATTTTGGTGGTTGAAAATAAGAATATACAAGCACAGTAGCGGACAAATATTGTGGCATTTTAAAGTTTTTTTTTTTTTTGACGTTCAAATATATAAAAGGTAAAAATTAATAAAGCGTTCGGTTTTCTTTAGAATTAAATAAAACCTAATAAATATTAGTAGAACTTGCTGAAAAAGTAAATTGGCAATCTAGTAACCCCTGTCTTAATGAATTCAGTATATTAAAGGCAAAAAATAAATCATTTTTTTTTTTTTTTTTTAATAAATTTTATTTGGCATTTTATTTGGCATTCAATACTTCTCCATTAAAATATATATATATATATTCCGAGCGTATTCAACTGCGTCTTATTTACTTAAAACAAATAATTACAAAATTTATTGTCGTCGACAAATTCTGCCCTTCACTGCAACTTGTGTTGTTTTGACGAAACATAACGGCAGGCAATCATATACGAGGGTCACCCCAAACAGTCGCGGGTACAAGTTTACGAGGCTCAACCCAAACAGTCCGGGCACACTAAAACGAGGCGCAACCTGGAGAAAAAATAAATATTTTTTCCCACTTTATTATTTTTGAATCCCTTTACCATTCGAGCATTGTTTTTTTTTATTGTATTATTAACGAGATCTCCCCCTATCGCTTATAAACAAACTTCGTTCAATATTTATATCGCGAATCATCTGGTCTTTTTCTTGGTAATAAATACACCTCACTTACGCATTTGAAGATAAAATGGCGTCACTTAAATCATTGATCCGTGTCTCTGATCGCATCACGAAGCTTTCAGTTCACATGAATGAGAGCGCGGTTGAAGACCAGTCGATTCACGCGTGGGATGCTCTGAAAACGGAAGCTATACGGTTATGGGACGCCTTCGCGTCGCTATACGACGACGCTATCGAAAAGTTCGATTCTGTGGAAGTTGACATCGATCTCGAAACTTTGGAAAAACGGTTTTTTTCAACTTTTGATGTTCATACAAAAATGATCGCCAAAATAAATGAAGCCATCGAGACTCGGCGCAACAAGACAAAGCGACATCTTGCTCGGGAGGAACAGGCAGCTCAACCCCCCCTCATATCAGTACCCCCCTGCGATACAGAGGTTTTCCACGGTGACTATAAGTCATGGCCAACATTCCGTGATATGTTCACGGCCCTCTATAAGAACAATAATCGCCTATCCCCGGTAGAAAAGATGTGCCACTTACTCAAGAAGACCCAAGGAGAGGCACGAGACCTGTTGAAAACTTGCCCTATAACGAACGATGGTTTCGAGATGGGATGGCAACACTTGGTACAAAGATACGAAAATAAGCGCGTTTTGGTGAACGCGCAATTAAAATGTTTATTTAATATTTCCCCCCTTCCTAAAGAGACTGGACCCAATATTCGTCGCTTACAACGCACAATTAATGACTGCGTTACGAATTTAACGCTGTTAGGAATCGACACCAAGAATTGGGACCCCATTTTTATTTATATTTGTTCCACTTGTCTGCCCGATACCACGCTCAATTTGTGGGAACACTCTTTGCCCCACAACACAGAGTTGCCAGTCTGGAACCAAATGGATGCGTTCCTGACGTCTCGGTTTCAGACATTAGAACCAGTTGCAGATATCCGCTCGACCTTTTCACACTCGCATGTCTCAAACGCGCCTAAAGTTTCGAATTACAAAAAACCGCATTCAAACGAGAAAAAACTTAACAGTTTTAATACCAGCGTGTTAGTCGACAAACACAAAAAATGCCCTTTATGTCCCCACTCCCATCCAATCAGATTCTGTTCATTGTTTCTTGGCATGTCTCTTGAAAATCGATATAACATAGTTAAAAAACATAAACTTTGTACCAATTGTCTCGCTACCTCCCATGAGCGTAGACAATGTAAAAGCAAATTTGTGTGCAATGCATTCGTTGCTGCACCGCCATGAACGCAACTCAGCCTTAAATATACGGAGCCCTGCAGCACCCCAAGCTGCTCCCGTTATATCTACCCCTTACCCCCCTGAAAATAATATTCGCTCATATAACCCCCCGCACAGCACGACTATACCTCCTGTTGCTGCCCCATCACATAGAACTAATTACTTTACCCGCGGGGCTACGCCCCCAACTAGTATTCACCCCCCTCAGGATTCCACCCCCTCTACTTCTCGTGAATCCGCTGAAAAAACGCTGCAATCGTACTCAACCCAGGTAAAATCAACTACCCCCTCTATTATACTGGGCACCGCCCTAGTAGACATTTATAATCACGATCTTAAATGCACTATTCGTGCCTTAATCGACTCTGCGTTTGAAGCGTCGTTTATATCGAGGCGACTTCAAAGAAAACTCCACATCAACATTCAGTCATCTCATGCTGAGGTCCATGGCATAAATGACTCATTAACGGCCACATCAACTCACATGTGTCAAGTGCGTATAGGGTCTCCGCTTAACCCTGCAATCAATATGAATATTGACGCCTTTATCGTCAATAAGTTAACAGACCAACTACCGTATTACCCAATATCCGCTCTCAAGGATGCGAATTTCTCACGTCTACAATTGGCTGATAAGTATAGGCAAAATTGCCCTGAGGTGGACCTACTACTCGGAGGAGATGTCTACCCCAAGATAATTAAAAACGGCGTACAATGGGACTCTCACCAATCCTTGGTGGCCCAAAATACCATTTTCGGCTGGATACTCACCGGCAAAATGCACACCCCCCAAAACCGTGTTACGATTCGTTCATTCTTCAATGAACTAACCCTATCAACTCAACTACAAAAATTCTGGGAACTGGAAGAAGCTCCGAAGAAGCGCCGCTCAACCCCTCAAGATATATACTGTGAAGAGCTGTATAAGAGATCGACTCACAAAAACCCTGATGGTCGTTTTGTCGTGTCACTCCCCTTTAAGCGCGACTACCCTGACCCCCTTAATGTAGGCGAGTCCCGAAACATCGCCATATCTCAGTTTTTACGCAATGAAACCAGATTGCTAAAAACCCCCGAACTCAAAAATGATTACGACCGAGTAATCACCGAGTATGCCACTCTCGCCCAAATGGACAAATTTTCCCCCCCGAGCAACGGCTCTAAAACGTACTACTTGCCACACCACGCGGTACTAAAACCCGATAGTACTACCACCAAGCTACGTGTGGTGTTTAATGCGTCTAGCCCCTCATCTAACGGTGTAAGTCTCAACGATTTGCTCCACGTCGGGCCTATATATTACAGGCCGACTTAACAATTTTAATTCTTCGCTGGAGACTTTTTCGCTACGTATTTAACGCGGACATCGAAAAGATGTACCGCCAAATTCTTATAGAACCCTCTCAAACCCCTTATCAGCGCATAATGTTCCGAAAATCCCCGAATGAGCCCCTTCAAGATTACCAGTTGAATACCGTGACATTCGGTGTCAACTGCGCGCCATACTTAGCAATCAGAACATTGCTGGAGTTAGCAAACGAGGTCGAACAGAATTACCCCCTGGCAGCTGACATTTTACGAAACTTCATGTACGTCGATGATGTTTTGGCTGGCTCCCATACTCTTACGGCCAGCTTAGAATGCAGAAATCAACTTCGCAACGTGCTGGAGTCAGCCGTTTTTACGTTACGTAAATGGACGGCGAATAACATTCTTCTACTCAATGATTTACCCCCGCATTATCTCCTAGATGAAGAATTTCTGACCCTTTCTGACTCCAGCATCACTAAAACGCTTGGACTGCGGTGGAACGCTGGAAATGATTATTTCTACTTTAAATTGAAATCTCACCCCGATCGCAAGGCAGTCACAAAAAGGTCTGTACTTTCAGAAATAGCCAAATTATTTGACCCCGCGGACTGGCTATCACCCAAAATAATTGTGGCTAAAATCATGATGCAACAAATCTGGAAGGATGGAACAGACTGGGATGAAGATTTACACTCCCTACACTAGAAAACTGGCATAATTTTCTTAATGATTATATACACATTGAACAAATTCGAATACCCCGTTTTGTTGATTTTGACCCCTCATACAACACCGAACTACACGGTTTCTGCGACGCCTCTGAAAAGGCCTATGCCGCTACTCTGTACCTGCGGTCTGAGAACCAAGGTTTTGTCTCAACACACCTTTTAGTGGCAAAAACCAAGGTAGCGCCGGTAAAATTTGTTTCGATACCGCGAAAAGAACTTTGTGGTGCTGAATTGTTGGCTACAATGATGGACACAATACCAGCTCAGCTCAATTTGAAAAATTACAAAATTTACTTGTGGACAGATTCCACGATTGTCTTAGCGTGGTTGCGAGGTCCCCCTAACCGTTGGAAAACATTCGTTGAAAACCGCGTCACCTCCATAATCGAAAAGGTCGGAATCGAACCATGGTCGCATGTAAATACGAAGAACAATCCAGCTGACCTGGCTTCTCGCGGCCTCACCGTATCACAATTGGCGTCGAATACGCTCTGGTGGCAAGGCCCCCCTTGGTTAAGACTTCCACCCGCTGAATGGCCGTCATGCACTGAAAACTTCTCAACGGACGAAGAGTCCAGACCGCTCTGTGTGCACTCTACCACGATAAAATATGAAGACCTACTCCGTAATTTTTCAGGTTTGCCCAAAGCATTACGAGTTATTAGTTACGTGTTTCGTTTTTATCAACGCTTGAAAAATCATCAGAAATTCAACGCTAACGATCTTACCTCAGATGAGATCAATTTCGTTAAATCATGTTTAATCATTTCGAGTCAAAAACTTCATTTCGCAGATGAACATAAAGAATTATGCAATGAAAGGCCGATATCCTGTAAAAGTCCGTTATTAACTCTCAACCCCTTTCTTGACTCTAAAGGAATCATGAGAATTAATGGCCGACAGGCAAACTCCCCCACTCTTAGCTATAATGAACGCTACCCTATCTTATTACCCTACCACGCTCGTTATACTCAGCTTTTCCTCAAATGGCTACACATGTACTCCATACATGGCCAAAATGCGCTTTTACACCGCCTAATGCGATGCCATTATTACGTATCTCGTCTTAAAACTCTAATTAAATCAACTATTTCTAAATGCGTAATATGCGTTAGACATAAAGGTGCGCTCAGCCAACAAACCCGCCCATTCTACGACACTGGAGTGGATTTCGCCGGGCCCTTCGAGATAAAATCCTACGTGGGCCGCGGTTGCAAAATCACCAAAGGTTACGTCACTATCTTCGTCTGCTTCGCCACTAAAGCCATCCACCTGGAAGCCACTGGAGATATATCTACGCAAGCATTTTTAGCAGCCTTCGCCAGATTTTTCAGCAGACGAGGAACGCCCCATGCCATGTATTCCGATAATGGCGCTGCGTTTGTTGGCGCCTCCAACATCCTACAACACGATGCCCAACAATTTTTAGCACTAGTACGGAAAGGTGTACTAGCTCAAAATAACTTTTCCCCGTTAGAATGGCACTTCATCCCCCCCGGAGCACCCCATATCGGCGGCCTGTGGGAGGCCGGAGTTAAAAGTTTTAAGGCCCATTTTAAAAGGATTTGCCACAGCCAACACTTCACGTATGAAGAGTTTAGCACCATGCTAACCCGCATAGAGGCATGTCTGAATTCACGGCCCTTGAGTCCAGTGACCAACGACCCCACCAACTTATGCGCAATAACCCCCGGTTACTTCCTCATAGGCACCTCCATATTGTCACCCCCCGAACCCAATCTCTCCGATCATTCGTTAAGTTATGTCAATCGCTGGCAGAAACTAAAAATATTACACCATCACCTCGCCCGTCGATGGAAAAACGAGTATCTTATAGAACTCCATAAGCGGACGAAATGGAAGTACCCACAACGAGACTTCGCGATCGGAGATCTTGTCGTCGTGCGACAAGACAATTTACCCCCACACCAATGGCGTCTCGGTCGCATTGATAAAGTCTATCACGGCCCGGACAACAAGGTCCGAACAGCTGACATCCGCACCGCCACGGGTGTCATCACGCGGCCCATCGTAAAATTAGTGTGGCTCCCCTACCCAGAATCGCAATGACAACTAATCTTTGCCTTTGTTTCGTTCTTTATATTTCTAGTCATCATGCGGCGTTCACCACGTAGAAGCGCTTCCCCGATTGACCGTCAACGGGTTATCGTTCGTTTGAAATCCACCTCGTATGACTGCCGCCTGTTCCAAAAGGATCACCCATTGCGAAAATGTAAAAAGTTTATCAACATGTCTGTTTCCGCACGAGAGAAAACGGTACGACGCCACCTATATTGCGAAAATTGTTTAGCACACTCGCACCGGACTAATAAGTGTCGCAGTGCTGAATGTTGTAAAATCTGCAGGGGTAAGCATCACACACTTCTCCATCGCCCCTCTAAGATACGTTGTTCAAGCGGTACTGGTAATGCTACGTTGATACCTACCGTCATTATGCAAATACGCCTAATAGCCCATTCAGGCTGACACGAAATTAAGTCATTTCGTGATTTCGGCCGAAATCAACTTGAAATTACGTAATTTCGCATACATTTTACTATTGCCCAAATTATCTCATTTTACTTAATTTCAACGAAATTAACTTGAAATTACGATAGACAACGCTGTTTTTGTGTAAAATACTACTTTGTGTGCAACCATGAACTTATTTACAGGAATACACGTATGTACATACATTGTATATACAAACATGTATGCATAATAACCATAATGATGGATTATGAAAACTGCAAGAACTTAAACATTTTTAATTTATTTTTTGATATTTTATTATTTATAGCTTTAAATTTAATTAATATCAAGTGTTTTCTTCTTCTTTTTTTTCCATTTTGTACAAAACTTGAATGCAAAAGAATAATATAGTTCTAACATAAAAACGAACAGTTGTTTTGTGAAATTAACTCAAGTGTCAAATAACCCACTATAAACACTCTAGATTTCGTTCGTAATTTCAGTTTGAAATTACATAATTTCGTGGCAGCCTGAACGGGCTATAAACAAGCAATGGGCGCAAGTCCGTGGTCTGATAAACCCGTGTACCACTGAAAGTGCCATCGCCGCCTTCATCGTCAACCGATATCACCTCCCCGTTGAACTGATCGACAACAAGAAGTGGTACAAGATGACTTTTCGTTCACGTTTTGAGGGAACCACGTTTACCGTCACCGCCAGAGTTGATGACAAGCTACCCCTCAACCAAGCCAGAAAACCGCTGGACAGCCGAGTTGCTCAGCACTGTGCTAACCTCCGTTTGGCTGATCCAGATTTCTATGGTAATAACACCGTCAACGTCATCCTGGGAGCCGATGTATACCCGGAGCTTATCAGAAGTGGTCTTCAACCAGGCAGCCTCGCATTGCCTCTTACACAGGATACAGCTTTGGGATGGGTCTTAGTGGGAAAGTTTGGCCTCTAGGTGCCACCAACGACTTATCATCGCTATTATTATACATTTATTGAATTATTATTATACATTTATTGAATTTATACTTATATCATACCCTAAGGTACTTTACTCTTTTTTGAATTATTGAACTTGAATTTATATAACTTTGCTTGTCATATAAAATTATGCATTCTTGTTGGATTGTTAAACGTTTTGTAACTTATTTTGCCACAAATGACTGCACTTCTGGTGTGCACTTCCACCCTATTGTTGATCACATCTTTCATTTTCCGTAAAACCCCGTTTTCATCCTCCTAGTTGCAATCCTGCAAGGGGGGCGGGATGTTTAGCCGCAAACCCTATTCTGTCGTTTTGTTACGCGGCAGAAATGTAGAATGCGTTGTAAACACTCTTTTGCCCTTTTGCTTCTGTGCAATAAAACAAGAGAACAGAAGAAAAAGGGCAAAAGTAAGTTAGTTGATTTTTAGCGGTCGATGTGGCAAGAAGTTTAGAAACGTTTCTACTAATTAGAACAAGTTAGTGCTTTTAATTAAAACTAAAGTGAACAATTTAAATAAAATTCATACACATTGTTAAAAACCCAAAAGTGACAAACAAATATTTAGTGAAAGATTCCTTAGACTACAACAAATATTTAATAAAACCCAACGATTGTAATCGTAATAAATAATTACGACAAAACCAAGTGTGTTTTCTTCTCAACAACTATAGTTGCATACATAAACAAGAATTCTCAGTGCTTTTTCCATCCATGCAATGAAACATTATTTCTAATTATTGCATACCACAATATAATTAAATTCATAAAACAAAAGCTGCGTGGATTTTTTCTTAAATACCTAACTTGTTTGGTGAATAGTTTGATTTTCCGCGTGTGTTACGTGTTTGGCGATCCATCAAGCGAACAACTTACAAGAGTGCGGAGCAGCCGTCAGTCGAAGACATCATCGCCTACAAGCCGACAGCAGAGGACTCCTCCAAACCTTCACAGTAAATGGGTAAGTTCTAAGTATTAATCCCCACAACTCTGTGAGACGACCCCTCCCACGTCTACGTGGATGAATCCCCCTGAAACCCCCACACAAGGTACATTTATTTTACTAGGTAGTGTCGTCCGCCCAGCTGGTTTGTAGTTAGACTTGTCGAAAGTTGTTTATATTTTACATTTTTTTTTACGAATTTCAAAAAACACTAACAACGAGCATATGCAGAACAAAGAGAGCGCTTGTTTTTAGAGCAATTATTTTTTATTTTGTCTTTCTATTTTTGACATTTCCACTCACAAAGCAACAATAAAATGCCATGTTGTTTTTACAAATGTTGTATTTGTTGTAGAGCCGCTATTACCTAGTAAAAGAAATGTACCTTGATTCGGTCTCTGTACTACTTCAACTTCATTCACCACATTGGTGTTAGGGTCTACTACTTTTTATTGTGTTTTCCCATTTTCGGACCATCTTATCATTTTAATTGTTTCTTCCTCTAATCTAGGTTTTTCTGTTATGTCTGTTATTGTAGGAGTTTCCTCAATTCCTATAAGCTTCCATGTTTCTGCTAATATTTCGATTTGCCTTTCTATACTAGCTTCTGTTTCTTTTTCTTCCTTAAAACTAATTGGATTTTTGGGTTTGACCATTTTACAATTCTGAATTATTGCATTTATATTCTTTATTTACTTATTTAATAATAATAATAAATTTTGGTTTGTTTAATTTTTTAATATACATGTTAATATTTAATGTTGATTTTTGTTTTAATTTATAAAGGATTTTATTAATGCGTTTATCTGGTCTATGCGCTGCCAGATAATAATTGCGCGATCCCAACTTGGTGGTGGTTCACTCTTTACTTCCCTAAGGAGTAATGCCTTTCCCCGTTTTTATTTATTCGTGTAACCTCCCTCCTCTTTTTTGGGTTTGGATACTTTGGACTCGCGCCTTTGTTGCCTTTTTCTATACTCCTCAATGGTCAAAGGCTTAGGACCATTTACTGACCTACTTAATTTAATTTTTTTTTAATTTTATGGTTTTAGCGAGAGAGAGAAAAAATATTTTACTTCAAGCGGTTAACGCTTGCGTTTTACTCTGGCGCACCTTTTTTTCATTTATACTAATTTTTAAAATTATTCCAAAATTATAAAAAGGGTTAAAAATTGTATATCCTTTAGCCAGGCTGTTTACTTCTGATGGGAATCCTTCTTCTGAATTAACAATTTTAATGCCTTTTAGCCACGCTGTTTACTTCTGATGGGCATCCTATTTCCTAATCGACAACTTTTGTGCTTTTTGGCCTTTTTGTTGTTTAATTTTCCAGGTTTTTGTCAGGAACAACCCTCTTATGTTAGGCAGGATGAACTCTCTAATGCTAGGTTTGGTAGGATCGCGATGTAATGAGTTGATAGCAAGTTTAGTTTTTTATTTACAAAACTTTATTGTTTTTTATTTTACTTAGCGCTCGGCGGTTAGAGCTACTAAGTCTGTCTTTTTATTCTTCTTATTGTTTTTACAAAATCTTCTGATTATATACTATTTGGTTGAGTGGTTTTTACAAATTACATTCAACCTCGTAATTCTCTTCTTACCCTAATTAGTCTATACTAATAAAAATACCAGGCAATCATGAATTTTAAGTGATTTACAAAATTCATGACTGAGTGGAAACTGTTTAAATCTATGGGAACCATATGGGAAACATATTTCTTAACAATATTTATTTTAATAAATTTTATTTAAGACTAAAATAATTTGGTTTAATATGAAGCGTGCTGATCGGCGTGTGCTGGCAACAATGTAAGGCCATTTTAGTGGTGCATTAATTTGAAGGCTACTTAACTGTTGTGTACTTAAATTGTGTGTGGGAACTAATCATTGTTACTGCAATGCAACAACAACAACATCCGAAAAAATTACTTTTCGCTAATCGTTATCGCTTAATTGTATTTGAACATCTCATGCCATATGATCTTTGGCAAATTGAAGATTGCATTTAATAGAGGTTTTTTCTTTGGTTTTCGCGACAAAATGTTGATTTGCTTGCATTAACTCGCGCTAAAAGCTTAATTTCATAGGTACAACGGGCGGAATTTGAGACGATTCGAAGAATTTTTTGCTTGTCCTGCGGTATTAGCGTTGTGCAAGTACCTTCTTTGTAATTTATATTATATGTTTCACGGTGTTTTACATAATTCATTACCACATTGTGACTTCGTCCGATTTTTCTAGCAATGTCTCGATATGAATAAGTTTTAGAATAGTACACATCCATTTTTACCATTTCCGACGAATTTAAAAAACTTTTTCTTTCCACATTAATTTAGCTTTCTGCAGTCACAAACTGTAAATTCAATTTTATTTGCTTTTTATAAAGCTTTATTAGAACCGCCTACTGATTTAAATTAAAAATGCAGGAGATTCTATTTTTAAACTGTTTTGTGTATAAATTGTCATTTAAAGTATCAAATATTTTTCTAAAAAACTAAATTTTTTTATACCGTCTGCTGTATTTGCAATTTATAGTTTTTTTTTTACTTTAAAATGTGTTGGTTCTATCCTAATGAGTTACTGTGTATTAGTTCGGCAGTTTCAAAAGAAAGTAATTTTGTGACTATATGAAATATTTTTAATTTTCTCTTTTTTTATCATTATTATGTAATTTTATATTAACCTTTACTATTGGTGACTTGTAATAAAGGACATAACTTTGTAATGTACACAGTTTAACTATATTTTTGTCCTATGTCATATTGATTGAATTGTTTGCGTTTTTTTTCTTATTGTTGAGAGCAAGGCATATTAATTTAACAGGTAGTGTTAGTAGATCAGGTGATGTTTTTTGTTTACGTTTTCAGGTGTCAAATTTTGTTTACACTTTTTATTTTCCTAGGATTTTTTTTCTAATATCATGTGTCGGGGAAATTTGTGTTTGTGTTTAAAACTTCCATAGAACAAAAAAGTGTGTAAAAATTTATTATGAAGCTTGATTTTATCCCTTTACTGCTCCTTATCCGCGAAATGACATCCATAACGGCTTCTATACGTATTTTTCTTCATCGCATGTAAGTCTTGTGAAATGATTGAAAATAATAATAACATTAATTTTTTTTCTAAAGCGCACATTGGGACAAATAACCGAAGTATGTATGGAATTTTGTTAAATGTAACCAATAATGCACTTAATTTGTTCTATATGGTAGTGCGCAATCAAACAATAAGTATTTATTTTTTAAGCATTACATTAGTCTGTACGTGCGTGCAAAGTATTATTATCTGTTTTACGGGCTAGTTTAGTTACTTAAACTCATCATCATACATGGAATAAATATTATGATAAAAAATATGTATTTACCAAAACAAAAGATTATGACTAGCTTTAATTCCAAACATTATTTTAGAATAAGAAATATATGTTTAGTCCTTATGATAAATTTTTTGTAAACAAATTTTAAGACAAGAAATATTCTGGTAATAACGAAATTCAAAATTTTACTAATTATACTTTTTGGAAAAAAATTACATAAAAGAAAGTAACTTTAAATAGCGACAGTCATCCTCCTATGTAAAAACAAACATATATAATGTTAAGTGTACTATTAATAGGTACTAAAGAAATAAAAATACTAAAGCAATGCTTTACATACTTTGCACGTAAAGACTTATGTGATGCGTTAAAAAACAAATACTTATAAGTTTACTGGGTGCTAGGAAAAAGAACTAATAAGGGCAATAGTGGTTACATTTAACGAAATAAGAAACTCCATTTTTGTCGTCGTAATTCGGTTATTTGTCCCTATGTGCAGCGTTAGTTGATTTTGACATCTGAAAACATATTTTACAAACATAAAATACATTGTTGTAGTTGTTTTAGAACTGCTTTTACCTGTTAAATTAATATGCCCTGGTTGAGAGTTTCTTCTGCGGTTGTTTTATGTAACAACTCGCGGGCTTGTTTGGAGATGATTGGTTATATTAAACTCTTAAATGCCTTGCGTTCCTGTTTTAAATATATTAGAATCCGGCATGACTTATTAAATATTCCCGCAGAACACATTAATTTTTTTAACATGGAGATAAAATTAAGCAAAACTTTATTCAGTCTGCAGAGTATACTCTTTAGAAAACGTATTTTCATAAATTTTCTTAATAACTCCATTCACCAAATATATGTAAAATATATACCATTACATTATGCAGGTTACTCCGCTATATATTTAAAAAAATTAATAATCGTAAATTTTAAAAATTAAATTTTCCCTTTTAAAATATCGTTCTAATTATACCAATCAAAATTATTAAATTAACCGATATTGATTATTGAGTGGAAAGCACGTGTCGATGACCATTTCGCTACCGCTTGCTAACTCTTCAGAAAACTTCCCACAATAATTTTTATTTCGTCCAAACACTAAAGTAAAGACAAAAAATCAAAGTTTAAGCATAAACAACAATAATCAACATGGAGCTTATTTTTCTTTATCCACTAAATACTGATTTCTTCGGCTTTTTATACAATTAAAGCAATGAAGAATAAAAAAACAAAGAACAAGATTTTTGTCCAAACTATAAAGCAAACACAAAAATCAAAGTCATATTGATTATTGTTGTTTTTAACTAAACTTTGATTGTTTTTTACTTTATTGTTTGGATAAAATTTTTTTATTTATTTAAAATGTTTATTTATTTCGTAATGAAAAGCTTTCCTGGCCAAAATAACAATATTACATAGTAATAATCTACCTGAGATCAAAAGCATAAATAAGACTAATACTAAACTAAACGTGTGTATTTATGTATATAAATACACACAAAAACTTAAAATAAATCAGAGTTTAATATTTGAATATATTGAGATACATGCTCCAGGTCCCAGGGCCATGTAAAATTTGCGATATTAAAAGAGATGAAGCTATTCTACTTCAATTAAGCAAAGGCAAATTAAAATGTCTGTGAGAAGTTTCCTGAAGAGCTAAGTAAGCGTTAGCGAAATGGCCACCGAGGCTTTATTTCATCCTCAATAATCAATATCGAGTAATTTAGTAATTTTGATCGTATTAATTAGCACGATATTTTTATCGTTATTTAAATTTAATTTAAAAAAGTTTATTCAATATAAATATAAATTAAACATTTTAACCGATGTTATTACTTTACAAGCTTGCTCAAATAGTAAAAATATCGATTATGGTGTAAAAAATGAGATCAGTAAGGATAATAATTTGTATATTTGATATTATTTACGACTTTTTTTTTTTGCATATAGTTTTAAAAGATTATGTGAAATATAAAAATATAATATATGAATGTATATAAATGATACTCTTACAACTAGATTTATTCTTCTACATATAATGTATGTCATTGATTTAAGGAAGCAGCTTGGGCCAGAGCGAGTGTTTTATGAAGATTAAAAGCATCGTATGTTTCACAAAGTTCTGATAACCTATATTCTTCCAAGCAGACAATTCCCTCCAAATTTGGTGCTAGTTTACGAGCACATGACATGCAATGAACCACGTGTCTTTTTTCTTGTTCTCTCACAAAAAGGACATCAAATACTTCAATCTGAAATTAAATTTGTTATTAATTACAATTATATTAGAAGAGCGCACATATGTATATTGAGCCCTGACTGTTAAAAATAATATGATTAGCAAAAAACAAATCTTTTGCTAACAAACTAGACTATAAGTGATCGCAAGAATAACATAACTCTTCTGTGGGAATATTACAGGAAAAATTTTAAATAAATTTAGTTTTAGTCTAAAAATTACATTATTCAAGTTATAAACAAGTTTAACGTTAATTTCCTTTAATTTTTTTAACACTAAGAAATATCCTGAAATGAACATAATACATTTCTTATTTTGCAGCTAAAATAACTAATACCAAATTAAAAGCGAAATGTACAAGTTTCGATGCTACGAAAATTTTCATAGTCTAGGGACACGACGAAACTTGCTAAAACTTTTAAAGGGAACATTAAAAATGACATGTTCTGAATATGAACATATTTGCTTTTAACATAAACATGTTTGTTTAAGAAATTAGTGATTAAAATAAAAATCGACTATTTAAGAGAAAGAAGACAAAAATAAAGGGTACCTAGAAGATATAATAAATAAAGCAAGACGCGTCGCGTCGAATAAAAAATATTTTTTTACTTTATAGAAATGATTGTTTCTTAAGTTACGCAAACTTGCGAAGATACTGTAAATTTGCTAGCGGACAATTCTTCAGGTAAGAAAAGAAAAATATTGTTATAAATTGAACAGCTAGATCTTGAGAAACATAGTCAATTAAAAAAAGAAATTTTATAGGCATCGGAACTATTGACTAAAAATCCTATACCGCACGTAAACTTTCTTGAAATGTGATTTGATGATTTTTATTAAGATATTAAAACACTAAAATTTAATTGTTTGTTGTTGTGGCCTGTTTTTAATTTTTTAAAGAATTTTCTAATAATATGCCAATTTCTGTCTGTTAATTATTTTTTATTTTTTTTTTTTAAGAGAAGAAGCACTTCAGGCATTAAAACCTATTAAGTTATTTTTCGTAACCGTGCTACATTCTTAAGGAAAGGGTGAAAGGAGAAAGATAGATAGTTATTTTACTTCGCCAGCGAATATGCTATGAAGCAGTACCGACGAATTATGTTTAAGACTAAAGCTGAGATCCCATTATATTTTCATTTTAATAGATATACCTCTAATTATGTTATTGTCTTGTCATCTCTGCATAATATTAGGCCGCTGTTCAAGACACATTTGCCTGTTGTTAGCAACATCATGCAAAACTTTTGCAACATCAAAACAGTACTTAAATTCTGATTTGATCAGTTCTATGCCAGTAGAATTTAAAATAGGTTCAAAATTCACATTATCATTTAATTTGTTTTAAATCTTCCTTAGGCCAATTTTACATGCCGTTCACAATTATATGTTTACAACGTGTTTATGCGAGATGTTTAATTAACTAAACACAAGCGTTCACACTGTAATTATAGTGTTTTAGTTTGGTATTTAGTCAGCTTTTTAAACAGATAGTACATATTAAATTTAAGCATCTAATTTTCAGATAAGTGATTATATAAATAATGAAGTAATACAAGAAAGAAAAAAAAATATATATATGTAGATTTTGTGCCTTTAATAAAACTGTAAGGGATTACAGAATAGAGCAATTGAAAGGGGTAATATATATGATAGTTACTATTGTCAGAAAAATAAATTTTATTATTCTTAGGATCGCACAAACTCATTTTGGGAATTCAATTCCAAATGCTAAATGATGAAGGGATATCGACCAACATTTCACGTAATTTGCAACAAGTCTGTCCGTCCGTGTTAGAGTTGAAATTAATTTGGCTAAGGCACTTGATGAGCTAGATGAAATTTACGTACGCCAATCGATCATAGTTTCGAAAATTGAAAATCAGCAAGGTCGGTCCATGCCCTTCGAGGAGGTGGGCAAAACACCACGCCTGCCTATAATTTTGCCATATCATTTCGAACAATGAAGTAACTCTAAAAAAAAAAACAAGTATATGGCGCGATAGAGAATTAAAAATAAGAAAAACAACATCAAGTTTGGACCTCTGAACTTTTCATAGAAAAATACGATTGTGGACTATACTTTTAAATACATCAATATTGGTATCATTTAAAGAGATCTTTTTTATTTCAGTATTTGTTTTTTTTTTATTGGGAGTTACTTCAATGAACTAGATAAACATACATAGTATAATTTATATAAGATTCGGCATAGCCGAATATAGCACTCTTACTTGTTTTAGCTCTTGTTTTCAATTGCTAAATTTTGGAGTCTCTGTAAAATTTGTACAAATACACTTAAAAACTTTGTTTTTCATTATAACATACTTTGTGTTAAACAGAAGAAATGTTATCACGTTGTATTTGAAAATCCAAGCGTTCTTTAATTTTAAGTAACATTATTGTTAAATTCAAGATATTTGTTGTTCTGTAGTGGTGCCAAATCAATATTACTAATCGAAAGTCCCAGATCAGGCATAAACAATGAGCTGCAATAGAATAGAATATGGACACTAAAAAAAAAAAACAATAGAGAAGCCAATTTACAAGCAGTAAATTCAAAAAATTTTTAAGACCACAGAATATATAAATATATTTTATATTTTTTTAATTACTAGCTTATTGTACCTAACGTTGCCTGAGTCTAATTTTAGTGCTTTTCTAGGTACTGAAAAATATATAATAACCTTTTTTACTATATCTTGTAATCGGAAGAGTAACTTTAAATATAAATTATTAAAAATCTCAGAAGAGGTGTCGCCTATCAGAATTCGATTGGATTTGCGCGTTCAAAAACAGTATCAGACTTTTTTTAAACGTTTTAAAAAGTTGTTAACTGATTTCTTTAATTATATTTTTGTTCTGTCATTAAATCGGTTTTTTTTTTTATCAAAACTTGAAAAACTTGGTATTTGTATTGATCGTTTCTTTTATTTTAACTCATCTTTAAGCGAATTTTTATTGCAACTCCGCATACCAACTTGACGTATTAGTAATTCACATAATTTGCTGTCACTCTCCTAAGTAATATTTCTAGACAGGATTTTACTTCAGTTACCAGGTATTATAAAATGTTTAATAAAATGTAGAATGACCGTTATATTTGTTGACCGCAGATAATAACGTCGCCAGTAGCACATATTTTGAGAAGGCGGCAAAAAATAATTTTTTTGTGGTTACCGATCTTACTGTTTTCTTAATAATTTAAAAGTAAATACCAGTAAACCTCGAGAGGCAAAAATTTAGAACTCTGTTCCAACTTTAACACACTGAACAGGGTGATCCAAAAAAGACTTTCCGAATATATTGTTAAAATGAAATTTTTTTAGTAAATTCTCATTTTCAAATTACTATAATTTTAAAAATATCTAATCTAAATTAATTTTCTTTAATTATGCAGATTGTTAGTTATCAGTGTTAGCAAAATAAAGTCGTTACGTTTTTTAGAAGTTGATAAATTTTTTTATATTAAAAAGGTCAAAATTCTTCAAAAAACTCGTGCTTAATGGAGATTAACTCCGTCCCATCAAACCACGTCAAAAAGATATTTCTCTGTGTTATACCCCAAAACCTTTCCTACACCCCTATACCCCATTATATGTGCGCCAGGATGCGACTTTGTGCACCAGATCAATTTTTCTGACTAAAGGTCAGGTATTTTGTACAAAAATTATGAATACATACGAATTAAAAAAAAAATGTTTTTTTCTACAAAGTTATTTTTGAATTATTTTAACTTTTTAACACAGAGTTAAAGCCAATTTTTTTCCAATCTCCTTGAAAGATGGTGTTTGTAACTTTTGCGATGGAATCTAGTAACATACAAATGCACTATATTGTACCTATCACATTTGCAAAATCTAAATATTCAATGAAATTTTGGTTACCCCTTAGAGTTGGTAATGGCAAATATATCATGAACAATAAGATCATAAAGAATTATGACTTCAGAATAATGAAATAATTAAAAAGTCTTAAATAAAATACGTGAATGCACATGTTTATTATGGCATTCTTTCGAATGTAAGTTTTATTATCACATAGGTAAGGAAATGTAAGCTAATTGCTTGCTTAATTGAATAACACAATTTTATACACAAAAGATGTGCGCACACACTGCATGGGATGATCTGTTCCTGATTATTCTTAGCTCCTGTTTATTTTTGCAAAAAGATATCTTCAGCTAGGCCTTATAATTGACCAACCTAAATAAGGAGAAGGAAATTCGAATGATGAAAATACTGTAAGGAGATTTTTTCTGATCCAAAAACTGCATCATCTATCACAGGTGTAGATTATGAGTTAATAAGACGATTCAAAATCATATTACAAATCTTAGCATGCAGCAGAAAGATAAATGCAAAAAAATTTGGTGATTACGCCAATCAAGCAGCTGCACCGTACAAGAATATACTCTTGGAGATATATGTCTTCAGTGGTTCATAAAATCTCGTATATTGGGAAACAAATCATTCAACATAATTTGCTACCTGAGATCTGTCTGAAGAAACGCAAGAAAAAAGGAACAAAGACTAAAGATTCTTTCGCGAACATAGCACAAGAAAAATGTCTAGATGTTGTACTAATGAAGAACATATCACCATTTCGTTGTGTACTTTAGATCCATATATTTCCAACATTCGACAAAAATGGAAAACAACTCCAGTCAAATTAGTAGAGGAGACTAAGTGATGAAAATCAATGCTCTTTAAAAGAAATTTTTACTAAGATTGCCTAATGTATAGTGGCTCTTGAAAGTATACGTATTTATGTAAATTAATCAATATTTATTTTATAAATTGTTATAGATATATTTAAAAATTATATAAAATTTAACTAAAGTTTTAACTTTTTAATATTTTAAAATTTTTTTTCAAAAGGATGTTAAAAAAACAACCTTTGGCCCTTGTTGCTCTTAAGCTTAAAAAAAATTATTAATAATTATAATTTGTAACAAGAATAGAACATACATATGAAAAAAAAATTATGTTTTAACACTTGTCCTTTATACTCAACTTCAATTAATAATGGTTTTTATCGGTCGACTTTTAAGCTTTTTATTAAAAATTAAAGTTTTAAATCCCACCTACCAAATAGAAAAAAACGCACATCAAAATTCAGATCCAATTAACAGTTACGGATTTTTAACCGCCTTCTCGCCAAATGTGCCACTGTGCGTCGTAAGTTACAAAGTACTAAATGTTTTATTATGTGAAGCAATAATGCCGTATTTTAAATGTCGGCTAGGTTATATAATATAAATGTGACTTTTTTCCTTTTAGAAAATGCAGATCTTTAAATATAGGATTTTAATTACTCCGAAAAAATGTCGTGTAATTAAGCTATAAAATAATCTATTCACAATATCGATATTTTATTATAGCTGTTGATTTAATATTTCTGATGAATTTTTTTTTGCAGTTCAGCGTTTTTGAGGCTAAAAACTAATTTGACACCGTAATATTTTTAAAAGTTTTCATAGACAAATTTTGATGAAACTTTATTCACAAACGATTATTAGTGTTTAGGATCATTATACGATTTACCATAAAATAATTAAGGTCTTAAGTGCGAACTTTCTGTTAACCTTTTTAATCTAAACGGATACAAAGGATCCATGTTTGCATAAAAGAAAAAACTATCAAACGATTATTCTATTAGCATTTTTAGAGTAATCTCAAACAGAAGTGACATCTGTTTGTAAATAAAACAAAATTATCAATCAGTTATAGAAGTTAGAAGCAGTTAAACATTTTTAATCAGAATCAAATAATAACTGTAAATTGTCCTGTCCTGTCGCTCTTTGCAAAATAAATACCCTGTTTTACCATAAAGACCCTTATTTCAAATCTTATTAAGATTGGTTCAGTCGTTTATCCGTGATTGTCGTACGTAAAAACAAATAAATAAGCAAGAGATTTATAATATATTAGATTCATAATAGAAACACTTCATAGAATTTTTTTTAATATTTATATACATATTTCTATTTATATATAAATTTTCATGGCAGTGATGCCAATAATATTTTTTTATTATAATACTTTTTTCCTCTCAACATTGTAGATACTGTTTTATATGTATATTATACTTATTTTTATAAAGTAAGTAAGAGTGCAACACTGTGCCTTGCGTGTAAATGAATTTTTTTAATGAAAAAATACGTTGAGCTGTTTTCTTTTTTAACAATTAACAAATTAAATTTTGTCAGCACCCCCTATAATTTGTTTAAGTAAGAAATATTAACTAAACAAGGTAACTAGTTTAACTTAACATTATTCGAGTTAACAAATTGCATTAATCATATAAATAGGACAAAAAAAAATTTTTTTTTCAAACAGGCAAGTTAACACCCTCTTCTACTGAAGGCTTTATATGTATGTAAATGTACTATGTGGGAACCTAAATCAGCATTTCGTTTATTTTGTATAAATAATGTATGTATTTGAGAAAAAGTCGAAGTCTGCGTTTTGAGTTGTTTAATATGTTTGAAATCATCAGGCAACTGACTATAATATTATTTGACGGTAGTTTTATTGCAAATTTTTTCTGGTACTGTATTTATTTAAATTAAACAGCTTGCTATTAAGTTAATCGGACTTTTTCCGCCGGTAAATATTATACTGCTGTCATACCTTTCGTTGGCTGTTTATTTGGTACGTTTGGCAAGCACTTTCGATGTGAGAACATAATTTTCAAGCCGCTTTCTCACATGGGAAGCGCTCGCCAAACGTATCAAATAAACAGCCAGTGACGATGGTCTTCACCAAAAGGTATGACAACAGTAAACAGCTTGCTCGCGAGTTGTGATTATATTATTAGAACCAGAGTCAAATAATAAAAAAAAATATAATTTAGTATCGAAATTGAATTATAAACCCATTGAAAAGTTAGATTTCTTATATTTTATTGATTGAACATTCTAGCCGTTGATTTACTTACTTCACATTGACCACAGTAATGCGATGCTTCATTTTTCCCACGGCCATGGAAGCGAACTAAAACACCTTTGGACTTGACGTATTCAAGAGTATGCATAACATTTTTCAAGGTTTGCAACAAGCACATTCTGAAAGATAAAAGGGTAATTTTTGTTAGTACTTTTTATTTTAAAATTATTTAATATATTTACTTTATTAATTCGAAAAGCTTTTGATCTGATACACGAATATTACGTGCTAAATTCCAGCTGAGATGTACCATTGGAACAATGCTTTTAAAATATTGTAGCTTGTTCCACTCATAGCGTTCTACTGCTAAGGAGTATTGGCGAGCTGTAAGTGGACCTACGTTCCAGGCAATGTTGTTACACCAACCAACGGATTGTACCCAATGAACACACCTAAAGTTAAAAAGTGATAATATAACCGGATGCATTGCTAAGATGTGTTTTTGCAGCATTAAATTTCAAGACTACCGATTCTGTATTGTTGAAATTTAACAAACAAGTTAAAAATAGTTTTGAGTAAACGTACAATTTAGTCGTAATATGTAATATACGTACTCTTAATTCATAAAATTGCTGAATATAGGAAAACGATGTAAGCAAAATTACACAATTTTACTACTTATATAATTTATGGAAAAAAATATTGACGAATGTAATAATATGTAGTAAATTACAGAATAAATAAAAATTGTGCATGATTGAAAATGAAAATGAAATTAACTTAAGCATGTTAAATTATCTTCGATAATATTAGTTATTTTTATTTTCAATTCTTCTATATTTCTATTTAACATAAAGCAAACGTCTTATTTTCTTCGTTCTTTATTGAATTATATATTTTTTATAAATGTTTGTTTAAGCAAATGATAATTTTTGTGAAGTACATTATGTTTTGCTTACATGTATTTGCATGGTTGCTTAAGCCGTCCTAAGACAACGCATACATTTTATGGTTTTGCCTCTAGACGTAAAGGAATATGTCATAATTTTCTGTAAATTTATTGAATCTTTAATATAATTACACTAAGACTTAGTATTCATATCTTTACGAGATATAAATATTATCTTACACAGTTGCCTGTAACATTTAGTGCTCTAGTTTCCAATTGAAAAAAAAACATGTGTATCAAATCCAGAAGCGTTGAAGATAAATACGTACAAACATTTTAAATACGTTCCACATATTGCTAACTGCGCTGATAAAAATACATGTAGATTAAAAAAAACTATAAAGCTATAAATAATTAAAGTTATTACAAAAAATAATTAAAAACTTTACAAAATAAAAAAACATTGTCGGCTCCATTAGGCGTAAATTAGTGGGTCCATTGGACGTAAATTAGTGGGACTATTGCGACAATTAAGTTAGTGCACTGGGTCGTGAGGGCTTTGGAGACAGGCTGGGCAACGCTTCAAAGTGCCAGGAACTATATGTTCACGGTAGCAGTTGAGGATACTGCACCAACCGGTTCTTAATTGTGTCAGAACTGATCTTGTTTGCCTGGGAAGAAGCGTCACATCTTCTAAAATCGCGGGTGGGTATTCATTTAGGACTTTATTACATCTGTAGCCATTTATGGTGTCTAGGACCGCCTGTCGATATAATAGTTTTTGGGTATCTGTAATGGACGTCCGGTTTATTTCAGATAGAATAATGTCCCGGATGTCATTGCGATAATGCCTAAAGTCCTGCCGGATGAGTTGGGGGGGAGGGATCCCGCAATATCACCTCGTGATTAGGGTGACTGGGCAGGTGACAAGCCACTAGGAATTGTTTGGTTAGTAGTTTATTATGTTGTTTCAGCGGAAGCATCCTAGTCCCTTCATGGAGGTGATCTATATTCGTCATTTTCACAATCCTGTCGCGGTTCTGAGTGCACTATTTTGTGCAGTTTGTAAATCTCGCGATTTAGTATCACTAAGGAATGAGGTCCAAATCGGGGTAGCATAATGGAAGGAAAGAGCGGCAAATAGCTTTGTATGTCGCCACTATCGTCTCCTTAGTCATTCTCCAGGAGATACCAGCAAGCGCTTTAAGGACCTTGTTCCGAATTTTCACTTTGTGGTGGGTGTAGGTGGCGTGCAATGAGAAGTGATGGAGGCTGTCGAAGACTTCGTTTAAAATTTTTGGGTTCTGTACAATAGGGATACGGCAGCCTTCGACCGTGATATCTAATTCCATTCTTAAAAGTAATTCCAATGACTTTGAGGGTGATAGCTGAAGTCTACGTTTCTAAAAAAATTGTGGGATGGTGGCCAAGTATTGTGAAATTTTGGCGCTTATGTCGTCAATTTTAACACCAGATGAGTAGATTGTACAATCATCCGCGTACGACACCATCTTGACATCTTGAGTTGGTGCAGGAAGTTTCGCAAGATAAATGTTAAGGAGTGTAGGTGACATTCCTCCTCCTTGTAGCACACCTATTCTTATCTTGCGGAATTTTGACTTCTGGCCTCTGAACTCAACAAACGCTTGTCTACCACTTAAGTTGGGAAGAGTGGAGTTCGTGATGTCATTTATCAGCACAGAGTGATCGACCGTGTCAAACGCCTTATATAAGTGCAAGGCAGCAACAACTTTGCCATGACATGGTCTCTGCTGATTAAGGCCGTCAGCAATTTGGGTGGCTATCATATTCAAAGCAGTTGTGGTGCTGTAGGATTCCCTGAAGCCATGTTGGTGTGCGGCGAGTAAAAGATGTTGTTTCAGAGTTGGCAGTAGTAACGCTTTTAAAACCTTAGCTACGGGTGATTAAAGGGAGATCGGGCGATACGATTCTCCCATTGTAGCGGGTATGTTTGGTTTTATTATGGGAATTATCCAAGCAACCCTCCAGATATCCGAAATCACCAATTGGCGAATCGAGACTTCTAGAAGGCGCGTGAGATATTCAAGCGATATTGGGCCAAGAGTTTTCAACATTAGCATTGAGATGCCATCAGGGCCAGGAGCCTCTGAGGGCTTTGATTTGGAGATAATATTTTTACTTCATAGAGAGTGAAAGTGGACACCGAATCTCATTTTAGATTCTTGTTTCTCCGGATTATGGCTCTTTTATTCTTATCCTGCGAGGTGAGCAGAATAGTTTTGCGCATTTCTTTGCATCTGTATGCTGAATGTTGTGGAATCCTGTAGCGGCGAGATTTTTGTTGCAGTTTGAGCCAGATAGACTTTTAATAGTAGACCAGAAAGTAGTGTACCACACAAGTCAAACAAACACAAGTCCAATAAAAACAGCCTTAGATTTGACAAACACAAACCGACTTTTCAGCCTTGCTTTCCTTTTTAAGTTTCAAAGTTTCTTTTGGCAGTACTTTTGAACGCCTAAGTTTTAGCTGGGACTCTCTCCAGCTGTTTTAAAATAAAAAGGGATTATAGGGAAATGAATATATAAAAACATTTAAAACATATATAATATAACTTGCCAAACCAACCAAAAATTTTTTAACTACACAAGCTAAATGAACAATTGTTGATATGTTCTAACCATTTGCCGCGGCGATGTTCGTTGACAAGTGTATTTATTTCGGCCGTCAGCAGTTCACTTCGCTCGTCTGCTGGATTGCAGGCGTGTAATCGATTGCGTTCTTGAGCCATGAGCGCTGCGCTAGTCGGAAAATGTGGTCTAGAGCAAGTAGGTTCCGATTTAAAATCTACGTTTGGATTCAGCCTGATATCGGAGATATAAATTTTTGAAAATTTTGCTTTTAGGGAAACATTTTATGAAAAGAGCTTATATTGAAGTGAACCAAGTGGGTATTCAGAGAAGACATAAATCAATTAAGCGGCATAGTGGGAGTAGCCTAGGACTAGTAGATTCCAGCGGTGTAAAATCTACGTCTTGATTCAGCCCGATATCGGAGGTATGAATTTTTGCAAATTTTGCTTTTAGAGAAAAATAATATAAAAAATACCATATTTTGAAATGGACCAAGTGGTGCTTTCATTCCGTGTGGAGCTTTGTCAGTCTTCCATCGGAAGCGTCCCAGGTGGAGGAAAGGGACAACATTTGTCTAGACACCTACGAAACATATCCAAAATGGACCTAGGTGTCTGACATTGCTCGGGCATTTTCTAGGCCTTGTGTTTTCTGCTATATAGAGACTGTCTTTAATTTAACCCGCGAACCAAAACTGCCTCCACTTGTAAGGTTAAGGTGATTGATAGCAGAACCTGAATGGCTAGTTAGTGGCTAAAGAAGACTTTTTCAGAACACCTCCACTCCGACGCCAAGGCACGGGTTGGTTGTAATTTTAGCTGCCTAGTCCTTGTACACCGTCACTGCATGGATGGTCGATCCCTTTACGGGCCTACTCATGGGAATCACATGCAAAATACAAATAATTAAAAACAAAACAACAACACATACAATGTGACAGGGGGTCAGCAAGGGAAACCCGAGCTGACTGAATGCAGTTAAGCCCTAGCAGCCCAAAAATAATGAAGTACCACTCAATTTTTCGGCCGGTACTTCCAAAGCCCGTGCTGGCATAAGACCAGCAGAAACCCCTGCTTTATGTGCCTCGGTTAACTCCACAGGTAGCCTTGCGGTAGTTGTGCAGGTTGGACCTTCGACCCAGTCGAAAAATTGAGGTACGTCACCCCGCCAAAACGGCAGAAAAAAAGACCGCAAAAACAGTCTAAGAAGGGCTTTTGTTGAAGGACGCGCCGCCAAACAAACTCGGCAATATCTTACCCACGAAATCGTCGGCACAAGAAAAATCTTCTCTAAATAAAGCCAAGGCTCACGTCGCACAGTGGCTGAAAATCGTTTTTCGTTGGCCAAAATTCTGTAACTTTTGAACCGATCAAAATATTGAAATAATTTTTTTTTAATGGATAGATATTTAGTTCAGCTTGATTCAGTTTCAATTACATTAAAATTGATTGAGGACTTTTTGAGGAATTCGAGGTCAAAGTTGAACATTTTAATTTTTTTAACTTTCAGAGTGAAATATGGGTTTATTCTGTGTGTAACATAGTAAAATATCCCTCTAAGATCCAAAAAAGTATATATATTCTTGATCAGTGATGAAATCTAAGACGATATAGCTATGTCCGTCTGTCCATACGTCCGTCCGTCCATCCGGCCGTCCGTCCATTCGCCTGTCTGTATGAACACGATTCAGTCTAAACGAAAAGAGCTAGACCCTTGAAATTTGGTACATATATATCTTGAAGGATAGGGCAGGTTAAGTTCGTAAATGGGCCAAGTCGGACCAGGGGGAAAAAAATTCCCCTAAGAAGAACTAAACCAACCCCTGAAAAACTACACATTTTTACAAGTATTTTTGTAAATTTGTTAGGCAAATGAAAAATTTTTATGTCAAAGAAGGTTCAAGGTCTTTACCCTGGAGCCAGAAAATCATAAAAACTTATTTTTGGACCCCGCCTCCTTTTTGTGGGCGTTTATATAGCATATTATATGAAAAATAGTGTCAATAATTAACAAATTGTATTACCTAAGCCTAGATTGCATAAAAAATTAATTTTTAAGCTTTCATGACGAATGGAAAATGTACTCGGAGCTTCTGCGCTACCTTCACCTCACGGATCTGACGTTGCCAATAATATATTAAATAGATCTTCATTTGTTGAATTCCGTGAAATTTTCCTAGTATTGAGCTCTCTATAAAATATGCAAGCCTTGTTCCTTTTTTCCTGAGCCTCCTCTGATAGATCTCCAAGTGGCACCAAATGATATTTAATGACATCTTCACCATGATAAAGGATTTTGTGAACTGTTGCAGACATATTTCTCCATGGGTAGTTAGTTGTATATATTTTTGCAGTTTCCTTAACATAATCTCCAAATTTTCTACAGTCAATTTCTTCATTGCACGCAAGTACTTCTAGTATTATTTTAAATCTGAAAATAAGGTTAAAATCCACTCCTGTTATTTCAGATGCTGTTTCTGGATCTGAAAGGAATCTTCTTGCGGTATTGCCATCATTTGTATTGCCTGACCCTTGTTTTGGCTGATCTATAATCAGTCCACGTTTGCGATATTCATCTTGAACATGTTTCTTTTTTGAACTTCTTAACTCTTTGTTGGTCTCGTTGTTTCTTATTGATCCTGAAGACACGAAATCCAAATCATAACTGATTTTTAGTATGTGTTCCATAAGTCGTATTCTTGCGTGTAGTGGTGATAATCCAAATTCATATGCATCGGTATTATCTAATGATTTTGCTGGGACTTGGTTTAATTGGGTTGATGTTGCTTGGCATATAATGCAGCTGGATGCAGCCTTCGTGTTAGTCAAAGCCTGACCCACTTTTCCATCTATCATTGTCAGGACTAACTGGTAGCTTACTTCAATTTGCTGCCCATCTAACTGTAATTGTAATGGCTGTAGTGTTGTAATTTGGGCCTTGATATCACTAATTTCTTTATTAATAACACCATTTGTTTCTTTTTTGAATTGAAATTTGATTGGCCTGCAGTATTTCGTAGAAGATGGTGTCTCATTTTTCCAAATATCCATTGTTTGCGTTGTACTAGTCGAAGGCTCTGGATCATCCAAAGTCTTTTTCAATCGCAATGGTACAAATGATACCATGAACATATCTGAGTCAGAAATATTTTCACATACAGCTTGTTTGTATTGTTTTTGTCCCGAAGAACCATCATATCCCCATTTACAAAAAAGAATTAACTTTGTGTTTCCGTATTTCTTCAACTCATTTCCTGTTACTGATTGCAGCAAGCGTTCGGCTGTGTGATCAAGTAGAGATTGTAGTTGTACCTCTGCCGAAATTTGTGTGATTGTAATAGTGTCCTTTGATGGCAAACAGTCCATTTTAGCAGCGGTTATGTGATGATATGCTGGATATATATATTTGAGCCTTTTTCAATCGCACGCTGTCTGAGTTTAATATATTGCTGTTTTGTTAATTTCAAATCTAGAAATAATGCTAATGCCTCCTCATTTGTGTACTGTATTGCATCATTCGGAGTTGGTATACTTTTAAGAATCCGTTTTGTTCTCGGTGGACTAGCTTTAACAACTTTTCCAATGATATCCACTTTTTTAAATTGGTTCTGTGATCGTAATTAATGTAGGAAAGATTCTTTTATATTTGTAGAACCAAAGGCATCGTTAATATCTTTAAGCTTCCGCCTCTTAGATCTATCGCTGCAATTGTCCACTAATGATTTGCGTGGTCTTCCAGCCTTATCTTGCTTTGCTGTTTCTGCAGCGACAGTAAGTTGACCTTCTAACCACTTTGCACTTTTTATATAAAATTTTTGTTTACTGTACATAACTTCTTTGTAGCGTTTTTTTAGTGCTTTGACGAAATTATATAATTGCTCTTGCATTTTGGTGCTACACGAATTTAAGTTTAATTTTATTTTAACGTAACTAAGAACATCTTCCTGATTTTTGTTTCTAAAATACACTTCGGCCAGTTCTTTATAACTGAAGCTATCCATTTTCTTCTGAATATTTTTATTTGCGTTTGTTATGTTTTATCCGTACACTTAAAAGATTAAGTTATTACTGAGTAATCCCTTAACGAATCCGTACTTTTATAAATTTTTAGATACATGTTCTTCACACACTGATCTTTAATTTCATAGCAGGTATCGCTTAAATTGAACAAAACTGCACTCATGCGTCAATATGGGGTTGTTTTTTAACTTTAGTGGTTTAATGTCGCAATTATTGTTATAAAATTGTTTATGACTTTGGTTGACCCTAACATTTGATAACAGGTAAATTTAGAAAGAGATCATATGCTTCCTGTGGAGCCCATTGTGATAATTTTATTACTTATTTTTTGCTGATCAAAACAAAGCCATTAAACCCTTTCGAAGGTATTATATTTATTTTTTTTTAGTTATACGTAGCCTAAACTAAAAAAAATTAACTTTTATGCAAAAAAATGAAAACTTAATACACCATTGTATATGAATTTTTTTCGAGTAATTTCATTAAAATGAAAAAAGTGTTCTACAGGCGGCTCGTGGCGGGTGCAAAAGTATATATAGCCTTAAAGAGGATACTTTCACCTTTCTCGTGGTTGTATACGTTTCTTGTTCCCTTTTGTTCCCTAGAAGTTCTATTCCACTAAAGTTTAAATTTGAGGAAAATATAGTAGTTTCATAAATATTTCATAACGCCCCTAATATTAAACGCTAGAGCTGTGCCTACTTACAACAACTAAAGACAATAATCCTACCAACATTATAAAAAAACCGCAGACCATTATCGATGATAGCTTGCGAGTAGTAACCATTTAATTTTGGTAAAAAACCAAAGAAAAACACCTTTTTCTGAAATTAAAAAAAAAAGTTGAGTTTGACAGCATGCCACGCCCACAATTATCAATATTTTAACATAATTTTTTGGCTACCTTAATTTGGATATATTAACTACAAAATTACGTAAAAATTTTAAAAATCGGTGACAAAAAAAATTTACTTTTGGCCAACGAAAAACGATTTTCAGCCACTGTGCGTCGTAACTGCGAACAACTCCAAAGCCGATGTTGGTGAAGACAAACCATCTTCAGCGACAGCGCCCAAAAGGCAACGGTCGGGGGAGGAGAAGTCCCAACAGCAAAATCAACAACCGGACAGTAAACGTCCGAAAATGCTAGGTCAGCAACAAGCTCAACCCAAAGTCAAATATAGACCTTACAGTGAGGTTGCTAAGAATCCACTGGTAAGAGCTATTATGAACAAAAACGCCTGCGACGGAGCCATCTCCCGTGAAAAATGGGAGAAGATTCGTATCAAGATGCTGGAATTCATATTCCTTGAAGCTAACCCAGGACCAGCGTCACAAAATGAGGATGCGGGTTGGCTTCAAGGTCATATAAAACCTCTTTCGTGCTCAAACGAGAATTCGGCACTGCAGCTCAAGCAAGCTATCACGTCCCTCGGGGAAGTGTAGTCCGGCGCGAGATTGGACAAGGTGGTGGTCCTAAACAAGGAATCGTTGTCACTACTTCGAAAGCAGCAAAGCAAAATCTACTATGGATTTGACAGTGTCACGCTGAGCATCTATCGAGGTGATGACAAACCCAACACCGAAAACGCAAAATAAGCACAAGGCTAATTGCCATAAATCCGTAGCAACGAGTACGGACCTAAATGAACCCGCTGGCTCGGAGACGGCAGAGGGCTCTCAATCAGATTTTTTGGATTTGGTTGGGGAGCTCTTTGAGCGTCTCGATGTTGCGGAGGACGAAGACGCTCTTCTGGATTCTGATCCAGACGACGTCAACGTCACCGTCAATTACGACCCGGACAAGCCCAAGATGGTAAGGGTGATCCAAATCAATCTCCACAAGACAGATTTCACTGAGCTATCAAAAGTTTTCAACCATTTAAGTCTCTGGGCCCGGATGGGAATATTCCGGCCTATCTTCGGAATAATTTGGATCTCTTCACTCCATGGCTCTTGCCATTATACAGAGCCTGCCTCTCCTGATCCTATATACCGGATCAATTACCGAGGTGCAACGTGGTATTTATCTCCAAAGGGGGAAGGACACCACACAAAGGGCCAAGGGATTTCAGACCAATCTGTCTAACATCCTTTTTGCTCAAAACGCTGGAGAGACTTATCGAGATCCACATAAGAATGACAATGGATAGAAACCTTCTTTCGCCATCTCAACATGCTTACACAAGGGGCAGATCGGTTGAGACGGCCTTGTAGTCGCTCGTGGGTTACATAGAGAACTCACTGGAGCATTAGAACTATACTAGGGTAGCCTTCATGGACATTAAAGGGGCTTTCAATAATATCGACCCAATTGCAATCACCCAGGCTCTCAGAGAGCTGGGAGATGACCGGTCGATCATCGGGTTCGTAACACGCTTGCTTAGTTGCAGTATAATAACTTACACTTCTGGCACGACAAAGTTGACTAGAATGCCGGCAAGAGGCACACCACAGCGCGGAGCTTTAGCTCCACTGTTGTAGACTGTTGCCATTAAAAAAATTGCTCATGGTATTAGACTCCATGTGCGTTTCTAGGATCAACGTCGATGCGGTGTCAGAAAGGTTAAAAACAGCACTTAGGACAATCTGCACCTGGGGGGAGCAGAGCGGAATGAGTGTTAATCCAACCAAAACGGAACTAGTTCTCTTCCCTTGGAAATACAAACTTCCTTCCTTTGGTTTACCTACATTGAATGGAGTTCCACTGAATCTATCAAACTGCGCAAAATTTATGTGGATTATCTTGGATAGTAAGCTGTCCTGGAAGATGAATATCCAGGCGAGGGCATCATAGGCCATTGCGTCAATGTAAATATGTAGGAGTGCAATTGGCGAAAACTGGGGTATCAACCCGAAGGGTTGTCACCGCCATAGTGGGAGTAGCCTAGGACTAGTAGATTCCAGCGGTGATAAATCCACGTCTGGGTTCAGCCCGATGTCGAAGATATAAATTCTTGAAAATTTTGCTTTTAGGGAAAAATAATATGAAAAAAGAGTATGTTTTGAAGTGGACCAAGTGGGTATTTAGAGAAGACATGAATCGGGTCACCGGCATAGTGGGAGTAGCTCTTTTTCAAGTATTTTTCCTAAAAGCAAAGTTTTCAAAAATTTATATCTCCGATATCGGGCTGAATCCAGACGAAGGTTTTACACCGCTGGAATCTACTAGTCTAAAATACCGGCTGGGTCCACTTTAAAATATGCTCTTTTTTCGTAGACGTAGATTTTACACCGCTGGAATGTACTAGTCCAATGCTATTTCCACTATGCTCTTTTTTCATATTATTTTTGCCTAAAAGCAATATTTTTGAAAATTCATATCTTTGATATCAGTCTGAAACCAGACGTAGGTTTTAGACCGCTGAAATCTAATAGTCCTATGCTACTCTTTTTATGCCGGTGACCCGATTAATATCTTCTCTTAATACCCACTTGGTCCACTTTAAAATATGATTTTTTTGTTTTCTCTACAAACTTTAGGCGGTTATAATGGAGCCGACAATGTTTTTTTTTTAACTTTTAATTATTTTTTTCTTTAATAATAATTTTAATTATTTACAGCTTAAAAGTTTTTTTTAATATACATTTATCTTTATTAGCGCAGTTAGCAATATGTGGAACGTATTTAACATTTTTGTAGGACGTATTTATCTGACGTATTTATCTTCACAACCTTTATGGTGTCGCCTGTTTGAATATGTTAAATGCGCTCAAGACACATTTGAAGAAACTAGTATTAGAAGTTTATCAAAATTTGCTTTAACATAATTTCTCATGGAGTTGCTCGTGTATTCAGACAATACATTTTTTAATAACAAATTTCATTTTAAATGGTTAAATTTTTTAAATATTATATGTGAGCGTACGTTATAATAATATGACATTTTCAAGACTATAATCCACTTTCGTAAAAAATTTTTGATCAATTTGTTTATTTACTCAAAAAATAAACTTTATACTTTCTAAATAAACAAAATCCTATATTCTGTCTACATATTTATAGATACAAATAGATTAGCTATGAGATATGTAACTGTTTTGGGTTAATTAATTGATTCTGGATAAGTTTATTGCTTTGTCAATGGCTTTCTACTAAATTTAATTGCCTTTAAGCAAAAGTTGATAATAATCATCTAAAACAATCATTTCCTACAGACTTTTGTTTTTTTTTTAAAGAAAATTATCATTTCTAAGTACTTTTCTTAAAAAAAATTACGGTATTTTGGCTAAGTTCGTTTTTATTTTAAACACTAACAATTAAAAAAAAATTACAAATGTATGTGGACGTTTTCTAAAGAAAGTAGGAAAATTTATACACATACGTAATACGGCATTCTGCACATCTATCTACCTTAAGTGGTGTACATTGTAAACATCATCTATTTAACCAACAAATAATCTAAATAATACGATGAATATTCACTCACAATATCGTAGATGCTGTTTCAGTGTGATACTGATTGTTATGAAGTATAAGTGGCGCTGTGCCCTGCGTGAAATTATTTTTTTTTTAATCAAAACTAATTTAATTCCTTTGTTATTTCAAACAGTTCAACTCATAATTTCATAAAAAATAATATAAATATTATTAAATAATTTAAAGTCATAAAGTGACGAGGATGAGAGATTTTTAATATTTACCCAGCATTCACCCACACTAAGTCACCCGGTCTCTGAATAAAACGGTATACTGGAATATTTTCCTTGTATAAATCGTCCAATACTGGCCACCAAGATCCATGTAAATAACTTATATTATTTTTTTCACACAAGTTGTGGATGCCACCCCAATATGCATCAGGAACCGCAAACCACTCGCAATCGCCGGGACCAATGTTTATGTTTATCGAGCAAAAGTTATTATTTTCTTGATGACCAGGTGTCCTACTTCCAGGAACCTTCATGTAAAGTTGAACGGTATTCATTCCTAGAATAACATGTCCAACATGTGACAGCATATTTGCAGCAGATATAACACGTGCGAATGCAGGAAGTTTTTGAAGTTCTGCTAGTTGAGGACGCCATTTTCGTTCATCTGATAGATCCACATTTGTTCCAAATCTAATAAATATAGTTAAGTAAAAAATAAAAAACAGCATATTAATGAAATTTAAAAAATAATGTTATTCCATTAGTTTTTCTTTATAAAATTAAAGTTTCAATCTGAGTGAAGCAACTGAAACGTATCTAAAGCATATTTCTGTTTACAGTGTTTTTTTTATACCCTTCACTACAAAAAGTGGAAAAGGGATGTATATTTGTTTGTTATTCCGTTTGTAATTTTTACAGTATTCATTTCCAATCGCATAAACTTACACAGACGGACATCGCTTAATCGACTGCGCTATGCATAAGGACTCAGAGTCCTTATGCATAGCGAAGTCGATTAAGCGATGTCCGCCCGTGTAAGTGTTGAAATCAAATTTTCCGAAGTTTTAGATGAGCTAGAGAAAATTTAAATACGCCAATCGATCAGATATAGTTCGAAAGTGTTGCTATTGAAAATCAGTAAGATCGGTGCATGCCCCTCGAGACAGTGGGCTAATATTTTTCGAGTTATGGGCATCTGAAATGTTCATAAAAAAGTTCAATTGTCAATAAAAGCTTTTGACGACATTTTTCTGGAAATACTAATATTTTTTTAATAGTTAACCCACTAAGAGCCGATGGCATCTAAATGTAAAATTATGTATCGCAATTATTTTTTTTTTAATTCTTTGTCACTGCAATATATATACAGTATTGTTCGAAACCTAAGCAACTTTTTCCACTAAGTAATAATAGACTCATATATTTTCTTTAAATAAATTTATAGAAAATATTTTTTTTTATTTACTACTACACAATGTGTCTATAACCTAAAAATAACAACAGAAATTAAATTCCATTTCTTTGGAAGTTATAATTAAATAAAAACAAATTAACTTAAAAATTCGCTGTTCAAAACCTATATTATATATATATATATATATATTATATATATATATATATATATATATATATATATATATATATACTCTTATACGTCTTATAATATATACTTATACGTCGTATAAGTTCTCTTTAAATAGCTTAATGAAAAATTTCTTTTCCTTTTATTTATTATTATACATATAGTCTACATACTAATAATAACAACAAAAAATACATTTTATGTCTTTGGAAGAAATTATGAAACAAAAATAATATTAACTTAAAAAATCGCTGTTCGAAACCTAAGCAACTTTTACATTGTTGCATTTGTTGCGAAACATTAACTAAAACAACAACAAACATTTTAAACAAAAATTTATGATTGCTATTGAAAAAAATAATTTTGGTTGATTTTATGCATTTAAGTAGTACCAATTCTTTAGAACTGCGACCATGACGTGAACACGTTATGGATTAGCTTTTACGCTAAAGATTATTGAACTTTTTAAGAACGGTAAATCCCAAATTTCTATAGCAAACCAATTGAATATTAATAAATCAATAGTTTCCCGACTTATAAAAAAGTATTAAGCTACTGGGAAAGTAGATGAAGCCAGTAGCGGTGGGCGACCTCGAAAAACTTCTGAGCGAACAGACTAGAAAATTTTCCTTCTAGTTATAAAAAATCCATTTATTTCGTCGAAAGACATAGCGAATTAGCCTGAACTTCAGATTAGTTGTTCCACAGTAAGAAAACGTTTATTGGAACAGAACTTAAGGAGCTTCATGCCATCTAAGAAGCATTTAAAAAAGAGGTTTGTTTGAATGACTGCCGCGTAGTCTCTGATTTTCTCAGCTTTTTGTTTGTTTTAGGTTGGATTTTGCTAGAGCACATATGGATTGGACTATATGGAGTTTGCCACGTGAGAAGACCAAAAGGAAAGCGGCTACATCCCCGGTACTCAAAAGCCACAATAAAGCATGGGGGTGGAAATGTGATGGTTTGGACTTGTTTTTTGGCCAGTGGTGTTGGTCCCTTTGTAGAAATTCAAACAAAAATGGACCGTTTTGTTTACAGAGACATTTTAGCAACTCACATGCTTAACTATGCTGAGTGGGAAATGCCACTTCGATGGGTGTTTCAACAACACAATGACTCAAAACGCTTATCGAAATTAGTCAAGGATTGGTTATCAGCTAATAGGGTTCAAGTTTTGGATTGGCCATCTCAATCGCCAGACTTGAATCCCATGGAGAACCTCTTTGGAATTTTAAAACGGAGAGTTGCCACTCGAAGCTTTAAAAATAAACAGGAGTTGATGAACTGTCTATAATCAAAGTGGGAAGCTATACCAACATCTATTTTATCGAATCTTATTGAATCTATGCCCAAAAGATGCGCTGACGTCGTAAGAAACAAAGGATATCATACCAAATATTAAAAGTTGCTTAGGTTTTGAACAGCGAATTTTTAAGTTAATTTTGTTTTTATTTAATTAACACTTCCAAAGAAATGGAATTTAATTTTTGTTGTTATTTTTAGGTTATAGACACATTGTGTAGTAGTAAATAAAAAAAATATTTTCTATAAATTTATTTAAAGAAAATATATGAGCTTAAAGAAAATATATAAGCTATTTAAAGAGAACTTATACGACCATGAGTATATATATATATATATATATATATATATATATATATATATATATATATATATATATATATATATATATATATATATATGTATGTATATATGTATATTCAAAGATGGAGTTCCATGTATATTCAGAGATGGTGTTAAGTATGCGTCTACTAGAGATGAGCGATATATCAATACCTGTGAGCTAATCACTGTGAATAAAAAATCACTGGTCATTACAGTGACTGAGTATATCAAGTAACAGTTAATACTTTTGACCCTTTCATTCTTTCATATGTCAAGGCGGCTTCATTTCTGTGTAGCTTTTTCCTGCTTTTTCTCATCAACAACAACTATTCCTTTTGTAAACTTCACACATATATACCTATTTAACACAAAAAAATAAAAAATAAAAAAAAACAATGTTTTGTGCGTTTTTCTTCGAACCTATATTCAATGATTCCGAATTCTATATTACTGGCAAAAAATAACTACAGCATTACGGTTACTGTTTGCATAATATGTAAATTATTTAATACATGTACTATATACCTTCTATATAAATATGTATACTTAAATAAAAATGCATGCTTAAAAAAAAAAAAGAGTTGCAAACGGTAATCAAGGTAACTATTAAAAATGACAGTGACTTGAAAATCACGTTCACTGGTAACGATGTTTCTTAAAAATCACGGAATCGCTCATCCCTAGCGTCTACATATCAAGGGCCAGTTTTTGACTTCATATTTAAATACTCATTTAAATTTAAGTTGTATTTAAATACAGTTTCACTTTTTCAGTCATCTATGATCGTTCTTATTTAATTATATAATAAAAATATGACAGCTTTTCGAAATAATTGTCTGCGATACTCGTTTACTCACTACCTAAGGTTTTCTTATTTATTTGTTTAACTTTTTAAAAACCAAAAACTATTTTATTTAACAAATGTATGCGAAACATAAAGTTTTGTTCTATCAATAGCTAAAATGCTTGTTTACTTTGTTTTGTTTTGCACAACAACAAAAAAAAAATTGTCATAACCATATGATAAAACTGCATTATTTAAATAAACTTTAAATGAGCATGGATGGTCATTTAAGTTGCATTTAAGTGTGTACTGAAAAACTGAATTTCGTATTTAAATAAAACTTAAAGATAAATGACATTTATGACTTTGGTAGATAAAACAGCAGTTTAGTCAAACTTTTATAGTTTTAAGTTGATATCACAAAAAAGGTTACAATTTTAATTTATTTGCGCATTAATGCATATTTAAATTATGTGGTCTCCACAAACACCTTTTTGTCGTTTTTTGCAATATGATTTAGTCATTCTTTGCATTTGTAGTCGCATAAACTACAAATCGTTCCTAATGAGAGTTCTTTATTGTTTAGATCGTCTAAGGATAGCAAATTTGTATAGCTGTGCTAAAGTACTATATATAATAATTAGGTACTTTGTATAATAATTTACTCCCATAAGGAATCCCTTTGGAAACAATTCATGTGTATATGAAAAAGAAAATTAAAAATTGTAAACAATGAAATATTCATTATTTAAGACTATAAAATGAGATGTATTACTGCGGGGAAATCAAATCCATAAGACCATTTCGCTACTGCTCATATAGCTCATCAGTGGATTTTACTTAAATTTGGTAAAGAAAACCTAAGAGTTTTTATCAAAAGCCAAATTGATTATATCAGAACTCCGTTGAATAAACAAAGCAAAAAGACAATAACAATTAAGTAACTATTTTTGTTTTTTCTTTTATTTTTCTACATTATTATTAAGTTATTCTCCTCAAAGCAAAAGAAATAATTTATATTATTAGTACAATTGCAACATTGTTCAACAATAAATTTATTATGTTTTTCATTGAAAAATATTTTTTCTAAGACTTATAAATTTTACAAACTTAAAAACTGAATAGGGCACATAAACTTCCAAAGACTGATTCTTTTTCATAATTTTAAGCATGAACAAACATTTCTAAAGGAAATTTTTGAACTCAGAATATAAATACGTTATGGGGTCGGAAATCGATATTGTAAAAATTAAAAACGAAACTAAGATATACTTACCTTTTTCCACCTGTAGGGAAGGGTATAAAAACAAGTTTAATTATTGTATTGTATAAATGCACCGTATATTCTGAAAAAAAAAAAATACTATCACAGAAAACTACCGAGCAGCGCACATTGGGGTAAAATTAAATTATTTTGGAAATAACTTAGCCAATTATAAAGCGTTAAGCCCACTAAAAATTTGACTTGAGCATAGCAGTAGCATTTTCTGTCCATTGAAATAAATAAACACAGTTTCTTTTTTTCAGCAAATAAACAAAAACTGTTTTTTTAGCGTAGTGACACACGCCGGGTATCCGGTATATATAAAGAAAATGCTAGAAAATAAATCTAACTAATAAATAACAAGCATAAATTTAAAACCTAAGCATATTAACATTAAACAAGGATATGAATTATAGAAAGAAAGAAGAAAACCAAAGTGTACAATAACGTATAATATTAAAATACTGAAAATAGTTATTATAATGATGTTAAAAATTAATTTATAACTATTTTATACTATTTTAAAACTTTTTAGGCAATATTTTTACAAAACGAAAAAGAGCTAGAAAGTCTTAAACTTCTGGGTAAAACAGAATAAAAAAAATTTCCTATTTGGTTTAAAGATATTTTACGTTTTACTGACCTTAACATTTTGTTGCTTTTTGATCTTTTCTTCTTCCCGCTTATCGATGCGTTACTCAAGGAGTCTTTTGAATCTGAGTCTGACATCTGCTGAATCCCAAGCGATCCACTTTTTTCACGTTCATCCTAAGACCAAAAAAAAATAAATGAATTTATCACCAAAAATATGAATTAGGATTTTGAATTAACACCACACAGATGTTAAAATCTGTTTTTTATTATTTACTAGATTATTGTACCCAGCCTGGTATTATTTTAGAGCCTTTCTATTGTGCGCATACGTATTTGTTGTTGTTTTTTATTTTTTTATTTGAATATTAATAAAAGTATATTTATTTATTTAATTCATAGTTTACAATAATGCGTTTTAATAGGCCATATATGACTGCTATTTTACTTACATTTATTTTATTTTACTTATATTTACATATAATTTACATATAAATTGGCAATCGAGCCTCAAAATAGGCCGTATTATTTTGCATTGAACTAGGAAAAGACAAAAATTAGTAAAAGTAAAAGATGAAATATTTCTAATGTGCGTTGGAAGATATCTACCATTATTGTAAAGTCTTTTTAATTAAAAGAAGGATTTAGAAAGAATATAATTAATATGTCTATTACAGCTTAAGTTCTTATCTAATGTAACTCCCAAACATTTCATATGATCAACTACCTTAATTTGCAATGCAGTAGACAAAAAGCTCGTGCCTTCCTCTTTAAATCGCAGTTTGGTTCATAAAAATTGGGTTAATAAAAGTTCCAGACTTTTATTTATTTTTTTTTTATTTCACGCCCCCACATCATTACATCCGCGTAGCCATGTTTGAGGGATTTTATTAAAATCTCTATTTTAACCTTCGCCACATAAATAGGGTGCAAACGATACATCGATGATGTTATAAAATCATCAATGCATCGTTCATAAACATCGATGTTTTGGTTGATACATCGGCGATACATCGGCGTCAAAACTAAAAAAACATCGACGTTTGTGCTCTGCTGCCTTAAAACACGCGTTTATGTGGTTTCATTACTTTTATTACTTTAAATAAACATTTGTACCAGTATTGTTATAGTATGTTTCCACGGCAAAATGAAGCACTTGCTTCGCTCTTCGAATCATGATTGCGAAGCACGCCGTTTACACGACACATGCTACATGCTTCGATTGGACGTTTGCACAAAAACTGAAACAACTTTTAAATAATTTGTTCAAAAACTTTATTTTTCGTTTTAATTTTGTTTGTTTGTAATTTATTACATTTAAAATTTTAATGAAATGAATTGTTTTTTATATTACACATATCCACACAGCACTTTACATTGTTTTTCTGCTTTTGTTTACATTTTATACAGCTAGTTCAGATAAACTGGCGATAAAAATTAGAGAAGATAGAAATTTTTCAATAGGAATCTACCAGCTTCGCTCTCATAACTTTGTATGACGAAGCTAGTAGAGTCGCTCATGATTGGAGTGTGGAGCAAGACTAGAGAGCAAAGCAGGTGCCGTGAAAACAAACTATTAAGTGTCTCTGTTATGTGCTTTATTAAGTACTTCTGTTTACGTTTGCTTTACAAAATTTGATGTTTTTACTAAAGTTGCTGACAATAAGAATATAAGGTAAGTATTTTTAAGTATTTAAGCATTTTTTTAAACAATGCCAACCAATAAATCGAAGAGTCAAAATTGGAATTATTTTAACAAAACTGGGGATAAAGAAGCTTTCTGCAAGATATGCAAATAAAAAAACTTAAAATTTCAGGAAATACAAGTAATCTTCGCTGTCATTTAGAAAAGAAGCAATTGGGGGAAATAGACGTGCAGCAAGAAAGCAAAAGCTGTTGGCACCATTCCTGTTTATATGGAAATAGGAACAGTTGATTTATGTAAGTGCTTCAACCAGTTCAGTCAGCAAGTAAAAAATTTATCTCGCAACAAAGTTACGTTGATAGTACGCCATTAACTAATGTTGCCGATAGTTTTAAAAAACCAACGCAACCAAATGTAGAAAGTATTGCCACGCAGAATGGAACAAAATAAAAAAAATAACTGAAACTGTAGTGAATTTAATTATTATTGACAATAAACAATTTTTTACAGTAGAAGATTAAGGGTTTTACAGGTAATGAAAGAAGTTTGCCCATTGTATAAAGTGTCAAGTCGAGAAATAATTAAGTCCAGAATTGATGCCAAATATGAGGTTATAAGCAACCTTTTCAAAACATATGTAAATAATGCTGAAATTTATAGTATAACTTATGATATGTGGATGGAAACAATGCAAAATAAATCATTTGTGTTACAATACACTTTTTGGAGAAGTGCAAGCTTTTGAGCGGAACGCTAGGTGTTTTTGAACTAAACGAATTTCTGAGAAACTTAAAGACATTTTCACAGAATGGCACGTTTCTATTTCCGAGGTTACATCACTTGTCACAGATAATGATAGCACGGCACTGAAAGTTAACCTTGAACTTTTTGGGGAAAATAAAATTATTCCTTGTTTTGCTCATACGATCAACTTAGTTGTAACTAAATCTATTAATAGCGCAAAATACTGCACTGAATTAATAAGCAAAGTCCGAAATATTGTAAAATTTATTAAAATAAGCGTTAATGCAAGTGATGAGTTGCAGAGAAAACGAATTGGGATAGGCTTGAAAGAAGGCTATATAAAAAAATGATTCTTGAGGTTCGCACAAGGTGTAATTGGTGCTTTTACATGCTTCAACGGCTTATGGAATTGGTGTCTATCGTAGGAGCAATTCTGCTACCTCGACTGGAAGCTCCCCCAATGATTTGCAGCTTTGAAATAGACTGCATAAAAGAGATAATAGAATATTTATACCCGTTTGAGAAATTAACAAAAGAAATTTCTGGTGATAGTTACGTAACGGTAAACAAAGTTATCCCACTTGTTAGCTGTGTCCGGGAAGTAATAGAAAATACGAATCCTAAAAATAAAATTGTTTCACAATTAAAAAAAGAAATATAAAAACAACTGGAAAGACGCTTTGATAATCTAGAACCATCGGCAATTCTTTCTATCTCAATTACGCTTGACCCCAGACTTAAGTTCATGAATTTTAAAAATTACATTACCGGAGGAAAAGTTATCAGTTATCTAAACAAATGTGTGAAGACCATAATACTTCACGCTCACCTGTCGTCTCCTGTTACGCCAGTAAAGCTATTAAGATATAGGAGGATATAAAATCCCTGTTTCCCAAACTTTCAAAGATTGCAAAGCAATACCTTCCAATCGGTGCCACGTCTGTGCCCAGCGAGAGTTTGTTTTCAGAAGCTGTAGCAACCCTTAGTCAGAACAGAAACAGCCTTTTAGGGACTAGGTTGTCCAAGCTTGTTTTCCTTAATTCTATACGAAAATATTGGATAGTTATTTAAAGAAATAAAATTTTGAAGAATTATTCTTGTGTTTCATTTAAAATACGGTGAATTAATATGAGAAACTTAAAATATTGGTAAAACGTCAATGTATCGTTTCTATTAGCGATGTTGTTTAACATCGATGTTTTCCATGGAAACATGCTGCATCCCTACACATAAAGCGACAACCAACAAATCATAGTACTATTAAATTTATTTCCTAACTTTGTAGAGTTATATTACATATATATTTTTCTTATTACAAAATTTGAATAAATAAAAATAAAAAAAATAAATTGGAGCTAATAGGTTAAAACAGGTGTGCCGCAACAGCGCCAAAGTTATTATTGTTATTTTTTATTAAAACCTATTTAAGCTGCTTGGCGATGGATACTGCTGTTTAAGGGTGCTCTTGGATAAAACGATCCTTTCTCTCTGCTTGGGATGTACATATATATATCTTGGTCTACCGCATCCGCGTGGTTTTTATAAATTGCCATTATTTTGTAATCTTGGAATTATTAACTGGACAGTCGTGTGCGGTATTTTGCGTCAATAATCTTTACAAATCTTTCGATGCTTGCTTATTTATCATGTTTGCTAAATATTTTGTCTTATATTATAAAACGTAGAGTAAAGAATTGATTCTTGTGTGTAGCATTCTATGTATGTTTGTTGGTTTGTTGAGTAGGAAATTGTAGGTTTCCGGTGGTTCTTGTCACATTTTTGTATTTTTATTTGTCATTCAAATCAATAAAGTTAAGGAAAGCGCTTCACTTATCGGAATAAATTCTTTAAATAATTGTTGTTTTATTTGCTATTGTCTGCAAAAAATATTGCAGACAGAATCACAATCTCTAATAATATATTACTGTGAATATAAGAATATATTACTGTGAATATAAGAAATTTGAAGAAAGATGTTCGATTAGAATACTGCATAGAAGTGTAGTAACAAATGTAACGAATATTAATACATAGAATATGAGCATCGGCAGTTACATCAATAATAACATGCCAGTGTATTTTTGCAACGAAAATGGAAAGTCAATTATGTTCTTTCACATGGCACTACATTAAAGACTGTTTTTACACTTTTCGAACGTAGCCCTAAGATATATTTCCAAGATGTTTTCATGGAGATTTTACGTATATGATATTTTTTAAACCGTTATAGACAGATTGTACGTTATCTATGAAAACAAGTATAGACATAACATTCAAAGTCATCATTGGACCGTAATAAGCGGACACTTAATTAAAATCATTTAAAGAATAAAAACATAAAATTTTAAAATAAAGTGTGGCTCATACATTGTAAGGAACCATTCGGATGTGAGTCAACTTTGCACCTTAATGATCTATTTATTTGTCTTATACACAGTAGTCACTGCATCTGTTTAACAACTTAGACTTAAGCGATGTGTTATTATAAATTATTATAAATTAATTACAAAGCCCTAAAAAATTAAGTTCATGAAAATGAATCTCCGAAACCACACGCAAGATTTGGCTTTTTGACCTAATTCAGGTCAATAACTTCAAAGCCCTGATTTTATTTGTCCTAATATTTTTGATTTGAACTTTTTTTAAAACTTAAATAGTGGTAAAGCTACTTACGAATATATTAACACGATACACATATAAGACTTCTTTACCTTTAGGCTGTCCTGAAAGCTTGAGGCTTGGTACTGGGCATATTTTGCTATAGTTGTATGTGACCGATGTGATATACATGCCCAAACACGCTTTGTTTGCGCGGTATCCCAATTCTCATCGGGAGGTTGATGTACCTGTGTTCGAACTTCAACACTGTGATCCGGGTTGGCTTCAACTAATGTTTTTGTTGAAAAGAGCCCAAGGTCCAATTTCAAAGCACCAGCGAGACCTCTTACAACAGCAATGGGATGTTTTAAGCAAAACTCTTGTAATTGCGGGCTGAATGCATGCTTTTTATTTTCAAGATGAACTGATGGGGTTGGTGGCAGTAGTTGTTCGCGGGTAAGACGATGTGGCGGGCAATCCGGCGGGGAGGGAATAGGGGAATTTATATTAAGAATGGACCATGTAGACGGTAAATCTTCAAGGGGTAAACTTTTTACAGCAGCCAAAATTTGGCTTGAATCCATTTGAATATTAAATCCAGAAGCTTCTGTTAGTTCATCGTCAATATTCGCCTCATTTGCTATATTATCTGAAATTGAGTCATATTTTTTCCATAAGTGAGTATCTGTGTCCACATTTAATTTGTTTAATGGGGCATTTATATTAGTGTGAATGTCATTCGCTCTGCTACTAATATGGGGAGTACTTAGAGATTTCAAAATATCGTCTGTAAAAGAAGAAGCAACATCTTTCTCGGATAATATATCTTGGAATTCCTGATCATTTATGACTGAAAAGATTAATAAATAATTTTAAGTATGATTGCAAAGAAAACAGGTAAGAGTGCTATAATCGGGAGTGCCGAATATTTACCAAAACTGTAACTGAGTCATTGATTTTTGAATTAATTCGCGAATCATTCATGCACTGAATTAGCAATTTTTGAATTAATTCTTTTCACACAAAAACATGAATTAAATGAAATTTAAGTCAGTTCAAATAAAGTTAGCTAAAAATAAATTGATTTTTGTTTATAATTCAAATTCATTTATTGAAATGAATTGCAATTCATTTGAAATGAATTGATTTTGAATTAATTCAAATAAATTATAAAAACGATTAGCAATTTATTACCAACTCAGTGATTGAAATTTTAATTGATTTTGTAAGTAAATACGAGGCAAGCATTTTTATGTTTTCTTTGACCTTTGATCATGGAATATTTTCAGTTTAGTTGGAGAAATTTTAATTTTTCATTACCCCTATTATCTGCTCTTCAATTCAATTTATTGTAACTCATTTTTAATTTCATTCATTTGATTTGCAATTCGTTGTTCTAATTCATTTGAATGAATTCAAATCAATTCAATTCAAACAAATTGAAAATGAATTGCAAATCACTTTAACGAATTCATTTAAATTGAAAGGAATTGCAACTCCTACAAATTCATTTAAGTTGAAAACAAATTGAAATTCAGTTCTGCCCAATTCGTTTGAATTGATTCAAATTTCTTACAATTCTTTTTTGTTGTGAAACGAATTATTAAAAATTTAATTAAATTGTAACGAATTAATATTAAAAAGATATAATTCATTTACAGCTCTAATATATACTCTTCACCATATACGTAAATATAGTTTAGTGAAGTAACTTCAATCAAACAACATATTGGGGTGACAAACAATTAAATAATAAGAAAAAAATTAAGTACTATATATTATTTTACATAAAAATGTCATCGGCTCTTAACGGGTTAAGCATTTTAAAAAATTTAAGTATTTTCTGAAAGATCTCTTCTAAAGCTTTTAAATGATACCCATGTTGACCATACTGACAATCGTACTTTTCTATGAAAAGTTCAGATGCCTATAAACTCGGAAAATATGGGCGAGCGGAAATTTTTTCACGTGATGTTTTTTCTTATTTGTTTATTTTCTATCGCTATAATTGTTTTTTCTATATCATTGTTCCAAATGATATGGAAAAATTAAAGGCAGGCGTGCTGATTTATTTGCCCGCTAACTCGAAGGACGTGGACCGATCTTGCTGATTTTAGAAAGTATACCTGGTGGATTGCCTTATTTAAATATTCTCTAGCTCGTTCAGTGCATTGGCAAGGTTGATTTCAGCACTAACACGGATTGACAGATGGTCATCTCAATCAATTTCACTATGCAAAAGAACTCGGAATATATGTACTTTATAGGGTCGGAAATGGATATTGTAGAAATTACAGAAGGAATGACAAACTTAGATATACGGTTTTTCAATTTTTTTTAAAGAGTATAAAAAACAATTTTTTGGCACATTTTTAACAGTTCCAGGAATTTATATGTTAAAAAGAAACAATTTTAAATTTTCTTGTACCATTTGATTAAAAGCTCCTTTATCTATATAATATCAAATTTTTTTAAGAATATCTCGATGCTTTTTGGCAATTCAAGTTCTATATTTTGTTTTTCGAAAAACAACCATAACGTGATGAAAAAAATCATTATAACGTTGTTAATCTAGGCGTCAAAAGCTTTCCTCCAATGCCAATTACATGTATATAGAACACATATATTTAAGCTATACGAGCTTCTTAAACATCGCCTCATGAGTTAACCGGATTTGTTCCGCCAGTAAATATTATACCGTTGTCATACCTTTCGGTAAAGACCGTCGTTACTGGCTGTTTATTTGGTACGTTTGGCGAGCGCTTTCGATGTGACCACATCATTTTCGAGCCGCGTTTTGCTTAGTACTGGTTGGATAGTGTAAGGTGTTTGTTGCATAGATAGTGGTGGGCTCAGGTAGTTTTGTCTGTTAGGATAGTGTTTATTTAAATGGTATTTAGGAGGTAGATTGCCTGATGTCTGTCATGTTTGTTGAAGGTTGTAATTTTAAGATTTCAGTCTTTTATTATTGGGTAGGTAAGTGTGACCATCTGTGGGTGTTTTCCGTTTGTAAGATTGTTTTAATAATTTTGGTGGTGTAAAAAGTTTCTGATGTTGCATTAACCTGTTCGTTAATAATATCTCCGTTAAACGTTACAAATATACAAATTTCCATATTTTCAAAAATGTCCAGTCTTCGTCCTTTTTTACTAGGATGCATTAATGTCATACTTTTATCTATTTCCCTTAGCTCGTGTTCATGTGTGTTAAGGTGTATACCGAAGTTGGAGTCTTCTCTTTTCCGTTTATATGATCGTATACGTTCTGTGAACCTTGCTTTTAATGTTCGTCCAGTTTGTCCTATGTATGTATGGTTGCAGGTGCACGTAAGTCTGTATAATCCGCTGGTGTTAAATTTTTGGTTGTTTCTGTTGATATTTTGAGACTGTTTCGCAGAGTGTTCCTCGTCTTTTTTTTTAATGTTTATTTCTTTATTTAAATAATTAAGTTTAAACTATTATAAACACTAGTTAACAATAACAAATTCATTTATACAATGTCTCTAAATCGAGCGCTCTAGTATTATAAACTAACATACATAATAATTTGCTTTTAACAAAAAAATAACAATGTTTATATATTAACATAAATAATATAATTTTTATATGATATATCATAATGAAAACTTACAAAAACATTATTTTTATATCAGCAAAAAAAAAAATAAATTAATAAATAAATAAAAAAAGGAAAAACGGAAAAAAATCAAGTCAAAGGGGTAAAAAAAAAATAATCGAAAAATTTTATTTTGGTAGCCACCAAAACATATTGTCATAAGATTTTTGTGCTAATTTTAGGTCCTTTTTTGATATACTGGTACTGTAACTCATATCTAATTGGCTTAAATTACAATTAATTGTTTTTATATTTGCCCATCTATAATTGTGATATAAGATGGGAACACCATTATCATTTTGGACAAAGCCTTTACTATCAAGGTATACAAATCTTCTGGTGGAACAAATCCATTTTCTAAGGAGCTAGTTATGTATTCGTCGTTTGTGTAATAAGGAGCCATTATATAATTATTATCTGTATTTCTGAAAAAACACAATGTTAATATATTTGACCATTGGAGTTTAATAAAGACACTACTAGAAGTCTTCTCCAACAATTTTTTTTCTCCCACTCTCTTTCGTTTACGAGAAAAGGACCAAAGTCGTTTTTCAAATTTCAAAAGATGTGTTTTTAGAAACACCTCTATAATTTCTGAAAAAACACAATGTTAATATATTTGGCCATTAGAGTTTAATAAAGACACTACTAGAAGTCTTCTCCAATAATTTTTTTTCGCCCACTCTCTTTCGTTTACGAGAAAAGGACCAAAGCCCTTTTTCAAATTTCAAAAGTGGTGTTTTTGGAAAAACCTCTATAATTTCTGAAAAACACAATGTTAATATATTTGACCACTGGAGTTTAATAAAGACACTACTAGAAGTCTTCTCCAATAATTTTTTTTCGCCCACTCTCTTTCGTTTACGAGAAAAGGACCAAAGTCCTATTTCAAATTTCAAAAGAGGTGTTTTTGGAAAAACCGCTATAATTTCTGAAAAAACATAATGTTAATATATTTGGCCATTGGAGTTTAATAAAGACACTACTAGAAGTCTTCTCCAATAATTTTTTTTCGCCCACTCTCTTTCGTTTACGAGAAAAGGACCAAAGCCCTTTTTCAAATTTCAAAAGTGGTGTTTTTGGAAAAACCTCTATAATTTCTGAAAAAACACAATGTTAATATATTTGACCACTGGAGTTTAATAAAGACACCACTAGAAGTCTTCTCCAATAATTTTTTTCGCCCACTCTCTTTTGTTTACGAGAAAAGGACCAAAGTCCTTTTTCAAACTTCAAAAGTGGTGTTTTTGGAAAAACCTCTATAATTTCTGAAAAAACAAATTTTAATATATTTGGCCATTGGAGTTTAATAAAGATACTACTAGAAGTCTTCTCCAATAATTTTTTTTCGCCCACTCTCTTTCGTTTACGAGAAAAGGACCAAAGTCCTATTTCAAATTTCAAAAGAGGTGTTTTTGGAAAAACCGCTATAATTTCTGAAAAAACATAATGTTAATATATTTGGCCATTGGAGTTTAATAAAGACACTACTAGAAGTCTTCTCCAATAATTTTTTTTTCGCCCACTCTCTTTCGTTTACGAGAAAAGGACCAAAGTCCTTTTTCAAATTTCAAAAGTGGTGTTTTTGGAAAAATCTCTATAATTTCTGAAAAAACACAATGTTAATATATTTGGCCATTGGAGTTTAATAAAGACATTACTAGAAGTCTTCTTCAATAATTTTTTTTCGCCCACTCTCTTTCGTTTACGAGAAAAGGACCAAAGTCCTTTTTCAAATTTCAAAAGTGGTGTTTTTGGAAAAACCGCTAAAATTTCTGAAAAAACACAATGTTAATATATTTGACCATTAGAGTTTAATAAAGACACTACTAGAAGTCTTCTCCAATAATTTTTTTTCGCCCAGTCTCTTTCGTTTACGAGAAAAGGACCAAAGTCCTTTTTCAAATTTCAAAAGTGGTGTTTTTGGAAAAACCGCTAAAATTTCTGAAAAAACACAATGTTAATATATTTGAAGTCTTCTCCAATAATTTTTTTCGCCCACTCTCTTTCGTTTACGAAAAAAGGACCAAAGTCCTTTTATAAATTTCAAAAGTGGTGTTTTTGGAAAAACCTCTATAATTTCTGAAAAAACACAATGTTAATATATTTGACCATTGGAGTTTAATAAAGACACTACTAGAAGTCTTCTCCAATAATTTTTTTCGCCCACTCTCTTTCGTTTACGAGAAAAGGACCAAAGTCCTTTTTCAAATTTCAAAAGTGGTGTTTTTGGAAAACCTCTATAATTTCTGAAAAAACACAATGTTAATATATTTGGCCATTGGAGTTTAATAAAGACACTACTAGAAGTCTTCTCCAATAATTTTTTTTCGCCCACTCTCCTTTCGTTTACGAGAAAAGGTCCAAAGTTCTTTTTTAAATTTCAAAAGTGGTGATTTTGGAAAAATCTCTATAATTTCTGAAAACACACAATGTTAATATATTTGGCCATTGGAGTTTAATAAAAACACTACTAGAAGTCTTCTCCAATAATTTTTTTTCGCCCACTCTCTTTCGTTTACGAGAAAAGGACCAAAGTCCTTTTTCAAATTTCAAAAGTGGTGTTTTTGGAAAAACCTCTATAATTTCTGAAAAAACACAATGTTAATATATTTGGCCATTGGAGTTTAATAAAGACACTACTAGAAGTCTACGAGAAAAGGACCAAAGTCCGTTTACAAATTTCAAAAGTGGTGTTTTTGGAAAAACTTCTATAATTTCTGAAAAAACAAAATGTTAATATATTTGACCATTGGAGTTTAATAAAGACACTACTAGAAGTCTTCTCCAATAATTTTTTTTTTTCGCCCACTCTTTTTCGTTTACGAGAAAAGGTCCAAAGTCCTTTTTCAAATTTCAAAAGTGGTGTTTTTGGAAAAACCTCTATAATTTCTGAAAAAAAAAAAAACAAAATGTTAATATATTTGACCATTGGAGTTTAATAAAGACACTACTAGAAGTCTTCTCCAACAATTTTTTTTCGCCCAATCTCTTTCGTTTACGAGAAAAGGACCAAAGTCCTTTTTCAAATTTCAAAAGTGCTGTTTTTGGAAAAACCTCCATAATTTCTTAAAAAACAAAATTTTAATATATTTGACCATTGGAGTTTAATAACGACACTAGTAGATGTGTTTTAAAATACTTTTTTTTGTTCTATCCACTTTAAATTATATTTAAATATTGTTTTGAAACTCTTATAATAAATTTTTAATATTAACATTGGTTATGTTAAGTGATTAACAGAGCTCCGTTATCGTAACAGAATGTGGCTAGGGTTATAAATATTAAAATTTATCTTCACACACATGTTAATGGGTTCCTTATATTTGAGAATCTTAAAACGACAAATTTGTAAAAATACTCAAAAGTACTCTGCATCCGTGTGAACGACTCATGATATTTACATTTGCAGATCGCTTTCTTTCTGACAAGTTTGTAAAAAAAACTAAGAATATTTGGCCAGGTGGCACAATCGTTGTTAAAAAATCTTGATCATTTTTATAAGGCTTTAATAAATGAAGCTCTTTAGGCAGAGCACTTCTTGAACAATCTCCACCGGATTTAAATCAGTAGAAATATGATGCCATGTAATTTTATTTGTGACTGGATTCGACTTATTCTATTGGATAAAAAAATATTAAATTTTGACGATTCTTCTCGTAACCACGATAACATTACCAGTGAGTCAGACCAGCAATGTATTTCATATGTTTGGTATTAAGTTAATTAGATTTATTCCGCCAGTAAATAAAATACTGTTGTCATACCTTTCGGTGAAGACCGTCGTCACTGACTGTTTATTTGGTACGATTGGCGAGCGCTTTCGATGTAAAGACATCATTTTCAAGCCGCGTTTTGATTAGTATTGGTTAGATAGTGTAAGGTGTTTGTTGCCTAGATAGTGATGGGTTCAGGTAGTTTTGTCGGTTAGGATGATGTCTATTTAAAAATGGTATCATGCAGGTAGATTGCCTGATATCTGTCATGTTTATTGAAGGTATATAATTTTAACATTTCAGTCTTTTATTATTGGGTAGGTAAGTGTGACCATATGTGGGTTTTTTGCGTTTGTAAGTTTATTTTAATAGTTTTAGTGGTGTAAAAATTGTGTCGGAGGTTGTATTTACCTGTTCGTTAATAATATCTCCGTTAAACGTTCGTGTTTTGTATATTTCCATGTTTTCAAGAATGTCCAGTCTTCGTCCTTTTTTACTAGGATGTATTAACGTCATACATTGGCTCGTGTTCATGTGTGTTAAAGTGTATACCGCATTTGGAGTCTTCTCTTTTCCGTTTATATGATCGTATACGTTCGTTCTTTTTTATGTTCGTCCAGTTTGTCCTATGTATGTATGGTTGCAGGTGCACGTAAGTCTGTATACTCCGCTGGTGTTAAATTTTCGGTTATTTCTGTTGATATCTTGAGATTGTTTCGCAGAGTGTTCTCGTCTAAGTGCTGTCTGTAAACCTTCTTTCTGAAAAAAAAAATAGATAATCTATATATTTCTGGTCCTGTGTAAGTAAAAATGTATCGTGGTGTTGTATCGATTGTCTCCTTGTTTTCTTTCTTCTTGTTTTTAGTGTTGCATCGTCTAAGTAGTTTGTCGATAGTAGGCAGTTGTAGCCGTTATTTTTAGCTATAGTGTGAATTTTTTTGAGTTCTATATCATATTTGTCTAAAGAAGTGGGACTGTCCTTAAGTGTGTAAATCATATGTCTAAATGCTGCGAGTTTATGTTGGGTGGGATGGTTTGAGGAACTGTGGATAGTTGTGTCTGTTGCGGTTGGTTTTCTGTATATGTCAAAGTTTAAGGAGTCAATTCCTCGTGTTATGGTTATGTCCAGATAATGTAAAGTTCCGTCTTGCCCTTTTTCCATTGTGTATGTGATTTTGTTATGTATTGTGTTTAAATCCGTCAGAATTTCTTTAGCGTTGTCCTTTCTAGGATGGATATTATGCCGTCTACGTATCTGTTAAAATGAGTTATTTTTTGTTTTTCTATTAGTGTTTTAACATGTAGTTGTTCTAAATGTTGCATAAAAATCTCTGTGAAAATTGCGGTTGTCGGGTTTCCCATGCCGAGTCCATCAGGTAATTTATAAAAGTTATTGTTAAATCTAAAGTACTTTTGTTTTAATATGGTTTTTGCAATATCCATTATTTCGGTAATTCAGTGATTGTCGTATAAGATAGAAAGTATGTTACGTAGAATAGTTAACATTTGTCGTATTTTCGGTAATTTTGATGTCCTTAAGTTTGCTGATAAGGTCTTGTGTATTCTGCAATATGCATATGTTCTGCACATTTATTTTCCCTTTTAATAATATGGTGAGGTGCTTTGCCAAGTTATATACAGGTAAACATTAAAAATGTGTATAAGCATATTTGAGTTATTTCGGTGTTTGCAAACAAAAGTAGGTAAGCCAAACCTTCTAGTTTTAACCTGTATTTTTCTATTTTTAAAATGTAGTTATTTAATTTGCAATATGTAGCAAAAATCATTATTATTTTTTTTTGCTTTCTTTTATTACTTTAAAATATGCTTGCACAGAGTTTAATAACGACACTAGTAGATGTGTTTTAAAATACTTTTTTTTGTTCTATCCACTTTAAATTATATTTAAATATTGTTTTGAAACTCTTATAATAAATTTTTAATATTAACATTGGTTATGTTAAGTGATTAACAGAGCTCCGTTATCGTAACAGAATGTGGCTAGGGTTATAAATATTAAAATTTATCTTCACACACATGTTAATGGGTTCCTTATATTTGAGAATCTTAAAACGACAAATTTGTAAAAATACTCAAAAGTACTCTGCATCCGTGTGAACGACTCATGATATTTACATTTGCAGATCGCTTTCTTTCTGACAAGTTTGTAAAAAAAACTAAGAATATTTGGCCAGGTGGCACAATCGTTGTTAAAAAATCTTGATCATTTTTATAAGGCTTTAATAAATGAAGCTCTTTAGGCAGAGCACTTCTTGAACAATCTCCACCGGATTTAAATCAGTAGAAATATGATGCCATGTAATTTTATTTGTGACTGGATTCGACTTATTCTATTGGATAAAAAAATATTAAATTTTGACGATTCTTCTCGTAACCACGATAACACTACCAGTGAGTCAGACCAGCAATGTATTTCATATGTTTGGTATTAAGTTAATTGGATTTATTCCGCCAGTAAATAAAATACTGTTGTCATACCTTTCGGTGAAGACCGTCGTCACTGACTGTTTATTTGGTACGATTGGCGAGCGCTTTCGATGTAAAGACATCATTTTCAAGCCGCGTTTTGATTAGTACTATTTAGATAGTGTAAGGTGTTTGTTGCCTAGATAGTGATGGGTTCAGGTAGTTTTGTCGGTTAGGATGATGTCTATTTAAAAATGGTATCATGCAGGTAGATTGCCTGATATCTGTCATGTTTATTGAAGGTATATAATTTTAACATTTCAGTCTTTTATTATTGGGTAGGTAAGTGTGACCATATGTGGGTTTTTTGCGTTTGTAAGTTTATTTTAATAGTTTTAGTGGTGTAAAAATTGTGTCGGAGGTTGTATTTACCTGTTCGTTAATAATATCTCCGTTAAACGTTCGTGTTTTGTATATTTCCATGTTTTCAAGAATGTCCAGTCTTCGTCCTTTTTTACTAGGATGTATTAACGTCATACATTGGCTCGTGTTCATGTGTGTTAAGGTGTATACCGCATTTGGAGTCTTCTCTTTTCCGTTTATATGATCGTATACGTTCGTTCTTTTTTATGTTCGTCCAGTTTGTCCTATGTATGTATGGTTGCAGGTGCACGTAAGTCTGTATACTCCGCTGGTGTTAAATTTTCGGTTATTTCTGTTGATATCTTGAGATTGTTTCGCAGAGTGTTCTCGTCTAAGTGCTGTCTGTAAACCTTCTTTCTGAAAAAAAAAATAGATAATCTATATATTTCTGGTCCTGTGTAAGTAAAAATGTATCGTGGTGTTGTATCGATTGTCTCCTTGTTTTCTTTCTTCTTGTTTTTAGTGTTGCATCGTCTAAGTAGTTTGTCGATAGTAGGCAGTTGTAGCCGTTATTTTTAGCTATAGTGTGAATTTTTTTGAGTTCTATATCATATTTGTCTAAAGAAGTGGGACTGTCCTTAAGTGTGTAAATCATATGTCTAAATGCTGCGAGTTTATGTTGGGTGGGATGGTTTGAGGAACTGTGGATAGTTGTGTCTGTTGCGGTTGGTTTTCTGTATATGTCAAAGTTTAAGGAGTCAATTCCTCGTGTTATGGTTATGTCCAGATAATGTAAAGTTCCGTCTTGCCCTTTTTCCATTGTGTATGTGATTTTGTTATGTATTGTGTTTAAATCCGTCAGAATTTCTTTAGCGTTGTCCTTTCTAGGATGGATATTATGCCGTCTACGTATCTGTTAAAATGAGTTATTTTTTGTTTTTCTATTAGTGTTTTAACATGTAGTTGTTCTAAATGTTGCATAAAAATCTCTGTGAAAATTGCGGTTGTCGGGTTTCCCATGCCGAGTCCATCAGGTAATTTATAAAAGTTATTGTTAAATCTAAAGTACTTTTGTTTTAATATGGTTTTTGCAATATCCATTATTTCGGTAATTCAGTGATTGTCGTATAAGATAGAAAGTATGTTACGTAGAATAGTTAACATTTGTCGTATTTTCGGTAATTTTGATGTCCTTAAGTTTGCTGATAAGGTCTTGTGTATTCTGCAATATGCATATGTTCTGTACATTTATTTTCCCTTTTAATAATATGGTGAGGTGCTTTGCCAAGTTATATACAGGTAAACATTAAAAATGTGTATAAGCATATTTGAGTTATTTCGGTGTTTGCAAACAAAAGTAGGTAAGCCAAACCTTCTAGTTTTAACCTGTATTTTTCTATTTTTAAAATGTAGTTATTTAATTTGCAATATGTAGCAAAAATCATTATTATTTTTTTTTTTTTTGCTTTCTTTTATTTCTTTAAAATATGCTTGCACAGTTAATAACTTGTTAACTTTTGTTAGTTCTTTTTCGTAGCATATAAAATCGTTTTCCTTTTTTGTAATGAAAAGGTGATGGGATTAGAAGTCATGACAATCATAAAATTCTGGTTTTTAGCTAGCCTCGAACTTTTTCTTTTATTATCTTAGTTGCACGTGTTTAAACTTTTTATCTACATATATAGATAGAGAAAAACTAGAGAAAACTATATAATGTATGGGTTGCCGAAATTGTAAGCAAACAAAGGGTGCAAGCTGTCATTAACTATTTTCTTGCTGAGAGTGGATTACAGAAAACTAAAACAGAAGATTATTGCAATGAAGTTAAGGTAGCTGTACGGAGAGTAACGTATTCCAATAACGAAAGATGGATAAAACTAAGAGATCTAAGAAATATTTGAATTTGGTTAAATGGACTAATTGATTAAAATTCCAGAGGATTAAGTGATCCAACCGTTAACGTCAAATTATGGTAGGAAGCACAAATGACAATAAAACCACTAGAAATTTTTTTCAATAACCTTAGTAAATGAAAGTATAATAAAAAGACTAGGAATAATAATAAGACTAGAAGAACTATGTCACCTGGTTATGCAATTAATAAGGAAGCATTGCGAAAATATGCGACGGATACTGCGGATTTATACGTAATATTGTATGAATGGTACTACATACCATCGAGTGTCCACAAAACTTTGTTTAACGGCGCAGACATAATTCAAGATGCGGCGTTACCGATAGGAATGGTGTCGGAGGAAGCACTATAGTCTCAAAACAAAGATTTTAGATTTATTCGCGAATATCACATTAGAAAAATGTCACGAGAGAAAACAGAAGATCTTTTCAATTATTTGCTTCTGTCATCAGATATTTTTCAACAAAGCCATTTCATAGCTCTCGAAATGAAGAACTATTAGGTGATGAAGATATTTTCTTCCTTTAAGATCATTTCATACAGGAAGATAAAGAAAAATTAAAATTAATGATTGTTATTTTCAGTATATATATATTTGAATTTTTATGTTGTTTTGTATATTAGTGCAATATATCTATTCGAACCTAGTGGAGTACCCAAGAGAGCATATTATTATACGTTACATTTAAATGAAACTTTTTACTAAAAATTTCGTAATTATTACAAAAAATTTGTTTTTTTTTTAATTTTTATAAACACATATATATATATATATATATATATATATATATATATATATATATATATATATATATATATATTCGACCTCGTTCGAGTCGTCCTTCAATATATTGCCAAAATGGGTATTCGGCACCTCTAAATTAATACATTAATATTTGTTACATTTTCATATTCTTAAAAATGTCATAAAAATTGCCACGAGCATTTTACCTATAACCCCTATATTTGGTACAAAGAATGCCTTCAATAAGAAAAACATAATTCCAAAAAGAATTGAAATTATTTTATATTTATTTAAACTTAATTTGTTTTAATTTCTAAAAAATTTTTTTAAAAAGAAAAATTATTTTGCAAATGTGTGCGGAAGTTTTTCAAAGAAAACAAGAAAAATTAGACGCTAGTATAATGAAATGCTGCACTTTCTGGACCGCTACGTCCTTCATCAGCATTCTTTGCATCTATCTAGTTTTAATTATGTAATTGTAGACATCATCTATTTAACCAACTAAATTTGTAAATAAGAATAGGGGTAGTATTCTCATCAATATAAATTTGATTAGACGAAATTTACACACAAACCATAGTATTTCTTCATCGTTCTCTCTGAATTTTATTCTGTACATTTGTTCTACCAATCGGAGTCCACAAATGATTAGATAAAAAGGGCGTCGAAAATAGAGCAAAAAAATATTTAAATATAAAAATATAAAAAACAAATATAATATATAAATAAAAAAGATTTTTTTTTGCATAATACTGATTAAGCAGGTAATCAAATATGAAACATTAATATTAGCCAAATTTAAAATGTTATATTGAAAGAAACTAATAAATTGGAAAAAAATGTTCACTGTCTTTGTGTAAAGAAATACAGTTCTTTCTGTTTTGGTAGGCTTCGCTATTTAAACTGGTTGGGATGAACCACATCGGAAGGTTTTTGAAGGAAACCTTATATCCTTATATACATTTATTAGTTAAACAACATTTGCTAGTAATAAAAGTTTATTAAGTAAGCTATGAAAATTATAAATATTATAACCAAGTTATCAAAACGCTTAAATCTTATATGGTCATTACCCTCTTTGAATTGAAAATAAGAAAAACGAAATCTTTTAATATTTTTTTGTATCAACTCCTTTTTCGTAGCACTTTAGTAACACTCTCTTTAGTGCAGAAACTCGCTTTTGTCCATTTTTTGCTTTCAATTTATTGGCCAAAAACGTATCAGGAAAAATGCAAAAATTGCAAAGAGATGCATAATTCACAGAAACCAATTAATATATGTATTAAATATAACAAAAAATCTTAGTGTATTTGTTTTGTGTATAAAACCAAAATAGCTTAGATCTTGTGACATAATACACTTGGAAGCAATATTTATTATAACCGCATTTCTATTTCAATATATATTTTTTTCTTGTTTGTTATGCAATGGTAAATAAATATATCAAGTAAAAAAAAATAGTGATACGAAGTTACATATGTATAACGCTAGTAAAACTAATATTGATGGGCTTTAGGAAGTGGTAGGTACATGAACAGTTAAAATTTTACTGGTGGCTGATGCATAACTTGTACTTTTATATTTTTGACTTACAATTCCGTTTATACAGGAAAAATTTCAACCACAACATTACTACCCCCTACTTTAAAGTAGGAATCAGCTTTTTGTGTATGGAGGATAGTGTTAGTTTTCTGCTAGACTTAAGCTCAGTCATCACTTCTAAGCAAGTTAAACTTGCATTCGTCTGTAAAATAACAGTATTCCAATATTTCATATCTTTGTTTTTGTATTTATTAACATACTCCAATCTTCGGGTCATTATTACAACTTGTCGTTACTTGAAGGAAGGATTTTTCTCTGTCCGATAATTAGCTTTGTATTATTCAAACTTCCAATTTTATACCTTTTTCCACATGTGAAAAAGAGTATATCTTAGTTTGTCATTCCGTTTGTAATTTATACAATATCCACTTCCGCTCCAATGAAGAAGTATATATCTTCTGAGTTAACGTTACAATTAAGAATCTAGTAAATACAATTTTTATTTTGTATTTAAAAGATTTCTAAAAAAAAGTTATCTTTTGATTTATATATTATTAAAATCTTAACATCCAATACGAGTATAACTTATTAAAGTATTTGTTAATAAGTTGAATTTACAAATACTTTTATTATGAAACAAATACAAAAATAAGTATTAATAAAAGGTAAATTAGATAATTTTTTATAAAAAACAATAAATTGATTGGCAGATATTCTAAAATTGTATGAGGTAATTTAAAAATTTTTTGCAATGTAAAAATCAGTATTGTTACTGAATGAAAAGGGTTTGAATAAAGTAATTGCCAATTTATGGAGTTAAAATTATGCTATAGAATACCATATAATTTTATGATCAGGTAAAGATATTTTTACATCTGCTTAAAAAAATCCCTTAGTTTGTAAGAATTCGTCCTTCAACTTTGTGAAGTAGGAAGAGAATAAACAAATTTGAATCTAGATTGTAAAAATCTATTTTGGCGTTAAAAATTGTTAGACCAATAGATTTTTATTTTGACAATAACAATTTGTGTGTTATTCCATAGGCATTGTAATACAATTTAAGAGTTTTTCTATTTTTTTAAGAGAAATTTTAGGAAAATTTTATGTTGGTTTTATTGCTTAAAAGACTTGTGAAAAGAAAACAACAGCAACTACAATGGCAATGGCAAAAAAAAAAAAAAAAACAGAAAATCCAAGACTAAAAGGTTTATTCCCAACTTTGCATTTACGATTAAAAGCTTTAATAATGCTTTTGTTGAAAATGATTTTTTAAATTATATTTCTTTTAAATTATATTTTCTTTATTTTAAAATTATATTTCTTTTCCAATTTTTATTTTTCAAAATATTCAAACAATTAAAATAATTATATATATATGTTGCTTCAAGAAAATATTTATGATTATAAATTCAAATTCTAAAATTATTAATTATCAAAAGTAACAACAAATTCAAACAATTTCAAAATAAAACATTTTCAATATTTTATACAATTAAAGAGTAATATAAAAGAAAGTACAGTAATTATAAGATGCTAAAATTATATACATACATATAACTCCCCCACCAATTAATAACACATTACTCCTGGAATGTGATAAAATCAATAAATTTTTGTTTTAAAGTTAAAATAAAAATAAAATAAATTTATAAAATCAAACAGCTTTATTTAGAATAATTTCTCCCAGTTAGTTTCCGGTCAATTTTAACGTCTGGTATAGTATTCTGGTATTTAAAAACTCTTTTAACCAACTGCCTATCTATTTTACAACCCTTTTCATCCAAAAAATTTGTTTTGTTTCTTTCTTTTACTTGTTTTATTATGTATTTTGGTTTTTGTTTTAATTTATAAAATCCTAAATTCTTAACAAATTCTCTTTCATTAAAATTATGACAATCTTTTCTTTTTTCATTAATCTTTCTCAATTTTTTAATTTTATTCGCATGAATTTTATTATGCAACATATGCCAAACAGATTTATCAACTTTATTATGAAGTAAATCATTTGGTTTATATCCCGTTGTACTATGTATCGAGTCATTATATATTTGAACGGACTTTAAAACAAGCGTTTTGTCATCGAAATCTTTATGTTCTGGATTTATCTTAAATAATCTAATATGTCCATTGAGTGTAAGGTGAAACCGCTCTATATCTGCGTTACCAGTATGGGTATTCGGTGCAGTAAAATGAAAATCTATTTCTTCACTATTTTAAAAATTTCGTATATAAGCTGTATTAAATTCATTGTCTGCAATAATCTTTTTTGGTTTTCCCAAAATAGCAAATCTTTCCCTTAATTTTTCAACAATTGTTAATGAATTCTTATCAGTTAAATAAAGTATCGAAACATGTTTAGAAAGTTTATCAATACATGTTAAAAAAGTTGTTTGTTTGTTAAGAAACCATATATCAACATGGATCATCAAGTTAGATTGAAGTGGAGTTTCTGTAACGCATAACTTCGTTTCTATTGGTCTTCTATCGAATTTACACATGTTACATAGAACACAATTATTAATAAATTTATGAATTTCTCTACGTAATTTTGGAAAATATATTTTATCTTTTAACTGTAAAAATGTTTCTTCTATACCTCTATGATTCTTATCATTATGATATTTTTCTATTATCTGTATAAGGGTTTCTTCATCAAAAACGTCTTTAACTAACCTAGAACATTTTAAAAATTTCATTTCTGTTGCATTCGAAAAGTATCTTACTATAGTCTGTTGAAATTTTTTAAATATTTCAAAATTTTCACAAAAAATTGCTATAGTTCCTTTTATTGGAAAAATTTCTTTTAAAAATTTTAATATTTTTTCCTCGAAATATTCTTTTATTGTAATTATGTGTCTAATTTTCTTCTGATATAAAATTTTCTTTTCACATTTATAATTTTTCCCTAAATTCAGTATAAGTTGATTTTTAAATATATTTACTGGTGAATCTGAAATCAAAATATGATCGTTTAAGTTTTCTTTTCCACTATGTATCGTGGCTTTATCTGAAAATATTTCGTCACCATTTTGCTCAAGGCAATGTATATCTACTTTGGATAAGCTAAAACTGGGGTAGAATATATTATTGATTTTAGTTTATTAAACGAATTAATGTAATCTGGATTATGCACATTTATGTGTGAACCTTTTTTAAGATACGAAATCATCGGTAATGCTATTTGACTATAATCTTTAATAAATTTTCTATAGAAACCAGTTAAGCCTAAAAACGATCTTATTTCTTTAATTGTTTTAGGTAAAGAAATCTTTTGAATGGAGTCAATTTTGTTAGGATTCGGTTTTATATTATCAGATGTTATAATATGCCCTAGATATTCTGATTCACGTCTAAAAAAATTACATTTGCCTACTTGAACTTTCATATTATATTCAGATAATCTTTGAAAAATCTTAGTTAATGAAGAAATATGTTCTTGAAGAGAGGTTGAAAATACTAATTTATCATCTAAATAAACTACGCATATATTATTAATATAATCTTGCAGCACTTCGTTCATCATTCTCTGGAATGATGCTGGAGCATTTTTTAAACCAAAAGGCATTCTTGTAAATTCATAGTGTCCATTCGAAGTTGAAAATGCTGTCTTATGTCTGTCTTCAGGTAACAAAGGTATCTGATGAAATCCTTTAGCTAAATCAATAGTGCTAAAATACTGTGAATTTCCTAGTTTCGACAATAAATCTTCTATATTAGGGATAGGAAATTTATCTTCTATAGTCATATTATTTAACTTTCGATAATCTATCACTACTCTAAACTTTTGTTTTCCGGAGTTATCTATTTTTTTAGGAACAACCCAAATAGGTGCATTATACGGGCTACTTGATTTAGTAATGATTCCTGATTCTAACATTTCATTAATCTGTCCTTCCACTTCTTCTTTGTGAATTTCTGGAAATCGATATATTTTTGAATATATTGGAATTTTATTAATTGTTGGTATTTTATGTCTATATTTTACTACACTTGATAAATTTTCACCTTCTACATAAAAAATATTTTCAAATTTTCTTACTAATTTTGTCAACTCTTTAATTTCTTCACAATGTAAATCTTGTGTTCTCAGTTTTTCGTTTAAATATTCTATTTTCGGTTTATTAAAATTAATATCCATTACTATAGAATTGAAATATGACATATCATTCTCATCGTGTTCTTTAAGTGTGTTTTCATAAATTAATGGTATTTTTGCATTTGCAGTTATCAATAAATTTTCTTTTAAATCTATTTTTGTTCCTAATGGTTTAAATATATTGCATCCTAAATTACCGTCATAATCACTTAATAACTCTGCTTCTAGCATTTCAATTTTTACATTAGGGGTATTAAATTCTTTAAAGAGTGGTATTGTTATTTTTGTCGATGATTTTGTTTTAGAGCAAATAGTGTTTAGTATAATGGGAGTTTCAAGTTCTGTTCTAAAGGACTTATGAAATAAATTTCTTCTCACTAGTGACGTACCTGATCCTGTATCTACTAATAATTTGATAGGTACACTTTTTGTTTTTACTATTATACAGGGTAGAGCTCTCCGGCCTGTAATTGAAAATTTGATACTTGAATATTATCAATATCCATTCGATTTGAGCTATTAATACTTTGTTGGGATTGTTTTGAATTATTTCTCTTATTGAAATCACTGCTGCTACAGCTTCTTGAAAAATTTTGATTTTAAAAGTTATTGGAGCTGTTTTGTTGGTGTTGAGAATTAGGAAAATTATACTTTTTGGACTTAAAATTTCTAAAAGTATTTGGTATATGTTGACTTCTATTATTATTATTGTTTTCGTTGCTTTGATTATTATTATCTAAAATGAATCCATCTCTATTTTGAACTGATTGAAAGCCATTACGTTTAAAATTAAATTGAGAAATATTACTCGATCGGTTATAATTTTTGTATAATCTTTTATTTGTATAAGTGTTATCAAAATTAAACGAAAAATATTTTAGATTTTTTGTATAGAAATATTCAGTTTCCATTAGAATTTCTTTCGCTTTTAGTAACGAATATGGATTTCGCGAATACAATATTAATTTTGGTTCATTGGGCAGTTTAGATATAAAAACTTTTAAAACCATAGCTTCATTATTTTTGCAATTGTACCACTGGTCATTTATTCTATCTGTACTGGTCTTTAAATTTAATTTAGTCAAAAGTTTTAACATATATTCAAATAATTCACTAATGTCGTTTCTAAATTCTGCTGTTTTAATTTTATTTACAATAGATTCTATGCTATATGATATATTACAGTTAACTCTTAATACTACCTTAACCTCGTCCCAGTTAATTGGATTATTATTATTTATAAGTATAATATTTGCCTCAGAATTTATCTTATTCCTAACTCTTAAATCAAATAGAGTATAAAAAGAAGAATCAACATGCTTACGAATTTCTTCAACATTTTTTACAAACATCTCAAGATCTTCGGCTTTGCCATCAAATGCTGGAATGCCATCCACAAGATTGAAAGCGTTGAACGTCATTGTTGAATATTGTTACCAAAATTTGTTGTTGCTGTTTCTATTTGTATATAATCTTCTTTAATAGGGGTTGAATATCTTGCTTGACTTACTGCTATTCTTCGAAATTATCTTGAATCTTATTTCTTAAAGCCTCCGCCTTGATTTCTTCTAAATCTTCAGGTTACTTTTTCACTGTTCTAGCCTTGCTGCTTTATATCTTGTTAAAAATTTTAATAAATTTAAATACTTCAAAATTTCACTAAAATTCAATTTGAAGTTTTATTTCCGGTTCGTGAATCGACTGCGCCACTAAAATGTTTATTCCCAACTTTGCATTTACGGTTAAAAGCTTTAATAATGCTTTTGTTGAAAATGATTTTTTAAATTATATTTTCTTTATTTTAAAATTATATTTCTTTTCCAATTTTTATTTTTCAAAATATTCAAACAATTAAAATAATTATATATATATGTTGCTTCAAGAAAATATTTATGATTATAAATTCAAATTCTAAAATTATTAATTATCAAAAGTAACAACAAATTCAAACAATTTCAAAATAAAACATTTTCAATATTTTATACAATTAAAGAGTAATATAAAAGAAAGTACAGTAATTATAAGATGCTAAAATTATATACATACATATAACTCAAGGGTAATTAAGGAATTTGTTGTAAGCAACTGTCGATGGTCGCTGGTACATAAAAATCGTAATAAATGTTATAAATAAATAAATTTGTTTCTTGCATTTGTGTCTTATTAGTGTACTTATATAAATAAATATTTTAACATTAAAAACAATAATTAGGTATATTCTGACAATCGCAAATCGCTTAAAACTTGAGATGAGAGATGAAATCGGAAAAAGGGTGTTCTGTAGTTCACAATCGCAAGAAATTTGGCGACTTCAAATCACATACTGAAGTGAAGTTATGAATTTTACTTAAAATTAACTTTAAAACAACAATAAAATTTAACACAAATAAAAATTAATATGCTTTCTTTTATTTTTAACGAAAAATGTTTTTTTTACACAGTCATACTGTTAAATAATAAATTTAAAATATGTCCTTTGTTTTATCAATTGTTTGCGTTGGTTTTTTCTTGAGTACTGGCAATTTCATAAAAACAGCTGCTCTTATTGATGTACGAAAATATATTGGTATTGGTGCGGTTAAACGTATAGTCGATAATTACATAAAATATGCGGTTATTCTAATTTTAAACTCTTAAAAAAATATTCAGTGCTTATGATTGGCGTGTTGAGATACTTGAATAGATGAAATTCAATTACTTTTATGACGATCTGCGTTTCGAACTTGTATCAAAATGAACAAAAATACTTTTTAAGTACTGACTACTCACGACGAAGTAATCTTTTTCTTCAAAGATGCTATATGCAACATCACTAATAGAAATTCCATATGTCAAAAATATTTCTTGCTTTGTGTTAAATAAATAAATCTCTAAAATATCTCTAAGCATCCGTTTTTTAATTCCTTATTTTTTATATTGAACGATTATTTAAAGAAATTTAACTAGAAGGCTGCTGGCATTTTTCAATTTTCTTTTGCTCTTATTTTATGTTTTGCACCGTCAAATCATTTTTTTGTTTTTCAAACATAAGTTTGAAAAAAAGCAAATCACGAGCAAAACGCATGAGTTTCAACACATGTAAAACAAAAGTTGGCATTTTTAAATCACATACGATTTCAAAAACATGCGAGTGTCAGAACATGCCTTGACATGGTCGACTGGCAAGCCTGTCATGTATACACAAACAAATTTTGTTGCGCGCAGAAAAACAATATAAGTAATAAATTATAAGTTAATAATTGCAGAATATTTATGCACAACATCATTAAAAATAAATAAACAAAATTATTTTCAAGTCTAAACTGCTGTAAAAACAGGGAAAATGGCGTGTGTATGTAATATACATATGTATATGTACATACTGGCATATAAAAAGTGGTTTAATTTGATCTGAGTGATCTGCTGTCTAATTGTTTGGTGCTATATCAAAACTCTACTGATATCCTGTTTTCATTTGTTTGAGTGTAATCAATAATTGAAACTTAATTATCTTTGCTGTAAATATAAGAAAAAAATTTTTTTGGACTTGAAGCTGTCTATATATAACAAAGCTGGTACTTGCAATATATTTATATTTTTAAACATGGCTCCGATTGATCACTTTAAATGTCTTGTGCGTAACTAAACGTTACCAAATACAAAGTATAAGTTGTGCATATTGCGGAAATTTTTTTATATACAATGTGCAGATGTGTCTATGGAGTAGTATAATTTTTTAATTAAAAATAAAATTCTAAAATATATATGCGGCAATTGCTCCACTTTGCCAAAATTGTGTAATGTACAAAAGGAGCTTCGAAATGGTTTTGCTGCTCATGCTGCCTTGTTTGAGAAAGAGATGAAAAAAAGTGCAGGAGAGTAAGAAGCAACTGAAGGAATATCTTAATTCTGGATTAAGAAAAATGGAGGAAAAATTTTCTGAGTTTGCCAATAAACAGCCAATAGTTGATTCAAGTGATATGGAAACTATTAAATCTGATGTAAAACAATGTTTCGATGTCATTAAAGTTGTTGATAATGCTGCTAATAGCAGACTGTCTACACTTGAAATGCGAAACAGTAATTTGCAACGAAGACTGACTACATAAAATATTATCATTCGGGGGTTGCCTTAAGGCATTAAAGATCTTCGAAGTACTGTTCATAAAATATTTACTCTTTGCAATGTTAATATATCTGATGCTGATGTGCATCATTTAACGTATTTTGCTGGTGGTAAGGCTGTTATAGCTAAATTTAACTCTGTTCAAGTCCGTGATGCCATTATGATTAATTTTAATAAGAGACGAGAATTAAATTAAATGAAGTGATATCAGCTACTGTGCAGTCTGATATAGTCTTAAGTGAACATCAAACGGATGCAGCTAGAAAATTGATTTATGTCTGTCGTAAGCTGAGGAATGACAAACAAATTGTTAGATACCAGTTTCGAAATTATGACATCCCCAAAGCTAATATTGCAATGATGGACGGATCCGTAAAACTGCTGTCCTACACATCCTTCGATGTTTATATATATATATGTCTTCCATTTTCTTTTGCAGATGACGTGCAGCTCCATTTCGTGGTACTAAGGAATTTTCGGACGTTTTGCAAAACATGATTGATTTCACTGTTACTTTACTTCTACCTTGGGTCTCTGAAAATTGTCTGCTGATCAATACTGAGAAGACTAAGGCTATGTTTTTTGGCAGATGTAAAAGTTATAGATTTTCAATTAAATTTAATAGCACGTCTATTGGGTTTGTTGACAAACTTAAATGTCTTGGTGTGATTATTGACACAACCTTAAATTTTTACTGTTGTGTTAACTCTTTAATTTCTACAGTTAATTTTACTTTACGTAGATTGTATAGTCTTAATTTGCTATTGCCTTTTCATATTAAAAAAAGAGTTGTTCATTATTTGCCAATTTTCTTATATGCATTAGAGGTATACTCTGGTACATTAGGTTACATCATGAGAAAGGTAAAATTACCATCAATAGAGTTATGCGGTATCTATACGCTTTAAAATTTTGTGGTTTTTCCTTAATGGAATTTGTTAAGTTTAGGATATTGCTGAACTTTTATAGATCATATAAGTTACAATTACCTAGGTATTTAGTTGATCTCTTTCAGTTTTGTAGATCCACTAGAAATAGGCAATTGAAAACTCCTAGATTAACTCCCATAACGGAGCGTTCATTTAGTGTGAGAGTGGCGCGATTTTATAATTTTTTATCAATATCTTTTCTGCTGATGCTTATTAGATGAAACTATTTCATGAGCTTTCACGGAATGGTTTATTTGTATAGGCATTAATTCATACAAACTGTCGTATATATATATATATATATATATATATATATATATATATATATATATATATATGTTTTCACGTGTTGAATAATTACTTGATTACTTAGATACCTACTGAAACCGTTGCTCTTACTTCTTTTATTTCTGTGGCCTCAATATCTGTCTTTTGCTTCCAGTAGCAAAATAACTGTTTTGTATTTCCTTGCGACAGACTCTTGAAAAAATTGGTGAAATTCTGTGATTTTATTTTTATTATAGGTATTTATAAGCATTTGTTTCTATTATTATTACTTTTAGTTTAGTTATTAATTTAATTATTTTTCTCCATTATAATTTTTTTAATCAATAATTTTAATAATTGTTAATAATTTTTAAGCAGAATATTGTAACCGATTATGGCCAATAGGTTATTAAAAATAAATAAAAAATAACATAATAACACATTCTTGAACCATTACCGACTCGAAGCCATGCTTTACTGTGCACAGTGGGGCAGAATCAAAATATTTTGGAAATAATTCAGCCATTTGAAAACGGCTAGGCCGATTGATTCAAAATTTGGCAGGAGTATAGAAGAGGAGTACTTAGGCTTAAGTTTTGAAGGTGGTTACCCTCCACTTTCCAGGGATGGCGCTATGTTGGCTCAAAGTTGGACACCTCGCTCCTGAAAATTTTTCTAACGCTTGGCATTTCTTCAAATTTTGTCTGATTTTTAAATATTTTACATGGTCTTAAAGCTCTCGTAAATACCTACAAAACGGTGCTTTAAACTGCATGTTTATGTTTAAAAATGATTGAGTTATAAGCATTTTAAAATTAAAATTTTTGATTTTTTCCATACCCTGGTCCAGTTTTTTCGAAATATTGGGTACAATTTGCAGCAAATTTGTTTGAGTTTTTTATCGTAGATAGCAAACAAAATTTAAGATTTTCTGAAAAAAAATTGAAAGTAATATCTTTTCTGGCTTAAAAATTATACGATTTTCAATTTAAAAAATCCAAAATTATTGCATTTTTGTGTATTTTAGCCTAAAATGGGACACTAATCTAATTTTTTAGATAGAAAAAAATTTTCTTAAGGAATATATAAAAATTTTTTATTTTTATTAAAGCTAGCTATATGTGTGTACGTTTAAACCAAATTTCGTATAAAACTGATCATTCTTGTAGAAGATGTAAGTCTTTCAACTTGACCTATTTTACATCGAAATTTTGACTTTACCGCATATTTTCTAAAATCCCAAAGCTGGGATCGGAAAAAGAAGAATACTATAAAAAAGCTATATATACTTCAAATTGTTTCAAAAAGTATTTCGTGAGCCCTAGTCCATATGTGGACTTTATGGGCAAAAGAGTAAAAAATTCCAATATTGGGTTTTTTCGTCTTTATTTTGGGAATTATGGGATTTCCTTTAGCTTAATGTTGCAGATTTTTTTACCGTTTGATTTTAGTTAACAAACTACATATGCACAGAAAATTTTATCTGATTTGCTTAATTAATAAAAGTTTTATAGCATATTTAATATTTTTACTTTCTCAAATTGGACCGTTTTTACCATAATTTTTCGAAATTTTCGGAGCTCAGCAACGAATATTAAAATTTTGTTCCATTTTTTTATTTTTTTTATGCATGTGAATAAAGATGACGCAATTTCCTATTAAATAAAAAAAGATTCACCTCAATATCATTCTTACGTGCAAAACTATGCGTTCTTTAATATGAGTGTTTCAATATGTATCTCACTTTTATACATTTATGTTACGAAAGTAAAAATTTTCATGCCTGTGTAAAAAATTGTGTAAAAAACAATTATACCTGAAAAAAGGGTTAAAAATGTAAGGGTTAAAAATAATGGTGCAGGTGTTCGTTTTAGGATGACCTATGACTAATTATGTCTTACCTAAGTGCCTTTTTTGATATTTAGCTAGCTGCTTTGCTTCTTTAGGTACCCAACTGTTGGATGACCTGAACACGCATATAAATATTTGCATAAATACAATAGATATCATATTTAAAAAAAAACATCATGCCGATCACATTGAAGTTTGAGACATTGTGTTCTTTTTTGTGGACTGATGGTACAAAAGGACTTGATAGAATTAAGGCCATGAAAAAATTTATTAAGGCTACATACAACTGCAGAGTTGATGTCATTGGTACTGCAAAACTGGAAAAATTTTTAAAATTATTTGATCAAAAAATGAAATCAGTTCGCGGAAACAAAAATAAGTTTAAAGTAAAGTATCTTACTTAGATGGATACTGTTGCGAAATTCTCAACCTACATCGCATTATGTGGAGCTCCCTGCAAATCTTATGATGACTTATGTTCGAAGTCTAAGAAAAAAAGGTTAACCGAAAAACTTTCTTCAGTTTCAAAAGATGAAGTTTCCGATACGTTCAAAGAATTGCTAAAAAAAGAAAATCAGCCTTCCGAGGCAGTGCACATCGCCAATATTCCTCTCAGCGCATCTCCAAAACGGTTGAAACGAATTGTTAACAGCATACCTATTTCGACATCGCAGTCAAATTTTACGGAGGAAGAAGCTATTGCTCTGCTGTTGGAAATGAAAATAAGCCGAAATAAGTACCAAATTTTGAGAAAAGCTTTACTTGAGAAAGGACATGCAATATTACCATCATATAAGTCTATTCAACAAAAAAAGAAAGCGATTATGCCATCTCCAATAACAGTTGATGAAATGAAAGCTTCTATTGGACTATCTTCTTTGCTAGAAAATACGGCGTCACGCATTATTTCAGATTTTTCTACTGACCAACTAGAAAAGGTTAAAAACTGCGATGTAGTAATGTGTAAGTGGGGATGTGATGGAATATCAGCCCTTCCTGAGTACAAACAAAAACATACAATAGATTTTAAGAGCATATTCATGGCATCCTTAGTACCACTAAGAATTCGTTCATACTCACTGGTTGCATCTTCATCAGTACGTGCAAACACTTTTGAAGATATATGGAAAAACACAACCCCAGGATCCAAAAATTTTTGTAGGCCTATTTGTTTTGAGTATGTAAAGGAATCAAATACTACGACAAAAAAATTTGTCGAGCATATCAAAGACGAAATAAGATCATTGGAACCAATATGTATAAAAATAAAAGAATACAGTGTTAACATATCCTTTCAACTTAGTTTAACAATGATTGATGGAAAAGTTAGTAACGCTATAACTAACACATCTTCTTATTGGAAATGTTCCATATGTGATCAGAAGAAGTCAGAATTCTCAGATAAAAAAAACCAACGTAGTCAACGAAGAAGTTTTATCTTTCGGAATATCCCCCCTTCATGCTAGAATAAGATTTTTGGAGCATTTTCTGCATATTGCATACGACTTAAAATACAGAAGTACGACAGAAAATTTAATAACAAAAAAAAAAAACAAAAAACAAAAAACAATGATGAACTAAAAGCTCTAAGAGCTTCTGAGAAAAGTAGAATCCAAGAAGAGTTTAGAGTACAAACGGGGTTAATAATTGATAAGCCTCTTCGTAGTGGAGGAAACACTAACGACGGAAATACTGCAAGAAAATTTTTTGGGGATTTTGAAACTACTTGGAACATAACTGGAACATAACTGGTTGCTTAGAATGGTTAACGTAGTTTTAATGGCAATTAATAGCAAAACTCAAATTAATTCTTTTCGCTTTGGAGAATATACTGCAAAAATATCTCAGCTACTCGTTTCCCTATATACATGGAGGGATATGACGCCCACAGTACATAAAATATTATGTCATGGTAAAACAATTATAGAATCGAATATTCTTCCTCTTGGGGAATTAACAGAAGAAGCCCAAGAAGCAAGAAACTGCGATTTCAAGTACATTCAAATATTCAGTTCTCGAAAATGTATAATTATATAATTGTTTTTTTACACAATTTTTTATTCAGGCATGAAAATTTTTACTTCCGTAACATAAATGTATAAAAGTGAGATCAGCGTTGCCAAATGTGCAGTTTTAACTGATTTTACCAGTTTTTTTGAGGGATGAAAAGCTATTAAGTTTTTTTGCAAAAAAATCTGTTTTTTAAAAATATGTCAGTTTTTTTTACATAAATCCAGATGTATGTATTTAGAATTTTATTTTTCTATTACCGATCAAGCTTCCTTTTCGGTTACTAAACAATTAAAGCTGCAAAAATTTTTTTAATTCAAAAGTTTTTAAAACAATGCGATCGACTACCTTTTTTTTACAACACTGTTACTTCTTTGTTTTTTGTTCAAGATATACATATGTACATGTTAAGCAGCGCAACCGTAAACATAAGTACATAATTGCACATCACAAGAAAAAGAAAAGTGTCCATATAATGGATAAATATTTGAAAAAGAATGGTTAGTATACTTTGTAATAGTTCCCCTTTTTATATTTAGTAATAATCTATTTAATTTTAAAAACTGTTTAAAGAAAATGATAATGTGCAGCAAAACGGAATGCAAATTGAAGATTCTCCACCTCGCTCAAGTAACAATCGAAAAAGAAAACTACCAAACTACAACAAGTCATGGGAAGAGCATCCATTATTCAAGGATTGGATAAGGAAAAGTGAAAATAATTATGCTTATTGTAAGCTTTGTAATTCCGAAATAAAGGCAATAGCAGGAATATCAGACTTAAAGGTACATGTATTAACATCAAAACACCAAGCACGTTCAAAAGCTGTACAACTTTATTCGGGATCTGATCTGTCATATAACGAAATGTGGAAGTGTAATGCCAAAGTGTCCAATATTGAACTGCATTTAGCAGCGTTTTGTGCAGAACATAATATTGCGCTTTTGGCAATGGACCATTTAGTTCCATTGCTTCAAACAGTTGTTGAAGATTCGGACCTCTTAAAAAAAACAAAATGTGCAAGAACGAAAACCACAGCGATAATCAAAAACGTTATTGGGGAAACACATCACGAAGAACTATGCAGTGTATTAAAATCAAATAAATTTTCGCTCTGCGCCGATGAATCCACAGATATTTCAACCACTAAGCTGTTGTCACTAGTGGTTCGAGTTGAATTTAAAGGCAAGATATGTGATTTCTTTTTTGATTTAGTTAAAGTTACGGACTGCACCGCCAATGGGATTTATAAATCAATAGCAGACGTTTTTAATAAATATGATATTAGCTACAAAACTAATTTGATAGGATTTGCTGCGGACGGTGCTAATGTAATGACAGGTGGAAACCATTCCGTGGCGACACTATTAAAACAAGACTGTCCAAATTTAATTATATTTAAATGTATTTGCCATTCATTTGCCCTTTGTGCTAATTCTGCGTGCAGTGCTTTACCGAAATTTGTTGAAGGCGGCGCAAGGGATATATACAATTTCATTCAAAATAGTCCTAAAAGGGTAGATTTATTCACTGAACTACAAGTGCTGTTGGATTATAATCCTCGAAAAATGTTACACCCTTCACAAACGCGCTGGCTTTCATTGGAAGCAACTGTGAAACAGCTACTGAGCCGTATGGAAGTCCTAAAACTATTTTTTTTACACGAAGACTTGGAAAATTTCGACTCGGTGCAAAGAATTAGAAGCTATTTACAAAACCCAGAATTTGAATTATATTTACTATTTTTAAAATTCATATTAAACGACGTTAATAAATTAAACTGCTTATTTCAAAGCGAAAGTCCACAAATACACATATTATATAGCGAAATAAGCCGTCTATATAGAAAAATTTTTGAATATGTAGTTAAAGAGGATTATAAATGTTTCGAGACATTTAAAACAATTGATTTTAACAATGGAACATATATAAAGGACCCAAACGATATTTATTTAGGTGCTGAGGTTTCTTTAGCGCTAAATACAACGCACAAATTATCGACGGATAAAGAATATGATTTCAGAACTAATTGCTTAAAGTTTTATGTACAGCTTTGTAATTCACTATTAAAAAAGTTTGATTTTGAAAATGATTTTCTTAAATGTGTGGAAATTTTAGCACCTGCAAATGTCATGAAAGGTAAAGTTAAAAGTATCTATAAATTGTGTGCGTTTGTACCAAATGTAGTTCCATTGACTAACATTCAAGAAGTAGATGATGAATGGCGTGAATTAATCCACCTTAATTTTGAAATATAAATTTATTAGAAGAAAGAAATATTCAAAAATTTTGGGAAGTTATGTTTCAAATAAAACGTGGCAACCAAACTGAAGCATTTCCACATTTAAAAACTTTAGTCTATGCAATTTTGTCAGTGCCTGTGGCAACAGCTAACGTCGAACGCGTTTTTTCACAAATTAATATCAATAAAAATAAAAGAAGAAACAAACTAGAAATCCTTACCCTGTGCGGCATTTTAAGAACTAAAGATTTTCTAAAAAAAAGTAATAACAACTGCACAAATTTTATGCAATCCAAACAAATGGAAATGAAATTCAAAAAAGAAATGTACAAATAAAATGAATTATTATGTTCTAATTGTCTAAACTGAAAACATTAAACACGTTTTTCTCAAAATCAATTGTTTTGAGATATGATTACATTGCAATAAAGCAGCGATTAATTCAAATATTTTTAATTAAGATGAATAAATACCCTTGGTAACTTATTGTTTATTTATCTTGTAGAAGTAATAGAAATATTCTATGGGTTGATTGTTCAGACAATTATTAAACATTTAACGATATACTTACATACATAAATATGTACATACACAAAAATCTGTATTATTTTTTAATTTACCAGATCTCAAACGAAATTAATTTTAAATACCTAATATATATGTATAAACATATGTATATTTGCTTTTTTGTTATATTGTTTTGAATAATTTTTTATGTTAGCTGTTTGTTTTTATGTTTTTTGTATTTTTGTGTTTTTAGAACTTCAATAAAAAATGGAATGAAATTGAATACATAGATGTGTATGTTTTATAATTTCTTTCTTGCAAAATATTTTGGGAAATGCAGTTTTTTCTTCTGAAAATCAGTTTTTTTTCTCAAATTGTAAGTATTTTAGAAAAAAAAATGGCAACACTGAGTGAGATACATATTGAAACACTCATATTAAAGAACGCATAGTTTTGCACGTAAGAATGATATTGAGGTGAATCTTTTTTTATTTAATAGGAAATTGCGTCATCTTTATTCACATGCATAAAAAAAATAAAAAAATGGAACAAAATTTTAATATTCGTTGCTGAGCTCCGAAAATTTCGAAAAATTATGGTAAAAACGGTCCAATTTGAGAAAGTAAAAATATTAAATATGCTATAAAACTTTTATTAATTAAGCAAATCAGATAAAATTTTCTGTGCATATGTAGTTTGTTAACTAAAATCAAACGGTAAAAAAATCTGCAACATTAAGCTAAAGGAAATCCCATAATTCCCAAAATAAAGACGAAAAAACCCAATATTGGAATTTTTTACTCTTTTGCCCATAAAGTCCACATATGGACTAGGGCTCACGAAATACTTTTTGAAACAATTTGAAGTATATATAGCTTTTTTATAGTATTCTTCTTTTTCCGATCCCAGCTTTGGGATTTTAGAAAATATGCGGTAAAGTCAAAATTTCGATGTAAAATAGGTCAAATTGAAAGACTTACATCTTCTACAAGAATGATCAGTTTTATACGAAATTTGGTTTAAACGTACACACATATAGCTAGCTTTAATAAAAATAAAAAATTTTTATATATTCCTTAAGAAAATTTTTTTCTATCTAAAAAATTAGATTAGTGTCCCATTTTAGGCTAAAATACACAAAAATGCAATAATTTTGGATTTTTTAAATTGAAAATCGTATAATTTTTAAGCCAGAAAAGATATTACTTTCAATTTTTTTTCAGAAAATCTTAAATTTTGTTTGCTATCTACGATAAAAAACTCAAACAAATTTGCTGCAAATTGTACCCAATATTTCGAAAAAACTGGACCAGGGTATGGAAAAAATCAAAAATTTTAATTTTAAAATGCTTATAACTCAATCATTTTTAAACATAAACATGCAGTTTAAAGCACCGTTTTGTAGGTATTTACGAGAGCTTTAAGACCATGTAAAATATTTAAAAATCAGACAAAAATTGAAGAAATGCCAAGCGTTAGAAAAATTTTCAGGAGCGAGGTGTCCAACTTTGAGACCATATAGCGCCATCCCTGGAAAGTGGAGGGTAACCACCTTCCAAACTTAAGCTCAAGTCCTCCTCTACTATGCTCGTGCCAAATTTGAATTCAATCGGCCTAGCCGTTTTCAAATGGCTGAATTATTTCCAAAATATTTTGATTCTGCCCCACTGTGCTGTGCTTTGTATGTTTTTTCCGCTATATTTCGAACTTACTGGCGTCATGAAATAGTATTGTCTTCTTATTAACGTTTGGAATAAAAGGTTTTTTCTTGAACTTTGGCCATATTATTCGTATTTCTGCAAAATGCGTCTTACCTGAATTACCTGTATGAACAACTACCAGTACTGTATACACACATATATCCGTGCAGGTAAACTGCTATAAACAGTCAAATATACCAAGCGTTCAGTTTACCACACAACAAAAGCATTTTCTTCTATTTATTTATTTTTCTATTTTTTAGAAACATCAAATGAATTTCTAACAAGAATTTAAACCATCGTTTTCACATGACAAATTTTATCTGGCAGCGTCGATAATAAGATTAATAAATTGTTGATCATTTAATGAGACATTAATAGAACGCTTGTACACATGAGTGCTTAAAAGGCAAATGTAAGAGATTGCTCTTAATGTAAAAACATTCAAGAGCGTTTGGTTGTTTGGCAGAGATAAGTAAGTTATGGTGGGCTATTCATTGGTTTCGAAGGCTTATTGATTATATGATAGAGCGCGGAATACTGTTAAACGGCGTACAGTAGCACATTTGGAGAGAAAGCGGTCAAAAATCCGTAACTTTTGATTGGATCGAATTTTTGATATGCGGGTTTTTCTGTTTTGTAATTGGGATTATAAACTTTATTTTTGATAAAAAGCATAAAAGTTGACCAACAAAAAAAGTTACGAATGGTTTAATATTCGTTAACATTAATTATTAATGTTGAGTATAAAAGACAAGTGTTAAAACATTTAATTTTTTTTTCATATTATTAGTAGTTTTGTAAACTAAATCTTGTCAGGAAACGTCAAATTTTGTAATATTTTTAAGCTTAACAAGGGCCAAAGCTTAAAAATAAAAAATTTTAAATTTTATAAAAGTTAAAACTTTCTTAATAACAACAAGTTTTAATGAAAAAATCCTTTTTTAGTTAAAATTTCATTTTATTTTTAAATACTTGTTTAACAATTTATAAATTGAATTGTTGCAGTTTTTTTCCATTTTTGTCGAATGTTAGACATAAGTTAACACTACAAATGTTTAAACCTCGATAACACAAAAATTTCCCACAAAAGCAAAATTGTCAACTAATCACTTCTTGCTTTAGTTTGCCATCCACATTAATGTTTTTCCAGGAATATAACAAAAACAATTAGTTCACACAACAGGCACATGCAAAAAAACATGCAATTGACTTACTAATGCACTAAAAGCAGACTTTCGGTGCATCAGACAAATTTATGAAGAATTGTTGTGCACTTGTAAGCCAAGTCAATCAGACATCCGGCACATGAAGCCATAATCCTGAAAAATTATTATAAAATGTTATTTTTTCCCACACCAGCAAATATCAATTCTGGAGAATTGGATTACGCCACTTGGAATTTTATCAGCAATTAATTAGTATTTAAGGAATAAGAAAGGTTGTAATAAGTTAGTTGTTAAATAAGTTTCAATAAACTTACAATTGCGATTACGTCCCAAGTAATAAAAAAAGAATAAACTTCTTTTTTTAAGAGTTTCTAACTAGGAACACCCTTATTCATATATGGATCTGAAGTGCACAACAAAATGGTGATAAGGTCTTCATTAGTACAACATCTAGACATTTTTCTTGTGCTAAGTTCGCAAAAGAATCTGTAGTTTTTGTTCCTTTTTTCTTGCGCTTATTCAGAAAAATCTCCTATTGGTAGCAAATTATGTTGAATGATTTGTTCCCCAATGTAAAAAAATTTATGAACCATTGAAGACATATATCTCGAAGAATATTTTTCATTGTAAAGTGCAGCTATTTTATTGGCGTAATCACCAAATTTTTTTGTATTTACCTTTCTGCTACATGCTAAGACTTGTAATATGATTGAATCGTCTTATTAACTCATAATCTAAAACTGTGATAGATGCTGCAGTTTTTTGATCGGAAAAAATCTTCTTACAGTATTCTCAACATTCGAATTTCCTTCTCCTTATTTAGGTTGGTAGATTATAAGGCCTAGCTGAAGATATCTTTCTTGAATTTGTTCAGTTTTCTTTCGTTTTTCTACAAAAATAAACAAGTACTAAGATTAACTAAGTACAGATCATCCCATGCAGTGTGTGCGCACATCTTTTGTGTAAAAAAAGTAAGGAATTAGCTTACATTTCCTTACCTATGTGATAATAAAACTTACGATCGAAAGAATGCCATAATAAACATGTGCATTCACGTATTTTACCTAAGACTTCCTTTTTAATTATTTCATTATTCTGGATTCATGATTCTTTATGATCTTATTGTTTTATGATATATTTGCCATTACCAACTCTCATGGGTAACCAAAAATTCATTGAATTTTTAAACTTTGCAAATGTGATAGGTAAAATATAGTGCATTTGTATATTACCAGATTCAATCGCAAAAGTTATAAACGCCATCTTTCAAGGAGATTTGAAAAAATTGACTTTAACTCTGTGTTAAAAAGTTAAAATAATTCAAAAATAACTTTGTAGAATAAAACATTTTTTTTTAAATTTCTTATGTATTCATAAATTTTGTACAGAATTCCTGACCTTTGGCCAGAAAAATTGCTCTGGTGCACAAGGTCGCAACCTGGTGCACATATAATGGGGTATAAGTGTGTAGGGGCGCTATTGACCTATAACACAGAGAAATATCTTTTTGACGTGGTTTGACGGGAGAGTTATGCTCTATTAAGCACGAGATTTTTAAAGAATTTTGGCTTTTGTAAAACAAAAAAATTATAACTTCTAAAAAACATAACGACTTTATTTTGCTAGCACTGATAACTAACAAACTGTATAATTAAAGAAAATTTATTTTGATTTGATATCTTTTAAAACAAAATAGTTATAGTAATTTGAAAATTAGAATTTACTAAAAAAATTTCATGTTAACAAAATATTCGAAAAGTCTATTTGGGATCACCCTGTTCAGTGTGTTATAGTTTGAAAAGAGTTCTTAATTTTTGCCTCTCGAGATTTACTGGTATTTACTTTCAAATGATTAAGAAAACACTAAGACCGGTAACCACCAAAAAAATTATTTTTGGCCGTCTTCTCAAAATATGTGCCAGAGAGCCATTGAATGTAAGTGGTTCTTTGCCATTAAACGAAATCAAGACGGGGAAATCGAACGTTTTAAGGCGCGTCTAGTGGCTAAGGCTGTAGTCAGAAGTTCGAAAAATATTATACTGACACATTTTCACCTGTGCACAGTGGTTCTACTTAGTGGTTAGTGGTGCTACTTAAACATGCAAAAAGATTTGCAATCAGTTGTTTTTTACGTTTACTTTTGTGCATCGGAAGTGAACAAATCAAAACAACTTTCCTTATCTTTTTCAGCAGTGCAGTTAATTTTTAGTGCATTTTTTTTGAGTATCCACTCGCTCAACCATCGTTCGATTAATCAAAAGATTTTAAGTCGATTAACTGTTCGAGTACGAAAAATTGCAAATATCAATAAAAAAATAACTTGAACAAATTATGTGGGTTAATCGACGAAAATTAATTTATATAACGACCCATTATTAACTTTTTGCTTGCTCGTTTAAGAATAATTAATAAATATGTGAATCATGCACTATCAGATTTTGGACTACCAGTTTTTACAGAAATCGAAATAAATGCACTGTCAGTAAGAAATAGTACTTTATGACCGCTTATTGTGGCAGTTAAAGAGCTTAGCAAAGATTCCGCAACGTTAATTGATTTTAAAGGCATAATTAAGTTTTTTCGACAATTTAGAAACGGCAAATTACTCCTTTTCCTAACATTTAATTGTTTGTTTAAAGTCTAGTATGAGAGACTTAACAAATTACTTAGCACGTTATTTTTATACATTAAATTGGCAACCTTTCCCAATAATGATGACATTTTATAATACTTTTCTAAAGCTGAAACAACTATAGGTTTGTTCATTAACTTTACTAGCAAAAACTAGAAACAAAAGAGTAAAACAAAAATTTTCAAAATTATTCTTCCAAATGTAAAAAGGTAAATAAACGCTTTACTAGCAAAAAATACTGTTGTGGCTTTAGAAATAATATAAAGGACCTAAAAATTTTACGGTATGACCATTAAATAGTAAATATCTAAAAAAATAATATACCAATATAAGCAAACCGATGTAAACCACAAGGAAAAATTGAAAATAATATTCCAAGTAATCAAACAGCAAAAAATATGACATAAAATATTTTGCATGTTTTTAATTACTGGGTAATTTTCAAGTGTCTTTATGATGTTTAAGAGGATCACCACTTTCTGTGAAAGAGTTTTTTCAAAGTCGGGATATATAAAAACAAATCAAAATAATCGGTTAAAAGCTTATTATCTTAATTCAACTTTATTTTAACAGACATGATGAAAAATAAAATAAGAAAAGATCTCATAAAGTGTGCCTTAATGTTTTAATAAGACATAATATGAATAACTTTTGGTTGTGTTAAAGTTTTGTTATTAATAATATATATCCTAAGTCATTTTGGCAGGGTTGTCATTTCCTATTGGATATAAAATTCAGATTTGTTCAAGTTGTACGATTACTTCGAGTTATTCGAGTAATTTAAAACACTTAATCGGATAATCGACCAAGCTTAAAATCCCAAGAGGATACTCCAGTGTTTTTCAAAGAAAAAAACATTTTTGACTTACTGTTTTACAACAGATACTCAAGTTGAAGGTGTGTACCGTTATTATTATTTATTCAATAATTTTTAAGCAAAACATATTTTGCGGAAAGTGGTTTCACGACAAATCATTTTTCACGTATATTTTTTTACGACGTTGTAAATAAAATTAGCAATTTACAACCATCCATTTTTAACATCAACAATAACAAATTAAAGTTGTACATTCATTCAATTAACCATGGTTGACGGTAAAGTCTGTAGTGCTTTAAGTAAACACGTGTAGTAGATCCTATATTTGTGGTGCAACACCAAGAGAAATAAATGATATTGACATGTTTTTAAGTAAACCCGTTATTAATACTGCTAGATATAAGTTTGGGTTATCTCCTCTGCATTTATGGATAAGATTTATTTTATAAGTTTATCTTACCGATTAGACAGGGTGGTTCAACAGATGAAAAGGAACTTACTGCATAGAAAAAAACTATATGTTCAGCAGCACTTTAGGACACGCTAAGGTTTAATTGTCGATAAAGCTCAAAGTGGCAATGCCGAAAAACACTGCAAGATTTTTTTTTAATTCAGCAGTTATTGATCGGTGTCATCATACTTTGAAATGTCTTTCGTCGGGATACAAAATTAATAGTGTAGATTATAGAGATTATTCGTTAGAAACAGTGCGAATGTTATTAGTACGTATCCATGGTATTATTCACCTGCTTCAGTTCATAAAGTGTTAATTCATGTATCGAAAGTAGTTGATCACTGTCTAGTTTCCATATACGAGCTCCCTGAAGAAACCGCTGAATCTTGTAATAAATTATTTAGTGTTGTCACTAACATTGATCTTTTGCATAGACTTTTTCTAAATTCCGACCCGTTTATTTCTTCTTTACGTAAATTACCACAAAAGAAGAAAATAATGTACAAATGTTGTATTAAATTGACATTATAATTTTTTTTTCTTTAATTAATAACTACCTTTTTTGGTGAATAAATTATCATAATATTATATTTAAAGACTTTTTTTGTCATATTTTACTCTATTTGGCCCATAAATACCGTAAACATAAATATTCATATTAATTTTTATGACTATAGCTGAGTAAACTACTTAGTGTGCTGTGGTGCGGTCGCTACAGAACGTATGTTATCGGAAATTGTTGCTCAAGAATAAATGCATCTGCATCAAATCAACTTGATATAAGCAATGCGTATTTGACTCCTCAAAGTCCTAAAGTTTAATAAGTTGATATACGGGCTTAAACAAGCGGGACGAAATTGGAATGAAAAACTAGACAGTGTTTTAAAAGAAATGGGCTTTAAAGCGTGTGACAATGAGCCGTGTCAAGTCAACAAATACTGGAGGCGGTATATGTTGATGACCTGATAATAGCTAGCAGGAACAAAGAGGAGATTTTTAGGTTTAAAGAAAATTTGTCAATTTTCTTTGAAATCTCTGAAAAGGTAAGTCGGTGCCATTAAGATATTCAAACTCAGTACATTAAGAATATTTTAAAACAGTATGATTTGGAGGGTTGTCAGCCAGTATCAATACTATTGATTACTGGCATGCAGACACATTGTCCTAGAGATTGCAAGAGAAGTAACGAAGATGAATATCAATCCGACGTTTTAACATATCTGGCAATAACGTCATGACTTAATATACATAACTCTGTACCAAAGCTTGCACAACACAATCAAGACCCGCATTACGGGTATAAGATTGCAGTAAAACAAAAATTGCGTTACCTGAAGGGAACTGTAGATCTTGGTTTGGTTTATAAAGCTGGTAATGCTTGTGTCGGGGGTTATGCTAACTCCGATTGGGGTAGCAACGCGGTAGATCGAAAATCCTATACGGAATACGTATTTTACATTGGAAACTCTTAGTTCTACAGAAGCAGGGTATATGGCTATATCGAGTGCGTGTAAAGAAGCGGTGTATATAAAACGTTTGTTGGCTGAAATTGATTGCGGATATAGTAAAGCAATATTTTTAAAAGTAGACAACCAAGGCGCGTTAGAACTTACTATGAATACGATATACCACACCGAACTAAACACATAGACATCAAATATCATCATATTTGTGAGGTAGTAGGTAATAAAGAAGTTATCTTGAAGTGCTGCTCAACAAATAAAATGGTAGCAGATGTTCTAATAAAGAATCACAAGAGACAAACACTCATATTTTGTTGAAATATTGAATGTCTTGAGTTTTGATTTTTTTTCTCCTAAAACTTTTATCCTTATTGTACAGGGTATACATGTTAAGGAGGAGTGTTGAAATTTGGCAACCCTTTTATTGCAACATGTACGTTCTGTCTTCTTTTATTTTACATGCTAACTCCTGTAAAGTAGCAACTAAACTATTTTTAGTCTTAAGAATGAACTCATCAATTAAACTTCAACAGAATAGACCTGTGCAACTAGCATGAGAAGCTTTGTTTCAATCGATCTACCCATTTATAAATTGCCGATATCTTTCCAAAATAATTCGTTTTAGTCTTACTACGTGTAGACTACGTGTACAAGTCATATGGATTGTCAAAATTGCTATCCATATGTTATTTCGTGTGTATGTCAAAATCAATGTTTAACATACGGTTTATAATTTTAATGTCATATGACATAACCTCTTGTCATTGAAAAGTAAACTTTAATACCTAAAACAGTGATATCAACTATTATATACATACATATTAGAGCTGTAAATGAATATTAATTTTTTGATGTTGATTCGTCATGAATTAACAAAGTTTTGAATTTGAATCAATTCAAACAAATTAGGCAGAAATGAATTCCAAATCGTTTCCTATTCAAATGAATTTGTAAAATGATTGACAATTTTTTTCTAATTCAAATGCATTCGTCAAAGTGAATTGCAATTCATTTGAATTGAATTGATTATTTTGAATTCATTTAAATGAGGTAGAACAACGAACTGCAATACAAATGAATAAAATCTTAAATGAGTTTTAATCAATCGAATTCAAGAGCAAATCTAGGGGTAACAACAAATGGAAAATTCTCCAACTAAACTAAAAATATTCAATTATCTAAGGTTAAAGAAAACATGGAGATGGTTACTGCGTATTTACTTACAAAATCAATTCAAATGAGTTGGAAATGAATTGCTTATTGGCTTTAATAATTTATTTGAATTAATTTAAAGTTAATTTTATTCAAATCCTTAATGCGGTAACCTCCAAACCATAAATTTAAATATTTCTTTTTTTATTATTAACAGAAAATGTTCAAGAGTTTCTATTTTTCAGTCGTGATTGACATATTCATCGAAATGTCCAAATAGAACTGTTAACCTAAGATATATTTATTCAATATTTAATTTTTTTATTTTTAGAAATCTATCTTTTATCGCCTTAATATTTCAGGTGAAAACTTTAAAACTAAAAGTTAGCATCACTGAAAACATCTGTTGTCATATAGTTTTACACATCAAATAGAGCGTGCTCTAAATAAATAACTAACACATGTTATATTACATAGGAAAATAACATATGTTATGTTTCATAAGGTTAACACTATGTATATTGATTTACATATGGAAAATCTGACATTCCATGTGACTTGTATACGTAGTATAAACACACCTTATGTAGTGTTGACAGACTTTCAATATGAAGTTGTAAATTCTGTATTAAAAATCACCGCCTAGTCCAGATATAGAAAAATGACAGTCGTTATAAGCAAGTAGGGTCAGAATAGAGCAATAGATACCTACTGGTGGCGCATACACCTTGCAATCCCTTTGAACTTTGAGTATTAGATCAATATCCCCATACAATACAATAAAATGTTAAGCCAATCCTACTTGCTTTTGCCGTCCACCGGATTTGTGAGCTATTATGGCATATGTCTTACAATTTATTATCATCGACCTACACACAGATCCTCCTAATTCCTTCGTTAAATTAATAATGCTTTAAGCATTCAAAGTAGTAGTAAATGATTAACTTACCTAAAGAATGTTTTTCATCAATTGCAAACGTTGTATTTTTATTCGAAAAATTTTGATCCTCATTGGCGTCATAATTACAAGGTAGAGTATTTAGAACTTCGTTTTTTAAAGTAGTTGGTTCGTCTTCATTTTTTGATGCATTTAATCTGTCAGTTGAATTTAGATGACTTATACCTTGTTGGTACTTATCCATTAGCTTATACTGAGTGCTGAGTTGCTGAAGTAATATCTCCTCTTGTGAATTTAGATTTCTTTGCTTTTGTTGCAAATAATGTAGCATTTGCAATTGTTGTTGTGTTAAAAAAAACGATGGCTGTGTCGGTGCGTTTCCTGCTTGTATTGCAGTTGTATTATATTCTTTAAAACGTTTACCTTGAATATTGCTTGGGTAGGGTGGGGGTGGACCTTGTACCTGTAATAGTAAAATTTTTATTTTATTTTTGAATTTTATTTCGCAAATATTACCAGAACCAGAAAGTATCAAATAAGCTCGAATTTAAATTTCTCTAGCAAATTTCTTTGTTCTAAAATATCTTTACATACGAGTATCCAGAACACTTGAAAGTAATGTAGATGTTTGTTTTTAATATTGATTAACAAGAGGTTGAAGAGGTCTTCTGAAAAACTTTTTGGTGAATCGTATATTCTAATATAAAATACGATATTCCATTTTTTGTTGAATTTGTTTAGAACCATACTTCCCCTTAAATTTCTCTTACTTCAAAATAACCTTTCGTTTTTATTTTTAAATCTTTTGGTATATCAAATATGGAAATACCTATACTTCTGTTGAAAGTGTTATGTATTAATCACTTTTTCTTATTAACACATCGATACAACTTTTAATCCATGAAGCATAATTTAGTCAATATAAGAATGACGACACTGTCTTTTTTTATTATCTATCCGTCTCCCCGTAGAATTCCTGTGGCCACAGTGCATTGGCTTATTAAACATAAAATTACTTTTCTACCAGCGAAATTTTCCTGCTTGAGAGCCAACACTATTATTTATCGTTTCATCATTGTGAGCAACATCTTGTGTAATAATATTAATATTACTCTCACTGTGTATAATATATTATAATTTTAAGATTGTTTTAATAAAGACATTACTTCTTAACTATTGTCAAGTACACATTATGGTGTCAGGTTGTGCCTATCGGTCAATTAAAATAAAAAAATTAAATAAAAGGTCATTGTCTGATGAAATTGAAGCAAAATATACACTGCCGCTTAGTTGAATAGGTTCACATTTTTTTAAACATATAAGTTGAATTTTTTCGGAACATAATAAATTTATTGATTATTTTAAATTTTTTAATGGTAAAATATAGCATTATATATAATTAAAAATGCAAAAATTGCATCAATAATCAATCACTTTTTTTTTAGTATATTTCTTTTGAAAATAACATGCTTTTAAACATCGAATTTTTGGCTCATTTGAATAGGTTCAACACCATTAATTGAAAAAATTAACGAGAAAAATTTTATTTATTTTTATTCTTTTATATTTAAATGATTTTTATAATGTTTTAATAAAAATTTAATAATGAGTACTTCCTCCTTTATTTGATATTACTTCAAAAATACGGTTTGGAAGGGAGTTGTAGAGATTCTCAATTATTGATAATGAAATTTCATCCCATGCTTTTTTAATTCCTTTAATTAAGGCTTTTTTTGTTTGGTTTTGTCTGCCTGACTCGTACACTTTGCGCGGAAGCAGTCTCCACACATTTTCTATTATATTTAAATCAGGAGAATGCGGTTGCCACTCTAAAATATTGTATTCTGTTCACGAATCCATTCTTTTACAACCCTTGCAGTGTGGATCGGGGCATTATCCTGTTAGAACTCCCATGGAACAGGTCCGAAGAGAGTTGAAAAATGTGGAAACGCCGTTTCAAGTACTGCTTTATACCTATTTGCGTTCATTTCGGAAGAAAGAAACTGGAGGTCAAATGTGCCATAATATGAGATCGCTCCCCACACCATCACACTTCCCTCACAGCTATGCAGACGACTTAGGTAACGTTCCTCTTTTCGCAAATCATGGAAATAATAGTTATATTCATCTGGACCTTCTAAATTGAACTTTTTTCATCAGAAAAAACAACACGATGCCATTCCTCTTTATAAATAATGTATTTACGTGCAAACCGGAGGCGGTTTTCTTTGTGAGTAGCATTTAGAGGAGGTTTTTTTTTCATTTTTAATCTTTTCAAATGCTTGGCACTTCTAATGATGCGTTTTACTGTGGCTAGACTAGCAGTAACACCTCTTTTTTCTTTTATTTTTGCAGCCGAATCGCTAGAATTGGAGACAGCTCTTATAATAGCCTTTCTGTCCCCTTCTGTTGTGACTTTGCGCGTACGGCTTTTCATGTTTTTTCCATAATCTGATTGATGTCTTATAAAATTACTCGCAACATTTTGACTTCGTCCAATTTTCTTTGCAATTTTTCTATGGTTTAGGCCAGTTTCTAAAAACGCTTTTATTTTGCCTTTTTCTTCTTCATTTAGTGACTTGTTGCGTCCCATTTTTAATCAAAAACCTTCAAAGATATTGCAAGTACTCACAAACACTTAAATTGATATTAATATTATTCACTGCTAACGGCAAACTGATTATTTGTTTAATGAATCTATTCAAGTGAGCTAAAATTTACATGTATTTTTTCTGTGTTTTTAAAACCACAAATTGGGATGTAACATAGATCGCTTCCACGTAGTGCATCCTGGGTAACGCTAAATGATTTATACCCCCCCCTGACACGACCTTTTTCTGTCCAAGGACCTTTCTTCCGATTTTTTTCGGCACGTATTTGTTTGACTTGGGCTGGTGGTTATGGCTTCTGGACCTACTAGCACCGGAGTGAAACCCTGTCGGAACGGCTCCAGTTTAAGGTCATAACTATCTCCGTCCCGTTAAAACCCTGGCAGGCCTCATAGTACGTTCGATACCCGTCACCGTTAAGTTGGTGGTGTAGGTTTGGTTGAGTTTACTCCCAATTAGCAACGGTCTGGCTCTGAGCACCTGTCCCCATGAAGGCTGGTGCCAACCCTCGCATGGCCTCCCTGCTTGCATAGATAACCATGGGACCTTTGAGTTGACTACACATACGGGTGGAGATAGCGGCTATGAGTGGGGCCCCATTTTACATGGACAAAACCACAATTACAAAAAAAACTACAAAGGCCAACCCTAAAAGGGAGCCGGCTGTAATGCAAACGGCAATCCAGAAACAACCTTCGTCTGTGACCTCTACCTCCAGACCACAGCTGGGTGCAGCGACTCTGTTGCCTGCCTCAACATTCCGCACCGCAATCCCCAAGGGTTGCGTAATGCCCTCTTCGAGCACCTCAATCACCCCTGCTACAAAACAGAGTGAAAGAGGGGCTCCCGCGCATATTGGTCCAACTACTGATGTAAGGGCATCGGTTAAGCCGGCCCAAACAACTGGTAGTCTGGGCCCTAGCACGTCCTCCTCTTCTCGTGCACACATCAATGCGTCGACGCGGACGTATAGGACCAGAAGATCTGCCTACCGGATCCTGCAAAAGCTTGGTGGGCAAGATCCGAACACTTTGTCTGAAAGGGACCAGACAAAACTTAAATGGGCCAAACAGAACTTGGAGTCTCGCCCTCAACCTAAATTGGCACTTCAGAAACGATAAAGGTCGGCTGAGGAAACCGCCACGACAGTCCCTTAGCTGCCTAAACGGCCAAGGACTTCAACGTCTAAACCGGTGTCCTCACGTCCCCTTAACGAGATAGTTAAGGATAGCCTCGTTTTGGCTATAATAGACACTGGTAAAAGTGACGTGACTATATCTCCAGACAATTGGAGGTTAGTCCAAGCGGCACTTTGCAGTGTCTATAAGGACATAATTTCAGCCAATCCGGGCCCCTCCCCATCATGCCGTGATGCGGGCTGGTATCAGGGGCATGTTAAATTGATCGCTTGTGCTGATCAACGCTCAGCGGACCTGTACAAGCAGGCAATTGACAGCCTAGGTAAAATCTGGTCGGGTTCTAAGCTCTCAGCTGTATCCAAAGATCAGATTCCGAACCGTCCAAGATCCTTCGCCCGAATCCCGGCAGATCCCTCCACTCCGGATGAAATTCTGGAGCTGATTAAACTCAGCAACAAAGAGCTGCCTACGGCCGACTGGAAGGTCGCTTAAGTAAGCGAGCCAAAGGGCCATTTCCGCGACGCTATCATCGTCATTAACGACGAGTCCCTCGCCTCACTCAACGCCTGTAAGGGGGGGATCAACTACGGTTTCGACTCGATCTCTCTCAGGATCTATAAGGGGGACAATACAGGGAAAAATTCTAAACCTCCCACGGAACCTCTGGTACCAGAGGTTGCCGCAGGACAAACTGAACCAATGCAAATGGCTCCGGCCTCCATGTGCGGTTCAGATACGTCGGATGACACAAGAACTGTCATCTCTTCATCCGAGTTTGCCGGTGACTTTTTCCGGCAAATGAGGCTCGGATCCGAATACCTGGCAAAAAGCGAGAAATCACTCCTGTCTAGCGAGGGCGATTCCGACGCTACCCTTACGGCTAAATAAATAATGATGATTAGGGTTGTGCAAATTAACCTTCATCATTCCATCGCTGCTTCTGCGGCCCTACTTCTCCGCCTGTCACAGAAAGGAGACGATATTGTTCTGGTTCAGGAACCATGGGTTATTGATGATCGGGTTTCTGGACTATCTATGGACGGCTACAAAACTGTCTACGTCACAGGTCAAGGTAAACCCAAGGCCTGCATAATGATTAAGATTCAGTGACAGAGACAGCGTTGCCATAGCAGTGGAGACGGGCTCGAAGGATGTCTGGGTGGTCTCCAGTTATATGGCCCATGATCATGAAAATTCACCACCACATGACCTGCTAAAGCTTCTGGTTGCAGAGGCTAACAACCGTCAAACGCCGGTCATTATTGGGGCCGATGCTAACGCTCATCACCACATGTGGGGCAGCACGGATGTCAATGAACGGGGTGAGTCTCTTTTTGATTTTATATTATCTTATGACTTAAGTATTGTCAATAGGGGAAGCGAGCTTACCTTCGTCACTTCGAGTAGAAGGGAGGTTCTCAATCTTACCCTGACAGGTGGTGGCTGGTCTGATATTGTCAGAAATTGGAGTGTCTCTCAAGAGTGCTCCTTTTCTGACCATAGGTATTTATCTTAAAACTTATATCTGGAATCAGTAGGTTCCGGAGTGTCCCACTCCTACATAAATAGGAAACAAATGGGCTGGAATATTTTTCGGTCCATTTTAGAGTTGGGCCTAAGCTCGTCCGAAACCAGCAGGCTACGCAGGATTCTTAGCACGTCCCCGAGAGTTATTGAGAGTATTCAGAAGCCGGACGGTCAATGGACGGACTCTGTAATCGATACCTTGGAGACGCTGCTCGATACTCACTTCCCTGGTAGTGAAGGGATTGACGGAGCGATGGGGACTGTGAATTCCGCGTCGGTTTGTCCACCCACTTTCCGGGTGACCAATGCTCACATAGAGTGGGCCATCATGTCGTTTGATGACTTTAAGTCTCCTGGAAGTGACAATATCATTCCACCGGACTTCCAACATGGCATAGACCTCATAAAACCATGGTTATTGCAATACATGTGTGTGAAGATAAATTTTAAAATTTATAACCCTAGCCACATTCTGTTACGATAACAGAGCTCTGTTAATCACTTAACATAACCAATGTTAATATTAAAAATTTAATATAAGACTTTCAGAACAATATTTAAATAAAATTTAAAGTGGATAGAACAAAAAAAGTATTTTAAAACACTTTTACTAGTGTCGTTATTAAACTCCAATGGTAAATATATTAACATTTTGTTTTTTCAGAAATTATGGAGGTTTTTCCAATAATACCACTTTTGAAATTTGAAAAAGGACTTTGGTCCTTTTCTCGTAAGCGAAAGAGAGTGGGCGAAAAAAATTATTGGAGAAGACTTCTAGTAGTGTCTTTATTAAACTCCAATGGTCAAATATATTAACATTTTGTTTTTACAGAAATTATAGAGGTTTTTCCAAAAATACCACTTTTGAAATTTGAAAAAGGACTTTGGTCCTTTTCTCGTAAACGAAAGAGAGTGGGCGAAAAAAAATTATTGGAGAAGACTTCTAGTAGTGTCTTTATTAAACTTCAATGGTCAAATATATTAACATTTTGTTTTTTTCAGAAATTATAGAGGTTTTTCCAAAAATACCACTTTTGAAATTTGAAAAAGGACTTTGGTGCTTTTCTCGTAAACGAAAGAGAGTGGGCGAAAAAAAATTATTGGAGAAGACTTCTAGTAGTGTCTTTATTAAACTCCAATGGTCAAATATATTAACATTTTGTTTTTTCAAAAATTTTAGGGGTTTTTCCCAAAATACCACTTTTAAAATTTGAAAAGGTCAAATATATTAACATTTTGTTTTTTCAGAAATTATAGAGCTTTTTCCAAAAATACCACTTTTGAAATTTGAAAAAAAACTTTGGTTCTTTTCTCGTAAACGAAAGAGTGGGCTAAAAAAAATTATTGGAGAAGACTTCTAGTAGTGTCTTTATTAAACTCCAATGGTCAAATATATTAACATTTTCTTTTTTCAGAAATTATAGGTTTTTCCAAAAATACCACTTTTGAAATTTGAAAAAGGACTTTGATCCTTTTCTCGTAAACAAAAGAGAGTGGGCGAAAAAAAATTATTAGAGAAGACTTCTAGTAGTGTCTTTATTAAACTCCAATGGTCAAATATATTAACATTTTGTTTTTTCAGAAATTATAGGGGTTTTTCCAAAAATACCACTTTTAAAATTTTAAAAAGAACTTTGGTCCTTTTCTCGTAAACGAAAGAGAGTGGGCGAAAAAAAATTATTGGAGAAGACTTCTAGTAGTGTCTTTATTAAACTCCAATGGTCAAATATATTAACATTTTTTTTTTTTTTTTTGAAATTATAGAGGTTTTTTCAAAAATACAACTTTTGAAATTTGAAAAAGGATTATGGTCCTTTCTCCTAAACGAAAGAGAGTGCGCGAAAAAAATTATTATTGGAGAAGACTTCTACTAGTGTCTTTATTAAACTCCAATGGTCAAATATATTAACATTTTGTTTTTTCAGAAATTATAGAGGTTTTTCCAAAAATACCACTTTTGAAATTTGAAAAAGGACTTTGGTCCTTTTCTCGTAAACGAAAGAGAGTGGGCGAAAAAAAATTATTGGAGAAGACTTCTAGTAGTGTCTTTATTAAACTCCAATGGTCAAATATATTAACATTTTGTTTTTTCAGAAATTATAGAGGTTTTTCCAAAAATACCACTTTTGGAATTTGAAAAAGGACTTTGGTCCTTTTCTCGTAAACGAAAGAGAGTGGGCGAAAAAAAATTATTGGAGAAGACTTCTCGTAGTGTCTTTATTAAACTCTAATGGTCAAATATATTAACATTTTGTTTTTTCAGAAATTATAGAGGTTTTTCCAAAAATACCACTCTTGAAATTTGAAAAAGGACTTTGGTCCTTTCTCCTAAACGAAAGAGAGTGGACGAAAAAAAATTATTGGAGAAAACTTCTAGTAGTGTCTTTATTAAACTCCAATGGTCAAATATATTAACATTTCGTTTTTTCAGAAATTATAGGGTTTTTTCCAAAAATAACACTTTTAAAATTTGAAAAAGGACTTTGGTCCTTTCCTTGTAAACGAAAGAAAGTGGGCGAAAAAAAAAATTATAAGAGAAGACTTTTAGTAGTGTCTTTATTAAACTCCAATGGTCAAATATATTAACATTTTCTTTTTTTTAGAAATTATAGAGGTTTTTCCAAAAATACCACTTTTGAAGTTTGAAAAACGACTTTGATCCTTTTCTCGTAAACATAAGAGAGTGGGCGAAGAAAAACTATTGGAGAAGACTTCTAGTAGTGTTTATATTAAACTCCAATGGTCAAATATATTAACATTTTGTTTTTTCAGAAATTATAGAGCATTTTCCTAAAACACCACTTTTGAAATTTGAAAAAGGACTTTGGTCCTTTTCTCGTAAGCGGAAGAGAGTGGGCGAAAAAAAATTATGGGAGAAGACTTCTAGTAGTGTCTTTATTAAACTCCAATGGTCAAATATATTAACATTTTGTCTCCCCTCTTCTGGAATCTGGCAGTCAACACGCTGCTACGGCGACTGGACCAAACGGGTAATAGGGTGATAGCTTATGCTGATGACATTGCTATCGCAGTCTCTGGGAAGTACCTGACAACACTCACAAAACGGGTGAACTATTCGCTTAATGTTCCGTCTCAATGGTGCTGCGATTTTGATCTTGCTGTTAACCGCGGCAAAACGGAGGTTATGCTCTTCACACGGAGATACAAGATCCCGATTTTTACTGCACCTAGGCTGAATGGCATTGTGCTCAGTGTAAGTAAAAGTGTGAAATACCTTGGGGTGATACTAGACCCCAAACCCCAAGGCGACCTGTGCGCTCTATCTCTGTCAGAGAGCTCTAGGACCAAGATGGGGCCTTCAGCCTCTTATCATCTCTTGGCTCTATAAGGCAGTTATAGAGCCAAATATTATCTATGGTGCTGTGTGTTGGTGGCCCGCTCTTGACAGAACGGTCAACCAAAAACCTCTTGATAAAGTCAGGAGAACAGCCGCCATTTTGATTATTGGGGCTCTTCGAACTACTTCGACAAAGGCTCTGTATGCTCTTCTCCACTGCTTACCCACCAAACTTCTGGTATTGCAACAGGCTAAATGCTGTGTCTTTTAAGCCGAGGTAAGGGCCATTCTGAAAACATCCGAAATAGCGCTTAGGGACGATCTTTCTGGTCTTGCCATTCGGATATTTTCGGAAAGTCAGGCGGCAATCAGGGCGCTTGCTGGTGCATGCAGCACATCTAAGCTAGTCCTGAGTTGTCGCTCATTACTGAACACTTTATCGGAGCGATCACAGATTGACCTGTTTTGGGTCCCTGGTCACAGGGATATACAGGGTAATTGTGAGACCGATGATCTTGCTAAACGGGGCACATTGCTTCCTCTGGCAACAGTGAAAATGGCCATAAAGAACCACTACCTAAATTGGGCTCGCAAATAATGGGTAGAGGAAAGTTACTGTTGTGTCTCCAGACAACTGTGGACTACACTGGACAGAAAATCCATAAGTATCACGATCTCGGTACTTACTGGACACTGTCTAATCGGCAGGCATGGTGAAAGACTTGGTCTGCCTTTTAATGATTTCTGTCGCAGCTGTGGCTCGGAGGATGAGGAAGAGACCGTACTGCACCTCCTGTGCCACTGCCCATCCCTTGCTCGAAAAAGACTAAGAATTCTGGGCTCTCCTTTTTTTGGAACTCTTACGGAGCTATCATCTCACTCTATAGGGGACATAGCGAAGTTCATCCGTGAATCCTCATGGTTCTCATCTGGGTAAAGGGAGTCACGCTGCCTTCTTTGTGGTATCACAACGGGCCATTCGATTGTGCTCAAGTGAGCTTCGTCGCGAGAGGCTGCCACTTCCAACTAACTAACTAACTAAAACCACAAATTGCAAAAGTTTTTTATTTTACCGTTATTTTTTTGTTCTAAATAATTTTCATTCAAAATATCTCTCAATTTTACCATAAATAATATATTCTCTTTAAGCGTATATTAAGAGAAATTAAAATAAAAATGTAATAATAAGTGAACCTATTCAACTGAGCGGCAATGTATAAAAACAGTAAAAAGAAACAATAGAATATAATAAAAGCACAAAATCATAAAAAAATAATAATAAAAATGCCTAACAGTCAAGATTCAAATTCATCGAATGCCATCATAAGTCCAAATCAACAATTTATGTCAATTGCAATTGCACCAATGAAACCAATCATTCAGTAGAATCTATCTTGAAGAGCAAACTAATAATCTACTTGTTGCATTGCTACTTCATCATCTTGGTAATGAAGCATTAGACATTTTTAATTCATTTGACGTAAAACTGGACACTATTCCCTATATAAGCATAATTAAAAATTTGATGAATATTTTATGCCTAAAGTCAACAAGGCTATGGAACGTCATTAATTCTTTTCACGCAAGCAATCCAGTGAAGAAACCATCGATGAATACGTCACAGCATTGAAAAATCTCAGCAGTAGTTGTGAATTTGGTTCATTACAAGATGAATTAGTTCGAGACATATTTATATGTGGATTGTCGGCAAAATATACCCATATTAAAGGAAGTTTGCTCAGTGAAGACAATATTGGATTAACAAAGGCTATTAAAGTTGCTAAAGCTATTACAATGGCAAAAGAAAATTTAAGTCACCCCAATGAAGTCAACAACAACAATTTTATAGGAGCCTTGCGTCATCAGTCTAAAATTCATCAAAAGTCAGTCTGCCAAAGTTAAATCATCATAAATCATCAATTTCAACAAAAAACAGCATCATCCAATAAATACTTATATCCAGCAGGGCTTTGTGCTCGATGTGGTCAGCAGGATAGAAACCGTTGCACTGTGGTCCTTTTGGTTTTTGTTTTCCGATTTTAAAGTTATTAGACTCGTTTGAAAGACGACAGTAGTAAACCACGGGAGCCAAAAAATTAGAACTCTATTTCAACTATTTCACTGAGAACAGGGTGGTCCAAAATAGGCTTTTTCAGAATTTAGTAAATTTATGATATTTTTAGTTAATTTTTTAAGTTTAAATGATCATAACTTTTTTGTTTTTCAAGATTTTTGGACGAAATAAATTTTGTGTTGTAACTTAACTTATTTCCTATTACTGGTAAAAAATTGAAGCTCTACTGTTTTCAGAACAATTTAAATATTTTTTATAAAAGTTCAAAATTCTCGGAAATTTCCTACTTCATAGAGCACAACTCCTGTGAGTCACGCTGAGTCAAAACACAAATTTACTATTTTGTAGTCCTAACTCTCCCCTACATTCCTATATACACATGTCCATGTATCGGGACTGCACTTTTTGAGCTACAGCAATTTTTCTAACCCAAGGTAAGATATTCGGTACAAATGCACGTCATATTTTTTGAGAAGTTATTTGTATGTGAAAGTGGCTATTATGCATATATTTTGATTAAATTTTGTACAAGAGTTCTTATTGACGCAAAAAGTAATTCTGTTGAAATTAGGAGAAGATGGCACATATTTAGACCTAGTCCACATAGAAGGGTGTATCAAAATTTTGACCAAAAAGGCCAATAGAACTCTCAAATTATGTGGTATCTGGCAATTCATTTGGAAAAGATAAAAAATGATTTTATTGCCATCTAATATTGCCAATGGAAATAAGTGGTAAAACCAAGTACCTGTCATATTATTGCCAGTACCTGTTAACTTTTAAATTATGTGGTATCTAGCAATTCATTTGGAAAAGGTAAAAATGTTTTTATTGCCATCTAATATTACAAAACTTAAATACCTGAAAATGGCAAATAAATTTAAGACCAATGGAAATAACTGGTAAAACCAAGTACCTGTTATATTATGTTTCAAATAGGTAAAAAAGATCATGTTGAAACTTCGAGCAATAGTATATTAATCCATGCATTAATTTTTTTTCTTCATTATTGTTTAAACAATGGCTAAATTCAGTTATAGTGTTCTATCTGATATATATTTAGAACGGAAAGATGAAAGCGACATTATTTTACATATAATAAATAATCCATTCTTCAAAATATGCGACAAACAAGAAATTAAAATTCATAACTTAAAAATAAAAAACTTTTTAAATACTTTAAGAAAACGGTACAATCAATGTTCCAGAAACAAGAAATTGTATTACTCACGCAACCAAGAATGGCTAAGAAATAAACTTATTTTTAAAAAGCCATCAGTAACTACCACGGAAACTGGAAAAGGTGGTCGACCAGCAAAGCCAATTGGTAATTGTAGTGAAAGATCACGAAGACGCAAGCTTAAACATATCAATGAAGAAGTTTCTTGTAGCATCAGAAAGGATTCATTTCTGCATCAAATTCAACCATCGAAAACTAAAAAGAGTAAAATTGCTATCATTGAAAAAATAGTGGAAGCAAGCCCCAGACACACAAAAAGGATTTTAGAAAGTATGCCGACACCAACTAAAGAAAATAAATTTACTCCAGAATAAGCATTTGCACTATTTTTGGATTTGAAAATGACTAAAAACCAATATACAGAATTGCGGAAGCGAACCAATGAAAAAAATTGTGGAATTTTTCCATCATATCGAGATATAGTTTCTGCCAAAAAAGATTGCTTACCTTCACCAACTGCTATTCAAGTTCAGCAGAAATAAAATTGCAGGATCTTCTTGAACACACTGCAGAACGATTATTAAAGACATTTGATGCTGACTATTTAAAGAAGTTTAAAAATTGCAGCATGACTTTAATTTCAAAATGGGGATGTGGCCAGAAACAATAGAAACAATGTAATGCGAAAAATTCATCAGATGCCAATTTATTCATGATTTCTTTTGTTCCATTACGTTTAACAAAAACTTATATTGGTTCAGAGTCGTCAACTAGTAGAGCTTCAGAGATAGATGTATGGAAGAATGAAATTCCCTCGTCAACAAAATTTTGTAGACCAATAGAGTTTGCTTACAAAAAAGAAACTAAAGATGTCATAACTGAAGAAGTTGGCAAAATAACAGATGAAATTAAAGAACTTCAACCAGTGATATTTGAATTTAATGACCAATGCATCGAAGTTAACTTTAAAATGTCACTTACAATGATCGATGGAATAGTTGCACAAGCTTTAACCGAAACAAAGTCTTCGTCAAGCTGCACCATATGCCAAAAAACATCAAGTCAATTGAGCCAACCACCAACACAAGACGATAGTTTTAATGAAGCATATGAATTTGGAATGTCACCTATTCATGCTAGAATTCGTTTTATGGAGCATGTTCTTAAATTGGGATACGATTTGGAATTTGGCCCGTTAGGCGAAACAGTGAGAAACAACAACGAAAATTTGGCAAAAAAGAAAGCAAAAAAAAAAACATATTCAAGAAAAATACCGTGAGATAGGCCTTATAATTGACCAGCCAAAGCAAGGAGAAGGCAATTCTAATGATGGAAACACAGCAAGGAGATTTTTTTCCGATACAGAAACTGCAGCTTCTATAACTGGAGTAGATTACGATTTAATACGACGATTCCAAATCATATTCTTTCGCGAGCACAATACAACAAAAATTTCCAGATATTGTACTAATGAAGATCTTATTAATATTTTGTTGTGCACATCAGACCCATATATGTCCAGTATTCGACAAAAATGAAAATCAACCTCATTAGAGTTAGATGAAGAAGCTAAACAACTACTGCAAAATGAAAATCAAAGCTATTTGGAAGAAATTTTTACTTATATTGTTTAATTAATACTAGTCTAAAGATTATAATTTGTTTCTAATTTTAGTATAAATTTTTATTAATACATTTAAATAAAATATATGTGCACTTTAAATCAATAGTAAAAGTTTACTTAAAATTTTACCGATGTTGTGTTCTGTATATAATATATCCAAATGGTATTGATATTGTTGGGAATTTCAGTGTTATTTTTCAGTTTAATCCTCACAAGAATTAGCTTTCTTCCAAAAAAAAAACTAACCTTTGGCCCCTGTGAATATTGAGAATAAATAAATGTCAGGTGCCAAATGCTGGCATTTTCTGACCAAAATTAAGTTTAGGAATAATAAATAAGTATTAGTTGTAAAATACGATTGAAGAAAATAAGAAATTATAAAAAAATACCTATTTAAAATGTGAAAATATTCAACTTTTACATGGAAACTCAACAAAAAATTAAAATGCATTTTTAACTAAACATTACTTACGTTCCTATCAGTCGATTTTTACGTTTGAACACGCAAATTGAAGCTTGAAAAAAACAAATTGCGTAAAAAAATACCAATCCGGTCAAAAGTTATAGAGTTTTGACCGCTATCTCGCGAAATTGACCACTGTGACAACGCAGATGGTGTTATTTGTCATATATGTAAAAATTTTAATTACTTTGCAAAAATATGTCGCAGTAAACAACATCATAAAGTAGCAGCCAAATATATAAAGCAAATTAGTAAGGAAGAAGAAACAGAAGATTTTTTTATGTACTTTACAAACTAGTAACAATAATAAAAATATATTTAAGAAAAATGACAAAGAAAAAATTGTAATAAATAAAGATATATTTGAGGGGAATATTGAAGGCAAAATTAATAATAAAACAAGTGAGTGAAGATAAATATGCCGAGCTAAATATGTTTCGACGTAACAACTTACGTCCAAACATATTTACAAATATGTTTTTAATATCTGTGACATATTTAAAAATATGTTTTTGTATTTAGGACAAATCTGTAAATATGTTTTCTTATTTGGGACATATGTACATAATTTAAATATTCGTTTTGTAAAAATGAAATTAAATTTATGTCATTTTTTTAATCAAAATGGAGTTACCGCTAACTCAGAAATAATAAAATCAATAGTAAATTTACCTAAACCTCAATGTGTTGCTGATTTACAAGGTTTTTTAGGGATGGTAAATTATTTAGGCGCAAACATAAGTAATTTTTCTTCATAAAATAAACATTTACGTAATTTATTAAAATATAATACGGTATGACAATGGCATGAAGTTCATGATAATGAATTTGAAGATTTAAAGCTTGAGTTGACCTGTCTTGACATATTTTAACCCTAACAAACCAATTACACTTTTAGTCGATGCATCTAAGTTTGCAGTCGGTGCAGCAACTTTGCATGATAATAATCCGATAGCATATGCTTCAGCTTCATTTGCGGATGCGCAAATAAGTTATGCTCAAATCGAAAAGGAGCTTTTTGCTATTTTGTTCGGCTGCACTAAATTTCACCAATATTTATATGGTTTAAAAGTTCTGGTTAAAACTGACCACAAACCTCTTGTGTCCTTGTTCACTAAGCCATTCATAAAATTCCAGCTGGGTTACAAAGATTTATGTTGAGAATTCAGAGCTATGATTTAAATGTTCAATACAAACCAAGCAAGCATCTATATATTGTAGATACTCTTTCAAGAGCTGCACTAAAAGAAAATACTTTACAAGAAATTGATAATAATTTGTCGCTTCATTGTGATTTATTAATGCAAGAAATTAATATATCTGATTCTACTTTAAACAAGTTATAGAAAGCTTAAAGAAAGTTGAAACACTGCAGAAAGTAATATCTTATATAAAATGTGCTTGGCCACCTAGCAAAAAATCAGTCGATAAATTCATAATGCCGTACTACAATATAAAGATGATCTTTCTTTTGTCAATTCATTACTTCTTTAAAATAGTCGTATTGTGGTTCTAAGTCAATTACGTCATAAAATTTTAAATACTCTACATGAGAGTCATATGGGTATTCAACGTACTCAAAGTCTTACTAAAAATTCAATTTATTGGCCTAATTAAAGTAATGATATTTTCAATTTAGTCTCTAATTTCGAAGTTTGTGCTAGGTATAAAAATGCAAATGCTAGACAGGAAGTACTTCCACATGAATTTATTGATCGTTGACTACTATTCAAAATACATTGAAATAGACATTATAAATACAAGTTATTATAGTCAGCAAGCTATTGCTAAATTAAAATCAATTTTCGCCAGACATGGAATGCCGAAAATTCTTGTTTCGGATAATGGACTCCCTTATAGTTCCAAGGAATTTCAAATATTTTGTCAAAATTGGTCTATTGAAAATATTACTTCGAGTCCTTATTTGCCAAGATCAAATGGATTGGCTAAACGATTAATCCGAACCATTAAAAAATTAGTATACAAATGTAAAGAAGCTAAGTCGGCTTATTATACAGCATTACTTCATTACAGAACAACTCGAAAGGGTAATTTTCCGAGTCCTTCAGAAAAACTAATGTCACGTCAATTAAAAACAAAATTACCGCGTTCGAAGTCCATTTAAAACCCAAACTCGTAAATAGTAATGAATATAAGAAACCTATAAAAATAAATAATGAGAAAGTCCAAAAAATTATAATAAAAGAACGGTTTAATTAAAGCCAATTTTTCTGGATGAAAAAGTTATTTTTAAACAAACTCCTACTTCCGTCTGGTTTCCAGCTACAGTTATTGAAAAATGTAAGCAACCCAGATCGTTTTTTTTTGAAAGATCAAGATGGGATAATTTATCGGCGTAACAGGGAACATTTAGTGAAAAAAACAATAATATTAGAGTCAATAAATGAAGACATTGAAACTTCAGGTCCAATTAAAAGTTTAAATGAAAATCAAAATTTTGAAAATATTGATAATCAAAATAATTATGTAACTCAAAGGGAAAGGAAAGTTACAGTTCCGAATCGTTTACATTACAAGTAAATTAAATATGTTCAAAAAAATTGTGAACTTAAAAGTCGAATATTTGAACTGCAATTGTATTAGAATTAAAAAAAATCAAAACATTTTAGTTAAATTAATTAAAAAATTAAAATGTATTATGACTATTTTGTTTTGGCACTAAACTTTAAAAGGGAGATGTTGTGTAATGTAATGAAACAAACAAACATAATTTTTTATTTATCTAATTACGCTCTCTTAGTATAACTCTTACTATGTATAATATATAATAATTTTAAGATTGTTTTCAAAAAGACAGTTACTTCTTAACCACCGAGTATACAGAGATGTTACGAGACGGCTATAACTGTGTTTCTCTGTGCATCTCTTTCTTGACATCCTATCGACTTTAGTTTTGTTTTGACTTGTGTTTCTAGCCCAAGGAAATATAAAACGTTTTATTACAGGCAAAAATAAGGGTAGGTTTTTTGTAAAATTAATAAAATTATGAAAAATAAGTGAAATTTATATTTTTCATTTGTAGCAGAAAGCAAATGTGTTAACAATAAACGTAAGTACATTTTGACATTAACATTTGAGTGTGTTTTTAATTCTATTTTTTTAATTGTGCAGGAAGCTTACTACAATTGGCAAACATCATGTAAGTATGCAACATACAAAAATTGAAATTTATCTGTTTAATTAAGTCAATTTTTTCGTTTTAAATTTCAGGAGTTTACGATGCATACAAGAATGTCCACCAGAAGAGAACCTTCTTATCTTCCCAGGGGATGCTTAAATCTAGTTTACGGACGAAGCTTACAAATTAAAAAAAGTTGTCTACAGGGTGTGGAATTTAATTTTAAGCAAAAAATGTAAAAACGTAAAACTTGGGGCTGAACCTTATTTTCGGAGTTACGGGCCTCCAAAGTTCGTATGTACAGTACGACATATATCGAGTATTTTGTGGTGCAGTGAGGCAATATGGGTATCATTGAAAAGAAAAATATTAAAAAAATAAAAAAACAGGACACGATAAAAATAAAGGCTTTTTTCATACAAACATAATTCCTTTATCAAATAAATTAAGTTTAGTGACAATATTATACAAAAAAAAAAAAATTTAGCAAAAAATCTTTTCTAAGCGAAGCCGGTGGTGGTCATATCACAGAGGAGAAAACCCTTGCGCCCGGCCGAAGGCCGGCTACTCAAAAAATATTTAGTAAGCGAAGCCGGTATTAGTCATACTAAAGGGGAGAAAATCCTTGCGCTCGGCAAATATGTTTATATGATCAGATAAGGTTCCATAGGATAGTGATTATGGTCATCAATGTTTCGTAGAGAAAATGTAGATACAAATGTGGAGTCACTCAATTTTATCGGTAAAATGGTACTAAAAAAGTTGTCAGCACATATTATTTTTATATATGGAAAATTTTTAACACTGTTTAAAGAACTTTACAATCAATGTTTAAAAATAAATTTTTTTGCTAGTTGCAAATAAAATATTTAAATTGTAATGTAAAATAAAAAAACACAAAAACCTTAGTCTTTATTGTGTAAATACTGTATTATTGTAAAATAAAATATATAAAAATTAAAATAACATTGCAATAAAAACATTAACTCGAATGTTTTTAATATAATTTTTGGATGAAAGTTAACTTAAGGTAATAATATTGCGTATATTACAATTTGCATGGATTTTATACTTTTTATAAAATTATACAATAATTCGGATAATGGGATAAAAAGAATCACTCCTCATCATTATCACTTTTTTCGTAGGGTTTATTCTCCGCTTCGTGCAGTTCTTTAAATCTTGCTACTTCTATGCGCTTCTTTTTTTAAATGTTTAGATTTTTCCAAATTTCAATAATTTATATTCCTCGGCTTTTTTTAACACTAAAGTCAGCATTTTCAAATAACGCCTTAAAACGATTGTCTTTCAATATATATGTAGTACTTGTCTTGCAGCCTGTTTAGCCGATTAGCATTTTATTTTAATTGTAAACGAGGCTTACGTTCACTTTCGAAGGGAATCCACAATGGACTTGGCCTTGTTATACAAACGAGCATCAATAAAGAAACTGTTAAAGAAATAAGGAGATAGAATTATATCTGCCATTTGGTCATAGAAAATTTTTACATACCCATGCATGTAAGCTTTTAATAAATTGCTGCCTTTTAAATGTACCAAATCCACTTCTTCTAATTCCTTATGTGTAACAAATTGATAATCGTCATATTTTTTCTACTACCTCAGCCAACATCCTGAAAACTACGTATATTTTTTTTTTATCAAAATCTTTATGTAAATGGTGTAAATACCATTAAATTAAAATCAATTGATAGTTTTATAAATTCTTTTTTTTTTCAATTTTTGATTAATTTTATGTGTTAACACACCAATGACGATGGTGCATTTCTGCCACAAAACACATTTCTGCGTTAAAAATACACTGCAGATTTACGGACGTTTTCACTTGCGTATGCTGGAATTTTCTTGTAAAATCACAGCATATCACATATTTATAATAATTTAATATTTAATTTCTTTATTTTCACCAAAAACTTATTACTTTTTTTTTAGCTAGAACTTTTTGTGCTTTATGTTTTCTTGTAAAATATCCAATTTTTGTTTTGTTTATTATCCCTTGTTCATAATAAAACAGCACTATATTTGTCTCTTTCTTGAGAAGCTGCAGAAAACCTGATTATATTGTTTTTCAAATGCCAAGGGTTTCACCTCTGTATACCCTATGTTCTTAACTATTGCCAAGTACACATTAGTACTGGTGCTCATAATTCCTATTACCAAAACCTGATAATAATTGTCAAAGCATTCCGTAATTATTTTAATAGCCAGTGATGCCAAGTCTTGTTTTCGCAGTTAGGAGCGACCTGCAATTTTAATTTTAACAGCAATATACGCGACATTTTGAAAGCTTTTACCATAACAATTACTTTCATTTCATACCTGTGGCAAAACTTCTTGGCAAGTAAAAATTTCTCGGCAAGTAAGATTTTGCTGAAGTGCTGTAACCAAAACAGGTTAAGGAAACGAATCCCACGTAAATATATGCACATGCTACATACTGTAACGGTTATATCTAGAAGCATTGTTTTTAACTGCTATAATAATATTATTCAAAAGGAACATCTATGTATTTTAGATATAATGCTTGGAATACGTTTTACATGACGATATTATGCTTTATTCGACAGTGCACAATGGGGCAGAATCGTAATATTTTGGAAATAACTCAATTATTTGTAAAGGGCTATGTCAAAAATTCGACATGACCGTAGCGAGAAAAATAAAAATATTTTAGAAAGATCGAAGGTTGTACTATTTCTGAATTAAAAACTAACCGATTTTAAATTAAAAATCCAAAATTATTGCATTTTTGTGTATTTGTTGTAACGAGAAGATTTAAAAAAAAATATTTTAAACTTGCTATATTTTTTAATTAATTGCTCTAGTTAGATTGTCTCAGGTTAAGTTTTTAGAAAAATGAAAATCTTTTAGGTAAACTTTAAATTCAATAAACTTAATAAAGAGATTTTAAAATGTTGAAATATAACTTTCAAATTAGCTAAACTAAAATGTTTGATTGTCAAAAACAAACCACTAAAAAATTATTTGTTAGCACTTTTGACAAGAGTGCTCTAGGAAAGGGCTAACATATTGTTAAGCAATGTGAGCTTTTTCTTAGTCATCATTCTGGGTTATTAGTTTAATTTTTATATAATATTAATATTTTTGTTAAAAAAACATTGGTTATTTTCATTAAAAATGGAGTAACACATTATTTGTAACACAAAAAAGCACATTTCACCAAAAAAAAAATTAAAATTCTACGTAATATTCCTTCAGTAGTCGATTCAGCGTTCTTATTGTATAAGTTTTTTGTAGTTAGAAAATTTACTGTATTTGGTTCTTCCGCTAAAGCTTCATTTAAATCTAAGTCGTTAGAATTTACACGTCGCTTCATGTTATATTGATCATCTTCCACTATCATTTATCTCTGCTGTAAATTTTTCCATACAAAATAGCAACACTTGCACTTGAAACTTTTCATTTTCCGTCCACCTGTATAATACCCTTTAGTTATTCTTGCGCTCACTTCTTATTGTGTTTTCAAGACCTTCAATTTTGTATTGTTTAGGTGCAGTTTTTAATTTTTGAGAAAAACTATCCTAAAACAAGACCTTGGCTGAATATGTAATTGTTTGCTTTGATCTAAAATACACTACATTTTCACAAACTGAAGACCATCCTCTTCCATCAACTGTTGCTTGCCAAACTCTCACAAAAAAATTCTTTCATATGTAAGTAGGTACGTTTACCTTAATCTAGTAATAGATTTATACAAACATATTTAATACGTCTACTTGAACGAAATTATTACTTTAAACTACTGGTTTCATGAACTTTGTTTATTTGTGTATTCTTTGTTATTTTTTATTCAAATTACTCTAATTTCATATATTTACCTTAATTTAACAACAACCTGAAATGTTTGTTTAAGTTTTAAATTTTTAATTCAAATTACTCTAATTTCTTTTATTTGTCTTAATTTAACAACAACCTTAAATGCCTGTTTAACTTTATTTTAATTTGTTTAAATTGTTTCACATTGTCGGCGGTTTCATGTTTCCGCTGGGAACTTCCGATGGCAGAAGTAAAATAACATTATAAAAAAAATTATTTTAATTGAATTTAGAAAAGTCAGAATCAATTTTAATGCTAACGAAAAACGGTTGTTAAATTGCATTCCACCAAACTCCAAAATAACCAAGTTCAAGTTTTTGCGTGATTTACATACTACACGATAACCAAGTTCAACTGCTTGCGTTATCACGTATAGTTGTCCCGGTGATTCCGCTCTGACAAAGTAAACATCGACCAGCAAACTAGCTGAGTCCACACATTGTGATGACCCCGACGTGATCAAATCTAAGAAACTTTTAGCTTCAGAAAGAAAGGACTTAGCACGCGCAAGCAACATAATGGATACTGGCGACACCACAATGGAACAGCTAACAATTTCCCAGCGAGTAACAGGAGAAATAATAGAGTCTATCATTCGAAATTTGAAGAAGGATTCAGTATCCGTTCATTTTTATTAAGAGAGGATTAAAAGGCTAGACACTGCTTGGGCTCAGTTCGACCTTTACAACAACAAAATAAGATGTCTTAAGAAGCCCCAGTTAGATCACAAATATTGCACCGAAAACTAATGCCAAAAAATTGACGAGCTCGTCACAAAATGCAGGAATATATTTGAAACAGCAATGAATGAGACATCAAAACCAACATTGGAGACTATCCAACGAAACACCAATAAGGGGCCTGCTGCACCTACAAGACACCTTCGACGTTAGCTTCAATTGATTCTACAATAAGAAGGCAAAATGTCATGATGTCATCACTGAGGCGGTTCTAGCTAGGGACCCCACAGCAACCAACATGAAGTTGAAGGAAAACTGTGAGGCAAAATCTAATAACTACACACCGCTATATGAGAATACATCGATGATCCACTAAAGAAAGGATATAACATGAATTCCTACGAAAACTTTAAGCTATCTCCCCGCACTCCAGAACAAGGTTTCGAACAATGTTCTACCACTGCCAAAGGCGAAAGTCGTCACCTTGTTTTCACCTACACAGATGGCTAAGTTTTTTCTTATATTCTTTTTTTATATTCCTTGGTTATAACCAGAGCTATATTTAAGTTACTTTAATGTTGTTTTTTTCTTTATATGAACTGGATTACTTTTATAACTTAATTTTTAAGTCCAATTAAATTTTTGAATTATATTTTAAGTTTAATTAAATTGAAATCAACGGTTGAGCAAGTCAGCGCCACCTATGAGGCAGTCACAAATAAACCATAAAAACAAACCATAAGACGACCGATACATTATTAACGACCCTGGAGTCCGCTGCAGCTATCCTAGCAACCAGCGAAAAACGTGTTGTTACATTGGCGACCGAGCAGGAAGATTATTTATGTAAATCCTTGCCCTTCATCCCATTTACTACGCTGTTGCGAACATCTTGGGCATATTCCCTTAAGCGAGAGGAAATAGTAAAATACCTCGGTCAGTATCAGCAGGATCCCACCGACAATGTGGAAGACATGCAAAAACATTTTGCTTAATTTTTAGCAACAGAATACTAGAAAGACAAAATAAAGGACCTCTTGACGTTGCAAGGGATGCACAAAGCTACCCCTAAGCTTCCTTCAGTTACATAGACCGCACATAGCCGGCCGACGTTTCCAGTAAAAGCAGAAAAGAACATGCATGCTCCCAGAAACGATCAGAACAAACTCTCCAGCCCAACGTATGGACAGCCCTCCCCATTCCTCAATCCTGATTTTCGATGATAATCATGTCGCGGAAATGGGGATTAAAATACACAGGCGGAAAATACCCACTAGAGTTCGTCGAGCATATTGAGGAGCTCGCCGGAATGTATGACGTAGATGTGAAGCAGCTGCCTGAGGTACTGCTAGAACGCGCTTTAATCTAGTATCGAAATAACAACTGGGGAAAGTGGGAGCATTTCAGGGAAGACTTTTATGGAGTTCTAGATCATCGGCTTGCTGGGTCAGTTCACTTATGCGCACCCACTGCCACGGATCGACTCTATTTTAATAGACTACGATACGTCAGATATATTAGCAGCCTGGATGGATACTGGCAGATTCCACTGGAAGAAAGCAGCAAGAAGTATACGGCTTTTGCAGTTAGCGGACGAGGGCTGTATCAATGGCGTTTGATGCCATTCGGGTTACATTTAGCGCCAGCAACGTTCCAAAGGGCCTTAGAGAGTGTAATATGACCAGATATGGAACCTAATGCTTTCGCATATCTGGACGAGCTACGTTCAACGAGCATCTAGAGAACATGAGAGAGGTTTTCAGACGACTGCGAGCGGCTAACCAGAAGATCTATGCAAAAAAGTGCCAGTTTTTTTTTCAAAGAAACCAAATATTTGGGGCATGTAATTAATCAGGACGCGATCCAAACCGATCCAGATAAGATTGCGGCTATTACTCACATGCCCGCGCCTCAAAACGTAAAAGAGGTACGACAATTTCTGGGAGTAATGTCGTGGTATCGACGATTCACACAACTCACGAAATTATTACAGAAACACACTGGATTGGGGACCGGAGCAACAGCTTGATTTTGCCACCCTTAAAACTCGGCTCACTGCCTGCCCGAATTTCAATAACACTTTTGTACTTCAAACGGATGCTAGTGAGCATGGATTGGGGGCGGTGTTGACCCAAACAATCGACGAGGCAGAAAGGGTGATCCCATATGCGAGTCGAAACCTTAATGAAGCCGAAAAAAATTACTCTGCCACTGAAAAAGGAGTGCCTGGCAATCGTCTGGAGAATTCGAAAGATGAGGCCGTATTTAGAGGGTTATAGATTTGAGGTGATTACCAACCATCTGTCACTTAAGTGGCTAATAGTATCGAGTGGCTAGCAATATCAATTTTCAATACAATACAGGAAGGGAGAACAGAACGTCGTAGCTGATGCCCTATCCCGGCAGCCAGTTGAAACCGTCTTTCTGGTACAGATCAACTAGATTCACGATTGCGCTTGGCTAAAGCAAAAAATTTAAGTCATCCAACAGCAACCCAGCAAATTTCCTAATTTTACCATCCTTAACTACCAATTATGTAAGGAGACAGGTCGGAGCATTAATGATAAAGACTGTACACCATGGAAGTTGTGCGTCCCTAGGCCGCTTCGTCGCCAATCTATAAGTAAAAATCACGATACTGTCACGGCCGGCCATTTACGAACCAGGAAAACTATAAATAGAAGTGCAAGCCGCAATTTCTGATTTTGTTGGATCTTTGCCCAGAACCAAACTTGGCATACTATGCTTCTGGAACTTTTTGAGAGGTTCGCGAAATGTTGCTCAATCCCCAACGCAGAACGAATATTGGCCCGATATGGGTCCCCACAAGGATCATCACCAGCAACGGACCGCATTTTTCAGTTCGAACTTTCAAGAGATGGGTAGACGAAGTGGTGTGCTGGTAGATGATGTGTGTTTACTTTTTAACGAACAAAAACCTGCCCGTATTTGCCGGCGCTTAAGAACGCCACTGGCCAATCGTTTTTATCACTTAATGCCTAGGCAGATGAATGCTTATTTTAATTAAAAAAATACCAATTTGAAAGCTAGATAATGATTAATTTTTATTTTAAAAATTCTTCCTTATAAACAAAACTAACGGTATTCTTAAACTACTTCTTCATTATTTGTTATTGTAAGTTTACATGTTATCAAATTATGTGATTATTGAGTGAAACATTATGCAAGTAGTGTAAGTGAAAGAGACAGCAATAGTGCATGCTAATAAAGATTCTAGGTAAAAGTGAAATAATAAACAATACAGCGTACAAAAAGTAAAAATAAATATTTTAGGTAATAGGTGACTATAAAATACACTAAATGGGTATCCAACAAGTGTTCACAACACCATACACCCTCCAGGAAAACCCGACCGAAAGTGAGTGAAACATTATGCAAGTAGTGTAAGTGAAAGAGACAGCAATAGTGCATGCTAATAAAGATTCTAAGTAAAAGTGAAATAATAAACAATACAGCGTACAAAAAGTAAAAATAAATATTTTAGGTAATAGGTGACTATAAAATACACTAAATGGGTATCCAACAAGTGTTCACAACACCATACACCCTCCAGGAAAACCCGACCGAACGAGCGAACCGTACGTTAAAAACTATCATAGCACAACTCTTAGGGAAGAAACACAACAGCTGGGATGAATTCTTACCGGAAATCACGCTGGCTCCTAATACCAGAACCTGGATACACCACAGCTTACCTCACACAAGGAAGAGAACATTGCCTCCCTAAGGCGCCGTACGACGAGGTTACAGTGGGAACCGGCGCTTGGAATCTAACTCCGAATCAATGAGCTAACGAACTGCAAGAGGTCTTTAAATTGGTGAAGAGGAGCTTAGAAGTAGCATCGCAAAGACAACAGCGGTACTTTAATTTACGACGACGACCGTGGAAACCCCGGATAGGCATGTAGGTGCTAATCGACAGCACCCCCATTCAAAAGCAAACGAAAATTTCGCCGCCAAGCTGGCACCAAAATATGACAATTGACAATTGTGAAAGTACTCAGACAGCAAAATAGCGACGAGCGCACTGTCCATATAAGCGAACTGAAACCCTACACCAACCAATTAGCCCATTAACTCGTGTTACGATTTTCTCCTCCTTTTAGATTTACAATCCCCCGAATCCGAACTACTCGCAGAGGAAGATGAGTAGCCAACCAAGCAAGTGCGTACGTGCGAAGGACGGCGTTACCAAATGTTAATCCTGCGGATGCCTTGATTTCCAAGCTCTTCCTCCGAAAACGAACGGAGGCAGTGTAACGGCGGAAGTCATCACTTTGTTTTCCCCTACACAGATGGCCAATTTTTTTCTTATATATATTATTTTTCTTTATTTTCCTTGATTATAACCAGAGCTATATTCAATTTACGTATCTTTAAAAACTTACTTTTTTGAGTCCAACTAAATTGTTGAATCATGTTTTAGGTTTAATAAAATTTAAATTAACGGTCGGGCAAGTCCGCGCCACCTATGCGGCAGTCACAAACAAACCATTAAAACTGTCAGCTGTTACACATAAGAGGTTACACAGCTGATTGCTGTCACAAAAAAAAATATTTTGTGAATGTGTGTGCCCACGCACAAGTATAAGATGCCGAGCATTGTCGAAAACAAATCAGTTTGCAAGCAGCTCACCTTCAGGTAGGAGATCAGTTTGTGTGGAATTGTAAATTCCCCAATATATTTGTTATTTGAAATTGCTTAGTAATAACACCATTCCAGAAGTTAAACTTATACTGGTGTTGGTTTTAAATTCCCCAGTACTACTCCACACGGTCAAGTAGCCCCAGCAAGTGCTGCGCCTAGTTTAGTAACCGCATTTTTAACCTGCGCCACAGCTTCCCGAAAGCGCCGCTGCGCTTTTGAGCGCTACCTAACGCCATCGATGACCGTTTCGCCGCTACCTGCGCATTCACTGCCCGGTAGCAATGCTGCCCTGCGCCGCCGCTGCCCGAATGCTCCGACGCCCTGAGTGCTACTGCGCCATCGATGTCTATTTTACCGCTGCCGCCTGGGCACTGCCTGTTTCGCCGCTTCCCGTGCCTACGCTGCTCTGTTGATCACCACCTGCGCCCGGCTGCCCGAAAGCGTAACCGCCCTTTTAAGCGCTATCTACGCCATTGCTGCTAGCAACGGGTTCTTGTAACAACGTTTTAGATCAAACTAATGCTGGACCATCAGCTGCTGCTATCAAATAGTTGTATGATACAACACAAGAATTTCTACATACACCTAATAACATTGGGATTGATACGACCTCGTGGGACCCCATGCTGTTTCACATACTGGTTAAAAAACTAGATCGGGGTACTTTTATTCCATAAGAGAGAACCATCAGTAATCCAAAAACATCACAAAGATTTTTTTTAATTTCTTGAGAACCGCTTTCAATCGCTAAAAGCCATGTACCAGAAAGAAAGGTTCAGCCACTTCAGCTAAACAAACAGAAATCATGTGCATATTTTGCAAAACCGTCTCTCACCAATTGTATCGGTGTCAGAGTTTTCAACAAGTATCGCCATTAAGCCGCCTAAGTTTCGTTCGAAAACAAAACCTGTGCGTAAACTGTTTGAAATCAGGACACACAGCAAAACTTGCAATTCAGGATGATGCTAGTCGTCAAAACAAAAACCAAAAGTCAGAAGGACATCCCAGATGGCAACACCATATGCTTCTACTCTACCTAAAGTAGTTGAACCCAATGTAAATAAAATAACAACTACTCTCCAAAGGCATCTTCACCAGCAGCAGAAAATGATCAATTTATACGTTCTTTTCAGCACAGCTTTAGTAAAAATCAAGAACGATACAATGGAATTTGAATGCCGTGCATTACTTGACTCAGGGTCTCAAGTCAATTTGGTTATCGAGCTTTTGGCAAATCGACTTAACATTGCAAAACAGATGTCATCATTGAACTTCAATGGAATCGGTGACTCTTACACCAAATAAAGCACCGAGTCACTGTGGCCTTGTGTTATCGAATTAATGTGTGTCCAACGTGCCTGGAGGCGCTTGCCTTTTTTTTTTTTTTTTTTTATTATCTGAGTCTATGGAAAAAATCCTTACAGACTGGTATACATACATATAGTTTTTTACAATTTAAAACATTACCAAAAATTACATTTAAATTAAGTATTTAAAAACAATATTATGTTGCGTTTAATAGTGTTTACATTTAGAGAAAAATCAATAAAACTATAAAGATTGTTAAAATCGCAGCAAATTCTTCTAAAGGGCTCATCTTGCCTCGAATAATAGCACCACAACCGTCAAAATTTATTGATACTAACTTAAGGGTTAATCTTTCATCTCATGTTTTGTATAAAAGAAGATTTTTCCAACATAGAGATAATAAAGAAAATATATTGCTTACAACATTAATCGTTGCTCAGCATAAATAAAAAATAAACAAATAAAAAACAGGTTTATTTTATGGTAACACAAGCTAGAGCTGTTCCACTAGATAATGGGAAATCTGCCTTAACTTTACACAATAACACATTCACCAGAAGCTCAAGAAAACATTACGAATGCTTGCAGTAAAAAGAGTATGCAATTTAATTTTATTTCACCAAGAGCGCTGCACTTTGGTGGACTATGGGAGGCAGCTGTTAACTGAGCAAAATATCTTCTGGTAAGGATATTGGCAAATGCATCTTTAACCTACGAAGAACTTGAAACCATAGCAATACTAAACCCATTTCACCTATATGTAAGGACGCAAACGAATTTGGTGCGCTGGCTCTAGTACATTTTTTGATAGGCGAGCCACTAACAGCCCGAATTTATGCCCAAGCAAAGCCAACAAACCATAAATTGGAAACGCAATAGAATAAGTTTCTCACCTCACGCTTAAATTTCGGAAGAAATGGTCGTGAGACTACCTAAATGAACTGCAATACCGACACAAATGGCGAAAAATATTAAACCAGGGGCAATCGTCATTATAAAAGATAACGTTCGTCATAAAATGGCTTTTGGGGTGTGTATTAAAAACACATAAAGAACACGACGAGGTTATAAGAGTCTCAGATGCCCAAACAGCTTCTAGCATTCTTAAAAGAGCAATTCAATATTTAGCTCCACTCCCTAAGCTCAACGACGAAATCACAGCAGAAGAAAAACAACATAAATACAGAATCCGATGACAATCATGAACTGTTATTAGAAAAACAATCACCAAAATCGTTATGCGATGAAAGGCCACTTGCCAAAAAAAAAAAAAAACAGCGGACTATAACAAGCCCAATCTTAACCACATTACTCACAATGTTGCGATTACTTCCGTTCGTAAGCACAGATTAATTTAAAATAGCACAATTTATTTATAACTTAAACCCATATTGGCAAGAAATAGCCAGTTTGACGAAGGAAAAAACGGCATTGAGACATGTATTATATCTTTCTATTCTCCAAGCAGTTGTCTTGGACCTAGCAGGTCAAAAGGACTAAAATATCTAACTGAAGAGGAGAGTTAAACGAGGCGCTATTAATGTTTTTGGTAACATTGCTTATTTTCTGTTTGGCATTTTAGATTTGAATTACGCTGAAGAAATGCCAAGCACCATCAACGTAGTTAACGACAACGAAAACCATCTTAAACAACTCCTTACGTATCAAACATCAATTGCTAGCGCAACTCTAAACATAATTAGACAAGATAAAGAGAATATAAAATAAAGGTTCAACAGCATAGATGATCAACTAGCAGAAATTAAATCCAGATTACACGGAAATGAAAAGGAACTGTATCAAGAAACGCGGGTGCGAATCTTTATGTTACGATCTGTTCGACTTTCTTTAACATCAGCAAGATTACAACTAATTCAATCAGAAAATATAATAGCATTGACAGATACGTACCATGGAAAAATCAGCCAATTCTTGTGTCACCGTCTAAACTACAAGCCGAGCTAATGCAAGTAAGAAATCATCTTCCAACGTCTCTACAATTACCAGTCAGCAAAGATAATATTCTAAAACTGTACATCATGAATCATCTTGACAGAAAAGCAATAATTGGAGAGGATAAGTTTCTATGCCAACAATTGCAATCAACATTTATTGTAAACGCTGACAAGTGCTCATTCAAGCTTTCACTTCTTAGATATAACAATCAAAAGCGTTGTAACATTGCGTGAAAACACGACGCTTGCACAGTTGGAATACAGCAATCAATGTCTATACACTATGCAGCAACCTTCCCGAATATTTGCCGTGTGTGGGCAGAAAAAATCACAGCTAAACTTAAAGGGATCTGGCCTCCTAAAAATATAACCAGATTGTACTGTTAAGTTTAACTCAATCACCATCAAAGGTCGTCAAACTATTTCCACATCTATTCAGGCATCTTACACGACAATGGGCAATATATGTGACATAATCTACCCGAATGAAGTCAAATTTGAAGGCATTCACAACAAGGTCTATAGCTAAATTAAATACATCGAAATACACAGCAAATTACACCAGAAGGTATCTGTGCTGTTTGCAAATATATAAAATACCACGAAGGAATGCAATCATAATAAGCATGAATATAATCTGGAAAAAGGGAAGTGGTAGCGGAACTAACCCAAATCAATAAATCCCACGTGTAGCAGCTCGTCGACATACTCCAGAGTTTAAAGTATCGGTAGTTTAAATTTTTGTTTCTAAGATACATAACTAAGAACAAAGTAATATCATCGCCTTTGCAATTTTGTAGAGCATGGCTCAACGGCGGGGTGTATGTTCAAACTCTTACAATAAATTTCCTTCATATGTAAGTAGAAACGTTTACATAGATCTAGTAATAGATTTATACAAACATATTTACATACGTCTGCTTACACAAAAATATTACTTTAAACTACTGGTTTCATGAATTTTGTTTATTTATGCATTCTTTGCTATTTTTAGTTTAAATTACTTGAATTTCCTTTAAGTTTAAATTTGTTTTAATTTGCTTATATTGTTTTACATTGTCTGCGGTTTCATGTCACTGCTGGCAGAAGTAACTTGCATTATAGAAAAATTGCTATATATAAAATGAATAAAATAAAATCCATTTATTGCAAATCAGCAATAAATTAGTATTTTAGAGCTTAATTAAATTTAAATAAAGTCGGAATCAATTTTACTGGCAACGAAAAAACGGTTGTTTAGTTGCATTCTACCTAACTTCAAAATAACCAAGTTTAAGTTTTTGCGTTATTTACATACTACACGATAATCAAGTTCAAGAGCTTGCGTTATCACGTATAATTGTCCCGATGATTCCGCCCGGAAAAACCAAACATCGACCAGCAAACTAACTGGGTCCGCACAAATTACTTTGTGGGTTCATTGATATTTTTACTATTTTCACCACTGCTGATGATGATATTTTTTCACTCGTTGAAATCTACCGTATTCAAGTTATCATTCTTGGATCTTTTTATGAAATTTACACTGTTCCACATTTTCTTGTTTTTGTTTTTTTGTTTTCAGTTAGCTGTTTGTTAAAAAGTATACGTACATTTGATTTTGTCGTTAAGCGACTACCTAGTATTCAATTCGTTTTTATCATAAAACAATATTTATGGACTAATATAGTTTTTTATTTCACCTTTTAATTAATTATATTTTAATTTGTTTATCAATGATAATTTATTTATCATCATCAAAGGAGTAGCGAAATATTGAAAAAATAAAAACAAGTAAAGACCTTGTGCTTGATAAATAAATTAAAATATAATATTTATAGACGTTAAAAAATATATTATATCAGAGGTGGCCAACTTTTTAAAATAGTGTATGATGTTGGAATTTACGTGCCGCACCGTAATGCTATAGCCATACCCATATTTGTTGTAATCGTAGTAGTGGTAACTATAAAGAACTGTCATTTATTTAAAAAGAATCCAGTGCGAAAAACCTAAATTAAAATACACTATCACGATAGAGAGGACGTGAAAATAGAAGAATAAATACCAGAATTAATACGCTAATTCAACAGACGAGCGTTATGGTTAGGACGTAATGGCATGAACACAGTGTTGCCCATAAAGCTGGTTTAAACATCTGTTTTATATGATTATGTTTAGCACATCTAATTAAACTATAAGATATAATATCTTTGTCTTCTCTAGTAAATTTTAAAAGTGTACAAAATTTTCATATTTAAAAGCCTGATTCGTTTAATGTATTAACTACAAAGTTCGAATTGTACACTTTATTTTATTCGTACAACGCCATTCTTGGAAATTTTAATGTTTTTTTTTTTTTCATATTAACACCTAATATACATACCGAAATTCTTTCAAGTTGTCTTTTTGAAGAATTCGATGAAAGTTGATTGTGCTGCTGCTGTTGGCGTGAACTCATTTCTAACGAAATAGGCAAATTCCAAGCTTCTTCAATAGAGCAAAGTTGTCTTCTTTTTGATGTTATACTTGACATAGGAGCCTGAAGTAATTGTGACTCCAAAACTTTTATGCGTTGTTCCAGTCCTTTGTTAATACATAGTTCATCAAAAGTATTAAATCTCCCAGAATAAACCTTATCCGCATGCTAAATAAAATATTATAAAAATAAGTATGTCAAATAATTTATTAATTTTTTTTAATACTGTAAAACTTATCGGCATTAAGGTGATGAAAAAAACAAAGAGCTGATTAAGTGGTGTTTCTTTTATTTGTTTTATAGACAAAAAGCGTAAACATTCACACATTAAAAAATTAAATATTAATAATGATAGTAAAAATTTCATAAATTTGTGAGTGTAAATCGTTTGATACATAACAACTGTTGTCTTTTTTAATGGGCAAAGTTCGGTATACTAAAATTAAAAACACTATCGCTAAATATCTCTTTAAAACCATTCGACCACCTAGCATGTAGACTTGTGCAAAATTGTGGTAATTTTCGTTTAAGTAACAAAAAAAATTTTTGCTCTTAATTTTCTCTTTAAAAGACTATGTTGCCTTTGTAAACGAAATGGTAACAAAAATTTTTTAAAGTAAACAAAAAAGATTAAAAGGAAAAGGTGTGCTTATTTAAACTATCGCGGCGTCGGCTACTTAAGCAAATAATGTCCATCTTAAAAATTTAAACTTGACTACTATAGCAGTATGAATTTTTAATATATTGGGACTATATAGAAACTACAGAATTATTTCCATTTTTACCCGGTGCTGCATAGTTTATTATTTTTTGTTGCAGCCTTTTAATTTTTAAGGTAATTCAATATTATTCTACAAAAAACACACCGGAGTTTCTAACTATTGTGTTATTCCCTAAGCTTTATATGAGCGAGTGTCACTGTTGTAGTTGTTCATGTTATAAAATAAAATCTTTAGAGGGCGCAGTCGTTCTTATTTCAGTACTGTAAATTGTCATTCCGTAAGCAATTCTATTTTTGACCCCGTAAGTACATAATAGCGAAGTCGATTGAGCGATGTGCGTCTGTCCGTCCGTCCGTGTTCGTATTAAAATCAACTTAAATATATAAGCAAGAGAAAATCAGGCTATTTTTTTCATATTTTCTGGAAAAAATATAATTTAGTAAAGAAACTTCAATAAAAAAACATATATATAGGACGCTCGCCCATATTTTCCGAGCTATGGACTTCTGAACTTTTTATAAAAAAAGGCGAAAGTGCACCATATTTTTTAAGATATCAATTTGAAAGTTTTAAAAGCGATCTTTCAGGAAATACTAAAGTCTTTGAAAAATGCAAAGAGCCGAAGACATTTTTTGATGTAAACTTGCATATAATACTTAAATCTTAATTTTGTCACCCAAATATTTGTTTTTTTATTGGAGTCACTCCGCTAAAGTAGCTAGCTTATCTTTTTCAACCTTCGTTTGTATTCCAGCAGGTTGTTGTTATGTTGAAAAATTGGTGAATTTTTACCTGATACTGCAACCCAAAGCAAAACTTACAATTTTCGGAACGAAAAACTTTTTTTGAACAGAAAAGCTTTTTATTACAAGTGAGTGAAGATAAATATGCCGAGCTAAATATGTTTCGCCGTAACAACTTACGTCAAAAACATATTTGCAAGTATGTTTTTAATATTTGTGACATATTTACAAATATGTTTTCGTATTAAGGACAAATCTGTAAACTCGTATAAAAGAGTATGAAGAGATGTTTTGGAAGTTATGCACAAACTAAGATAGATTAAGGGATGTAATCTACCGCATTTTAAAGCTAATAAATCACCGATATGTAATCTATTTAGACATTTTTAGAAAAGTATTTAGGATATATGAAAAAAATCATTTAAAAATTTTTATGACCACACGTCGACTCTCTGAGGGATTTTGGTAGTTGTGGACAAACTAAGATAGATTACGGGATGGGACCTACCGCATTTCAAAGCTAATAAATCACAGATATGCAATCTATTTAGAAATTTTTAAAAAAGTATTCAGGATATATGAAAAAAATCTTTGACAAATTTTTATGACCACACGTCGATTCTCTGAGGAATTTTGAAAGTTGTGGACAAAAAAAGATAGATTACGGGATAGGACCTACCGCATTTTAAAGCTAATAAAACACAGATATGTAATCTATTTAGACATTTATAGAAAAGTATTTAGGATATATGAAAAAAATCAGTGAACAATTTTTATGACCACACATGGTTCTCTGAGGGATTTTGGTAGTTGTGGACAAACTAAGATAGATTACGGGATGGGTCCTACCGCATTTTAAAGCTAATATATCACAGATATGTAATCTATTAAGATGTTTTTAGAAAAGTATTAAGGATATATGAAAAAAAGCATTGAAAAATTTGTATGACCACACATCGTTTCTCTGAGGGATTTTAAAATTATAAGTCACAATAATCTATTTAGACTTTTTTAGAAAAGTATTTAGGATGTATGAAAAAATTCATTGAAAATTTTTATAACCACACATCGTTTTTCTGAGGGATTTTGGTAGTTGTGGACAAACTCAGAAAGATTACGGGATGGGACCTACCGCATTTTAAAGCTAATAGATCATAGATATGTAATCTATTTAGACATTTCTAGAAAAGTATTTAGGATATATGAAAAAAATCAGTGGAACATTTTTATAACCACATTTCGATTCTCTGAGGGACTTTGGTAGTTGTGGACATACTAAGATATATTACGGGATGGGACCTACCGCATTTTAAAGCTAATAAATCACAGATATGTAATCTATTTAGACATTTTAGGAAAAGTATTTGGGATATATCAAAACATTATTTAAAAAATTTTATGACCACACATCGATTCTCTGAGGGACTTTGGTAGTTGTGGACAAACTAAGATAGATTACGGGATAGGACCTACCGCATTTCAAAGCTAATAAATCACAGATGTGTAATCTATTTAGACTTTTTTAGAAAAGTATTTAGAATATATAAAAAAATCATTGATAATTTTTTTGAACACACAACGTTTCTCTGAGGGATTTTGGAAGCTGTGTACAAACTAAGATATATTACGGGATGGGACCTACTGCATTTTAAAGCTAATATATCACAGATATGTAATTTACTAATATGTTTTTGGAAAAGTATTTAGGATGTATAAAAAAATCATTGAAAAATTTTTTTTTTGAACACACAACGTTTCTCTAAGGGATTTTGGAAGTTGTGGACAAACTACCATAGATTACGGGATGGGATCTACCTCATTTTAAAGCTAATAAATCACAGATATGAATTCTATTTAGATATTTTTAGAAAAGTATTAAGGATAAATGAAAAAAATCATTTAAAAATTTTTATGACCACAAACTAAGATAGATTACGGGATGGGACCTACCGCATTTTAAAGCTAATAAATAACAGATATGATAATCTATTAAAACATTTTTAGAAAAGTATTTAGGATATATAAAAAAAAAATCATTGAAAATTTTTTTGAACACACAACGTTTCTTTGAGGGATTTTGGAAGTTGTGGGCAAACTAATATAGATTACGGGATGGGATCTACCGCATTTTAAAGAAAATAAGTCACAGATATATAATTTATTTAGACTTTTTTAGAAGAGTATTTAGGATATATGAAAAAAATCATTGAAAAATTGTTATGACCACACATCGATTCTCTGAGGGATTTTGGTAGTTGTGGACAAACTAAGATAAATTACGGGATAGGACCTACCGCATTTTAAAACTAATAAAACACAGATATGTAATCTATTTAGACATTTTAAGAAAAGTATTTGTGTAGTATATCCCATCAGTCATTGGTGCATACACAATGTAGTGTGTCTCACTGGTCATTGACGCAAGTGCAATGCATAAAACATGCCAATAACAGGGTATTGGACAGCCAATACTTACTGCCAGTCCCACGGTGTCGCAATCGTTCGTTCGTTCGCACAATTACATTCAAAACAAAAACAAATTCTTATTAAATTATTGATTTATTATTTAAAATCTTCAATTATTTGTATAATCTAAGAAACATTAACAAGAATAAAATACCACAAATCACAGAGGTCTAAATGGAAGAAAAATTATTTGAACTTGAAGAAATACTGAAAAATTTAAAGAAAAGTCCAAAAAGAATATATTCATCTAAAACTATACAGATAAAACTAGATCTAATACATAATATAAGAAAAGAATTGCTGATAGCAGAAACTGAGAAAGAAGATGAAATGCGGTTGACTATTTGGTTGTGAGGTCGATTTTTTGGTTGTGTTTAATGCTATTGCGGTTCACCACTTTGTATGAGTTTGGTTGACAAAAACGATAAATATACACAACTGCTTATTAGCAGTTGAGTCTTTGTCGGTTATAAATTTCTTTTAATTTTTAATACATTTCCTTCAAAAAAATAATACAAAAAGAACAAAAAATGTAACAATCGTAAGTATAGGTGTTTTTTGATCTTAATATAATATATTAAATGTTTAATACACATACGCAGGACTTTAAAAATAACAACCAAGGCCCAACTTGAGTGACTTGTGCAGCTGATGAAAAGAAATTGCTAAAGGAAAGCAAAAAATTGGGATGACTAAAACTCAGTGTAAGGAAGCGTGGGAAGAATTTATAATTGAATTAAATAGCTTGGGCCCACCCACAAGACCATTTTTATTATTATAAACAGACGTCTTATTAGAATTTTTAGTTCATATAGGTTTAGACTCATTACAAAGCAAGTATTAAAAAAAAATTGCTAATAATAGACAAAAAAAAAAACAACTAACAAGCAACAGGAATGAGAAATGCATAACTCAGCTTTTATCACTAAATGATCAAGTACCACCATTTAAACACCTTCAGCGTTGGAAACGTTGCTCCTCAACAAGCGAGGCTAAATTGGTGTATTACATAATAAAATGCTTCTTTGTTCAGCCGAAAATAGCTAGAAAAAATCTATGAAAAATTACTTATTATAAATACTTGTTACTTATTTTGGACATTTTGTACTTCGCACTGGGTAGTTCAAGAGGATTGGAATCATCGCGTATTTTTCTACGTAAACGTAAAACATTTGTATTAGCATCATGATTTTCGTCTTCAAAAAATAAATCCACGCTTAAATCCATTCTTTTTATTTTATAAAAACTTGATTTAAACTTCTTTTTGTGTTTTCTTTTCTTCATTTTACAAATAAAATGCACGGTATTGCCAAAATGAAATCGACATTTCATGCCGGCAACACCATAACAAACAATACCAAAAAATAATTTGGTTGAGTCAAAGTCGGGTTGACTGACAGACGACCAAACTTAGTTGAGTTGAGAACGGCAATAGGGGCAAAAATTAATAACAGAAATGACAGCATTTAATTTAGACACAGTTTCCAAAGCTTTACCACTCTTCAATGGCAAATACGAAGAGCTAGAAAGTTTCATTATAACAGCGGAATTAATTGAGATGACTCTAGCAGAAACAGCTAAACAGGATTTCTTGAAATATGTCTACCATGTCAAATTGACTTCAGGGGTAAGAACAGCGATAGGTTGTTATACGAAACCAGAAAACTTTAATACACTAAAAAATCTCCTTCAGAAAAGATACAAATCAACTTTTACAATATCAGATCTACAGACAAAATTAGCAAACATTCATCAAGGAAAACAATCTGTAAATATGTACAATGACAGAATAACGACAATAATAAACAAACTAGAAATAGAAGAATTAGGAAATGACGCAACTGAGGCAAAAAAGAGGGTCATCATTATATTAAACGCTAAACTAGCATTGGATGCATTTAAAAAAGGCATCAATGAAATTTTAAAAACGACTATATTTGCGGCTTGTCCCAAAACTCTGCAAGACGCAGTGGAACTAGCTATAGAATTAGAAAATGAAACCAAGTTAAATGACAACGACAGCATTCATTACAACAACAATAGAAACAACAATTTTCAAAATAGAAACAACAATTCTTCTCGGCAAAATTACAATAACAATAACACAAATTCCAATAGGAATAATAATAACAATTTCAACAATAATAGACACAATCACCCTTATTCTGTTTGGCGTCGTCAACATCGTCGTCAATTTTAAGATAACATCAAATAAACACAACATCAATGCTAATTAGGTATTCCCTAACAGTTTAATGACGACGATGACTGTTTATCGATAATATTAATAAGTAAAACACACATATCTAATATTTGTGACAGATGATTCAATTTGTTTTCCATTATGTTAAGAAAGTGTTGTGGAAAGTTTAAGTTTTCTAAAATAAATTGCTAAAAAATTAAAAAAATACAATTAAATTAAATAGTCTAAGGGCCATTATTGCAACTTGCCGTTAGTTAAAGGTATGATTTTAGCTGCTTGATAAAGAGCTTTGCATTAATAAAACTTTCAATTTTTAATGTTATTATTTAATGGATAAAAAATAAGTGAAGTTTTTAATATGCAAATCCATTTATCAGTCCGACAAGTTGTAATAATGCCCCTGCGAAATACTCTAGCAAGGAATAGACTTTTCTAACTCTTCCATAATTTTTAAAATTGACAGGAGTAATAATTTTAGTGTTTCACATTTCCTTTATTTTATTTTATATGTTTCTTACTTTGCTTTTTTCAATATCGCCGTATGCTTTCTTTTTTTTTTTTAAGTTTTCTTTAGCACACGACACAAAACAACACCAAAAATGGCGACGACAAACTAAACGGCAACATCAACATCAATTGTTCTTGGGGAATACCAAACATATGTCCGGACAGCCACAATTAAGAATTTACAAAATCTCAAATAATAACACTAATTTCATAATCGCATACTACAAGAATAAACAACTAACGTTTCTAGTCGACACAGGCGCGGATATTTCACTTTGCCGCATGCGAGGGTATTTCAATAATGAACAATTAAACGATGAGAACAAATGCAAATTAACAGGCATCAGGAAAGAAGAAATACACTCATTAGGAACAATAGAACTCGATCTAGAATTTACGGAACAGGATTGCAAACATGAGTTTCACATGGTAAATGAGAACTTCCCCATCGAAACAGACGGGATAATAGAAAGAGACTTTTTAAAGAAATATCTTTGTAAAATAGATTACGAAACTTTTACAATCTCTATATTTATAAATGATTCTAACATAATTTTGCCATGCAGTCGAAACCAATTTCTTCACTACAAATAATAATTCCACGCAGAACAGAAATTATTCAAGCTATAAAATTAGATCTAAAAGAAGATTGCGTCATATTTAATAAACAATTACAAGAGGGAATATTTTTAAGTAATTCACTAACACCAAAAAGCGGCATGACACACATAAAATTTTAAACACAACTAACGAAACAGTGACAATAAAAGGCATTCAACTTTAGACTGACCCACTTAAAAATTATGAGATATTAAGTTACAATAAAGTGAGCAATAACAAACGTTTGGAAAGAATAGTGAATGAACTGCATTTAGACCATAATCACGATTTTGCAAAAACACAATTAATAGGAATATTTAAACAATATCAAAACGTTTTTCATTTAGAAGACCAAAGAAAAATATAGAAGACAAAAAGAAATGGAGACTTGTTGTAGATTTTAGAAAGCTTAATGATAAAATTGTCAATGACAAATTTCCTCTGACTAGATTAGACGACATTTTAGACAAATTGGGTAGAGCAAAATGGTTTTCCACACTTAATATAACCAGTTCATTCCACCAGATTGAATTAAATAGAGAATCCAGACCACTAACTGCTTTTTCTACACCACAAGGCCATTTTCAATTTAAAAGACTTCCATTCGGATTAAAAATTTCTTCAAATAGTTTTCAAAGAATGCTTACAATAGCACTCTCCGGATTAGAATCCGAAGCATTTCTTTACGTAGATGGCATAATTGTATATGGCTGTAGTTTAAACCACCATAATCAAAGTTTAATAAAAGTACTAGACAGATTACAAAAATACAATCTGAAACTAAATCCAAAAAAATTTTGTTTTTTAAGACCAGAAGTAGTTTACTTAGGACACTTAATAACAAAAGACGGTGTGAAAACAGACCCATCCAAATACGATGTTATAAAAAACTATCCAATACCGAAGAACGCGGACGAAGTTAGACGATTCGTTGCATTCTGCAACTACTACAGAAAATTCATACCAAACTTTGCGAACATTGCCAAAAATTTGAACGCACTATTAAAGAAATTAACGAAATTTATATGGACGGAACAATGCCAACATGCTTTTAAAGAATTAAAAAAGACAAATTAATCAACCCACCGGTATTGCAGTATCCAGATTTTGAAAAACCATTTATTTTAACAACCGAAGCATCAAACTATGCGTTAGGAGCAGTCTTATCTCAAGGCGAAATAGGACAAGATTTACCAATTTCATACGCCAGTAAATCACTGCAAAAACATAATATTAACAAACCGGTAATTGAAAAAGAACTTTTAGCTATTCATTGGAGCATAAATTGCTTTAACACTAGATTGCCTAAGGAAGTCATTTTGACTGCTTTTTAATTTAATTAGAAAAAACAGTATGTAAACAATGACAGAATTTCTTAGAATTTTGTGACTTTTTGTACAACATATAAATGCGTTTATTTATAACTGTAGTTGTCTCCCCCTCCTTTATTTCCAGTATATATATATATGTGTTATACCTATGTTGCCTAAAAGCAGTCACTTTGACTGCTGGGGAAATTTTAAATAATCAAATGACTCATATTATTGAATTAAGTAAATTTCTTATATGACCAGTTCTGCTCTGTATTGAAATAACAGTATACATTTTTTTTCGATTACCGTTACATGATAGCTTCCAACTACATGATAAATTGTCAATTTAGGCGTACACTTGTTAGTTGCAGTTGATTAATAAGCTGAAGTAGTACTTGTCATTCGAATCTAAGAAGTTTTTTATTTTATTTTTTTTTGTGCCCTAAATTGATGAAAAAAATGTCGAATTAAAGTGAGTTATTGGAAAAGCTAACGAACATAAGTGAAGAGTGCTCCGATATAATCAGATGCAACAAATTCTGTACTATCATCTGATGGAGCGGATTATATTCGAAATGAAATATCTGACACTGAAGATAGCGATGAAGAGTCGATCATCAGTGATGAAAATGAAAGTGTCATCAATATGGCCAGGAAAAGGTATAGGGTTCTAAGTAGTTCAAACTGTGGTGAAGAAACTGAAAACATCTTTCACAGGACTGAAACAGCTGCCGATGGTACTGTGTGGTCAAAAATTGACGAAGGTGGCATTCCTGGAAGGTTACCATCTACTTGTATTTTTAAGGGTGTGAAAGGGCCAACGGGCTACGCAAAAAGAAACATTATAGTGCAGTGCATTCTCGTGGATAATAGATGACTCTATTATGAAACATAAAAAAGTGCACAGAAGAAGAAGGCCGCCGAATTTTGGGAAACGATTGGACAATAGCAATACCAGAACTACGTGCATTTATTGGGATTTTATATGCTCGTGGAGCCTACGAGGCAAGAAATTTAAAACTAAGTTATTTATGGTCAGCAAAGTGGGACCCAAATTTTTTAGAAAAATTATGGCCAGAGAAAAGTTCAAGCAAATCCTAAGAATTATTCGTTTTGACAAAAGGACCGAAAGAAGTAATCGCCTACAAACATATAAATTTGCCTTGGTTTCGGAAATATGGGACAAGTTCATTGTAAATAGTCAAGCTTACTATCAATCAGGGCAAAATAAAACAGTTGATGAGCAATTATTTCCGTCAAAAGCCAGATGCAGGTTTACACAGTATATGCCCAATAAGCCGAACAAATTTGGCATCAAATTCTGGCTTGCAACAGATGTTAGTAGCAAATATATTTTAAATGGTTTTCCTTATTTGGGGAAAGATGAAAAATGACCATCGTCAATGCTTCTCAGTGAACACGTTGTTCTGAAACTTGTCCAGCCATATACAAACTGTGAAAAAAATATCACGACCGATAACTTTTCACTAGCATGTCAAACGCGACTAAATTGTTGGCAAAAAAAATAAAAACAACTTTAGTTGGAACTATTAGAGGACAAAAGAAAACTACCCAAGGCAGCCAAACAAATGAAGGATAACATGCCTCGTTTTTCCACTCTGCTATATAAATCAGAGAATTGTGTTCTTACAATATATAAAAGCAAACCACATAAAAAGGTAGCTGTTCTAAGTTCTAAGCATAAATTTGTGAAAATTGATAAAAGTAATAAAAAATGTTGCCGGAATCTATTCAATTTTATAACAGCACAAAATTTGGAGTTGATATGGCGGATCAAATGGCCAGAAAATATACTGTAAAAGCAAGTTCTCGTAGATAACCCCTCCAAATTTTTTTCAATATTTTAGATTTGGCTGCTGTAAATGCTTGGATCCTTTACAAAGAAACTACAGGAATATAAATACAATGAAAAGAGTTCTTGTTTCAATTAGCAGAACAGCTTTCTATCGAACACAGAGCTTCAAGACAGAAAAATTCATCAAAACATGAAGACCCACAAAGATCAACTACAGCATCATCAAACGCAACCCATTCTAACAAACGCAAAATTTGTCAAGTACGACTTTGCAACAATAACAAAACAAATGATATATGCGAAAAATGTCAAAAGTATGTTTGCGGAAGATGTTCACATAAAAAGATTTCCACTTTCATTTGCATCAAATGTGCAATTATTAATTTTTCCAAGTGAAATAATTTATTTTTTATTTTTAATATTTACTAATAACTTGTTATATAACTATAAATAATACAAAAAATATTAAAAATGAATTTAAAACAAATTTCTTTACACATTAGCATTTGGGCAATATAGGTATACACTAAGTTTCAGTCTTCTAGTGTTAAATTTTACTTATATGGCAGAAAATTCATTGTAGTTACAGACACTATTTTCACATAAAAATCCTCCATCAAAAATGACAAGAATAAGACTAGATTTAAGTGATTATGATTTCACAATTATTTATAAAAAAGGAAAAATAAATACAAATGCTGATGCACTTTCTATGATAAAACTAGACTCGGACATATTAAAACAAATGATACCACAAGAAAATGACAAAAAAAATTATTAATCACGACAAGGGCTATGCAAAAAAATTGAAAATTACAAACGAGGCAAATAAAATAATAAATAATGAGAAAAATGATGTCGAAAATAATACACGTGTAGAAGAGAACAATTCTCAGAGGTCTGATCAACTTCAAATATGGGAATGTATATCGATTAATGATATCAAAAATATGAAAAAATTGCAATTTTATAGATTTGAAAATATAGAAGAAAAAGATATAATTATTAAAGATAATATGGTGCACATAATGATAATTCATCGAAACCAGTTTCGATAATGAAGAAGTTACATACAGAAGATATGAATAATGATAATATGCATGCAAGATTCAGCGATAACTCAGCGAAACTGGATTCGATTCTGAGGAAACTGACATCTAAAACGACTAGAGAAAACATTAAAGAATTAGCGCTCTCAAATGAAGATAAAACATTTAAAATGTATACAAAAGAAGAATTTAAAGACGCATATGCAAAATTAAAAATAAATAACAAAAGTCCTCAACTTAAGATATTAATATACAATGCCCCGAAAAGAATAACAGATGACATTTTAAAATATAAACTAATTGACCAATTCCACAATACCACCCATGCAGGACACTTAGGAATACAAAAAACCGTTAAATTAAAACAGCGGTAAATCTGGAAAAACATGAACAAAATGGTAAAGACATTCATATCATATTGCGACAGTTGTAATAAAAATAAACAAACACTAAATACAAAAAAAAACCATTTACGATTACAGACACACCGAGCAACAGTTTTGAAATAATATCAATTGATACTGTAGGACCTCTTACAATTTCAAACGAATACCGATACATATTGACTATGCAATGTGAATTGACAAAATTTGCTATTGCACACCCTATTCCAACAAAAGACGCACTTGTGACGGCAAAAACACTTGTATAACAACTAATTTTGAAATTTGGAAAATTTTCAAGTACTCAAATCAGACAGAAGTACAGAATTTACAAACGAACTGATGCGCAACATATGCTCATTACTTGACATAAAACAAACCTTTTCGACTCCCTACCACCATGAAGCAATAGGCTCAGTAGAAGGAAATCACAGAGTCCTCAACGAATTCTTGCTACTGACCACAAATGGGATAAATGGATTCCATATTTTACCTTTGCTTATAATACGATACCCTAAATTGACACTGGCTACACGCCAATCGAACTTGTATATGGAAAATTACCTCATTTGCTAACTGAAATATATGGTACAAAGGAAACAAAAAATTACAGTTACGATGATTATGCCCAAGAACTTAAACGTAGACTTAAATATTCTTTACACAAAGCTAAAGAATTAACAACTTCCAAAATTTCTCAGAGAATCGATGTGCGGTCATAAAAGTTTTCACTGATTTTTTTTATATATCCTAAATACTTTTCTAAAAATGTCTAAATAGATTACATATCAGTGATTTATTAGCTTTAAAATGCGGTCGGTCCCATCCCGTAATCTAACGTAGTGTGTCCACAACTTCCAAAATCCCTCAGAGAAACGTTGTGTGTTCAAAAAAATTATTCAATGATTTTTTTATATATCCTAAATACTTTTCTAAAAATTTCTAAATAGATTACATATCTGTGATTTATTAGCTTTAAAATGAGGTAGGTTCCATCCCGTAATCTATCTTAATTTGTCCACAACTACCAAAATCCCTCAGAGAAAAGATGCGTGCTCATACAAATTTTTCAATGATTTTTTTCATATATCCTAAATACTTTTCTAAAAATGTCTAAGTAGATTACATATCTGTGATGTATTAGCTTTAAAATGCGGTAGGTCCTATACCGTAATCCATCTTAGTTTGTCCACAACTACCAAAATCCCTCAGAGAATCGATGTGTGGTCATAAAAATTTTTCACTGCCTTTTTTCATATATCCTAAATACTTTTTTTTTAAAAATGTCTAAATAGATTACATATCTGTGATTTATTACCTTTAAAATGCGGTAGGTTCCATCCCGTAATCTATCTTAGTTTGTCCACAACTACCAAAATCCCTTAGAGAATCGATGTGTGGTCATAAAAATTTTTCAATAATTTTTTTCATATATCCTACATAATTTTCTAAAAATGATTACATATCTGTGATTTATTAGCTTTAAAATGCGGTAGGTCCCATCCCGTAATCCATCTTAGGTTGTCCACAATTGCCAAAATCCCTCAGAGAATCGATGTGTGGTCATACAAATTTTTCAATAATTTTTTTTATATATCCTTAATACTTTTCTAAAAACGTCTAAATATATTACATATCTGTGACTTATTAGCTTCAAAAAGCGGTAGGTCCCATCCCTTAATCTATCCTAGTTTATACAAAACTTCCAAAACTCCTCTTCATGCTTTTTTATACGAGAATTTTAAGTATTTATATATGTCCCAAATACGAAAACATATTTACAGATTTGTTCTAAATACGGAAACATATTTGTAACTATATCACAAATATTAAAAACATATTTGCAAATATGTTATGACGTAAGTTGTTGCGTCGAAACATGTTTAACTCGGCACATTTAATTTCACTCACTTTTTTATTACTACGTTTATACGTACCCTATTTGCAAATAAAAATTATTTCTGATCATTAACCTCACTGTCTATATGTTAAGAACATTTTCGATATTTTAGTGGTACCGGATAGCAATTTCACATAAATCTGGTAAAAAGTCGTTAAAAAATATTTGAGCATTTTGTAATTAAACCCGGCATAATACTTTTCATAAAATTTTTTATATTCAAAATTAGTTATGGAAAATTTTTGGTTTTTAAACAATAATTTGTTTTCCTCAAAATGTTACTATAAAAAATTTTATCAAGTCTAATACACAAAAACACTTATATAGAAAAAAATGGCAGCATTTAACACCTTATTTGCAATTGGTGTCGTTAATCAAGAATTATTTTTGTGAGTTAGCTATTCACAAATAAAAAATTAATTCACCATTTATACGCCAAAATTTTCTATTTACAATATTTTTATTTGCGATTAAATCGTGTGTATAAACGAAGTATATGTCGATTTGAATTAAATGGGAAATCTGCAGTATGGTACATATGGTCATAGATATATGGTAAGGAGTACATAAGATACGACATAACTGAGTATAGAATTCTTACTTTTTGTCAATCTCTTTGTTTCTTTATTCTCGAAACCAGCTTTAATACAATGAATTTGTTTTTATAAATGTTTCTATAATGTTAATAAATCCTATACACCCCAATTAAAAAGATGCATAATGCGTTTGTAATTTCTACAATATCCATTTACGACCTCATAAAGTATATACATTCCGAGTGTTTTGTATAGAGAAGTCGATTGAGCGATGTACGTCTGTACACGTGTTGTAATTAACTTTGCCTAAGCACTAGACAAGCTAGAGAAAAATTAAATACGCCAGTCGATCAGACATAGCTTCGAAAATTTTGCTTTTGAAAATCAGCAAGATCGGGCCATGACCTTCAATGCAGCGTCTGCCTCTAATTTTTCAATATTTCGCTTATGTTTCTGCAGGTGGTCATGTTTGTAATAAACAGTTTATGAAAAAATAAGAAAAATTTTCACCAGTGAATTATACTACGATCGGATACAGTAACCTTTTAATTTACCATGCTGGAACAAATTGGTTTACAATTTTCGAAAAAAAGCTTTTTTTAACATTAAAACTTATATGAAATAACCGAAAACAGAACTCTTGCTTGCTTTTTCCTTTAAACTTTAGTAAATTAAAAAAAAAAAATAAATTAACAGCGCACTCTGGAGCCTTTTGACCTTTTTCGTTGCAAAAAAGTTTTAATGTTATAAAGATATTAAAAAAGCAATAAGATTTTTAGAGTTGTAGGTTAGCCACGACACAGTGCACAGTGTCAGTTTTTAACTGGTTTCGTGAAAATATTAATAACTTTTGATGTAATAAAGACATTTAAAATATGTATTATATATTTTAAATGTAAGTAACCTGCACAGAGGCTCTACGCATAGTGTTTTTTTCGTTGCAGAAATGGTTACAAAACTTTTCAATTTCAATTCCAAATAAGTGATCCCGCATTGTGATACGCAGTGTCAAAAAATCATACACTTTGATATAATATTTTTTAAATTTAAAAAGCATTTAAGACACAAGTTTCTGTTCTTCAAATAAGTCTCAAAAAAATACCACTTTAATATAGCGCGTTAAAATTATATTTTTTTATTTATATTACAGACACACATTTTTGAAATATTTTTAATAATGATACATAATATATAATGATATTTATTTATTTAGTACATTTTTCAAGCTATTATAATTGTTTTATTAGGCTTCTTTAAAATAGTTGTTAACATTGGGAGTGATGTCCAATAGATTTTATTTATAGGAGCTATAGTTATGTACTTCCAAATTCTTTTCGAGAACTTACATGTCTTGGTGATGAAATTAGTGGGTCTGTAGAGGCCGCCAACATTTTGAAAAGGTCCTCATCTGACTCATCCGCGAAACCTTGCAAGTGTTTGTAACACTACATTGCATTCCTGTGCTTCTTCTTTCCAACTGGCAGGCATTGATATTCAATTAAATTTTTACCATGAGCCAAAATCTTATATACCGTAGGTATATTTAAGCGAAAAGTTGAGCGGTTTTTTATGTGAAATAATCTAACTTTGGTCCAATTTGGGCTGTTATCTCACCATTTCTCTCTCTCTCTCTCTCGATATATTACCATCGCTAGTATTTCCACAACCCTGCCTTGGGCAGTCTACTGTTGTTTTAAGTTTTTTCATTAATTATTTTATCGGGCAGATAGCTACGTTACGTCTTTTAACGTTGCGCTCTCAACAAAACATTCTCCTCGCTGATTTGTATACGCTAATTTTTAAATAAACACCGTGCATGTAACGGAGAAATTCCGGCTATAAACATAATTGCGTCTGTATTAGTTGTGTCATTTGTCGATATTGTTTGTAATCGCTTTTATCGGATCATTCATCACATCCCCATTTATTTATCAACGTAAGGCAAACTTTGAATAAGGCGTTTGGTTGTATGATCCATTAAGTCTTGCAGTTAAACCCTGCTGATAGAGTGGATGCCACACCTCTTTTTTGTGGCATATGTTAGCTTTTTGTACCCAAGAAGAATGTTCACATTATAATTCTTTAAGGATCTTCGTAAAAAAGAATATTTTTCCTTTAACAATCCTAAATCTCTAAATAACGCTAAGGCTTCTTCTATGCTATACTTTGTGGGTAAAACATTTAAGGGAGTTTGAATACCTTTCAACCTCTGCATTCGATTGGGCCTTGCAAGTGCCACAGCTTTTGTAATGTCATTGATTAATTTTTATCTTTAGTTCAAAAGTTGTTACTCTATTTAGCCAGTCTTGAGTTCTTTTCCATATCGGTTTTTGGTGTATGGTTTGATGCAAGTCGCTTTAATTTATGTTTAAGTAAACGTAGTGAATTTTGATTTTAGCATCGTTTTTGTGGTATTTTTTAATTTTTCTACAATAGCAAATTTAAATATATTTTCATTATCTAAATTTCTGAATAACTCTAACAATGCCGAAATTCGAAATGACGTTATCGCACTTTAAAATAAAATTGTATTAGTTCTGGTACTGATCGCTACTTTTACGGTTTGATTTATACCTGTTACTAATAGTTATGCCTACCTGGTTGTCAGAGCAAAGTACTGTTTATTATTTAACGAGAAGCAATACAAATATGAAGCAAGAAACTCTATTTTGCACTAAGATTGCCGCAGTGAAAAAAATTTTGGGGAGTCTTTTTTATTCTTTTTGCATTTTGAACACATCGCGAAAACCTGTCATTTTGTGGCCAAATTTTGTTAAGTTATTGAAAGTATTGTGTAGCAAATATGCTTAGAATATAAAGGCAGGACCGTTTTTATGCTCTATTTTATTTGTAAAAATTACATATAGGGAGTTTGAAAAACTTAAACAGCCAAAAAAGTAGGGCATCCCATCAACATTTTGTTTCATTTTAAAAAAAAAAGAAAAAAAAAAACGTACACTTTACTTCTTAAATATTTTTTGTTTTCAGGATCACCTTTTTTTACCTTCTATATATTGAAAGGCGCCACAGCCGAACATTATTTCTTTCTAAAATTAACGTGAGTTGATATGGATTCTAATAGTCAACATTTGAATATGTTCTTATATGGCAATTGCACATGTGAAACACTTGATTTAGTTACCAATATATGTATATATTGCGACCATTCGCATTTTATGTGTAAAACATTCATTGTCAATGGTCATGAGTTGTAAGATTTAGTAATTATAGAACGTGATGTACATATGCTGTTTGTATGTACAAAAAAAAAAAAAAAAAAACAGATGAAAATTGATGATGTAAGCCAACGATTAAATTCTTTTTTTAGAAGTTTAAAATTGCGTTTAGTATTGCAATTTCCTACACTACACTATTGCGCCTTGATAGTGTTTAAAGCCAACTGATACGCTGTTATTTACTTTTAATTTTTGTTGAGTAGTAATAATAGTTAACTAGACCACTTTCAAAATGGCCCCGAAATATTTAAATCCTAAAAGAAAACCAATTCCACTACACCAAAATACAAGAAAATTATTTTTGACTTATAAAATTCTAGGATTGTATTACGAAAATACGTCTAAGCATTAACTACACGTGCAAAGACGACTTAACGCAAACATTAGTGAAATTTACAAAACTTATTTGGAAGGATATTTATTACTAGAAAATCTAATCTGCTTAAGTATACGAACAATATCCTATAATACCACCAGTGCTCGTTTTCTGTAAGTCGCTTAAGCTTAATCTCCATCGCTAAAAATATCTAAAATCAATTTAGAGATTTTTTGCTACAAATTCAATTCTGTAACGAGCATTGCTAAAATTAGCTATCTCTTAAAAATTAAATTCGCCGTATTTTTAGCGCTTGTTGTCATCGCTAAAATTCTTCTATTTTGTATTCTCTAACAATTAAACAGCTGTTTTTTGTCTCCTAAATGCTTAATTTTTAGCAATAAGTATTTTGTGCTGGTAAAAAGTAATTTAAATTTTGTTGAGAGATTACCATGAAGGAAGTAAGCAAAAGAATAACGGCTTTTTTCTCATCTAGCCTTAAGTAGTAAAATGAAATGTTCCTTTTTAGTAATAAAATCGTTTAGTTTTTACATTTATGTTTTTTGTGTTTATGCATTGGGCATAGCGTTTTAAAAATAATAAGAAAATTTTTCGTTTAGAAAATTTTTTAATTTATAACAGTTCTAATTCTACTTTCATACAATATATTTATACTTTTACTATACAGGCTTTCAGATCATTAAGAGAAATAAAAAATATTTATTTAAAAAATCAGAAAAATATTGTAACGAGCATTGCAACTGTGGATAGCCACTATCACCTATAAAAACTGAAAATATTTATTTATTTATTTATTCAATATAAAATTTCACCCCACTGACTGCTGATAGCTTCCTAAACATATAAAATCTCTTTTGAGTTGATTGTTATTTTTTTCTTTAATATTGTATATTTATTTTTCTTTAATATAAAACACAATAACAATATGCCCACTAAAATATTTCCAAAAACACAACTTATTTTACAGAAAATAAACAAATCATTTATAGTGTTGCCAGATTTTGAAGCTTTTTATACAATATCAACATTGGCGATTTCTTGAAAAAATAATATGCGTAAATCATGAACTATATTATTATCCGAACAAATATATTACAAAATAAAATAAATTTTGATTAATATATTCATAATTATTTTAAAAAATTTTCGTTTTACAACATATTTATAAAACTTTTTGGTGCGAAATGCTCAACATTTATACGGAAAACAAAATATCAAGTTAGGTAACACTTATATCAAATGTCAAAAACAAGCTTCATAAGATTGTCTCTTTTCAACAGCATTATTAAAAGTAGAGGGAAAAGAATAGACTTATTTTAGCAAATTAGCTACGGCGAAAATAGTAAATTTTAGCTAAGAGATTAAGGCCCAACTATAATGTGCATAAGCTAGCTTGAGCTTATGTCAAAAACCCAACGAAAAGCCTGTCAAATGCTTAGGTAATTCTTTAAAGAATTTTATTTGGCTACAATGTACTTACATTAATTTAAAAACTTATTTGCCACAGTTGCACATTTATGTTTAAATCGTACTTTCCCAAAAATATATTTTTTTTAAATAAATAAAATTTGTAAAGAAAAAGGTATCGAAAGAATATATTATATATATTTAATAACATTGAGCTAAATAAATTTATTTTCTTTTACTAGTTTTCAAAAAAAATTCGATAAAAATTGTATGTTTTTCTCTTGTTTGTGAATTTTTGGCCTAAAGTACCAAAATATGCAACGGTGTGCAGGACTTAATTTGAAAGCAATTAAAAAAAATTTTTTAGCGAATTGTTATAATGAAACGCGTCCTTTTTTATATAAACAGCTCTTTTTTCTACATTTTCTATTAAATTAAAAAAAAAAAAAATCTTTTTCACTGTCGCTCTCCATTGCAATTTTTTCTTTATCAATTTAAGTATGTATACACCAAGCGCAATCAGCTGTTTCTGTACGGAATGTGCGATCAGTTTTGTACATTGCTTAAGCAAATGACATTTGACGAAACTTGACGAAAAGTTCTCTCAAGTAGATTATAGTTTACCACATTTGATTTATATGTATTAGCACAGTTGTATAAGTTGGCATAAGCTAGTATATTCACATTATAGTTGGGCCTTTAGAGTTACAGAATACAAATTTAGCGACTTCATTAAAATATTCGCCCAAATTTATTTTTAGCGTTTTAGCGATCGTGATAGAAAATTAGATACGAGAATTAGAAACTACGACTGCAGGAAAAACACGATTTTGCCATTTGTACTCAATGTAGCCAGATAACTGTTTATTTCGACTGTAAACACAAATCTGTTGAAAAATATAATATTATGATACACGCTGTTACTAACTGTCAAAAAATAAATTGTAAGTAACAAATGTTATTTACTTAAAATTTGTTCTTTAAAAATAAAAATTTAAGTATGCCACGTTTGGGTTTATTTTCATCCTCGGATGACGAAGATGAGTACACAGTCTCGGAGATGAATGCTTTGCGAAAAGAAATAAGGCAAAAATCAAATATATTTTCTATGCTGAATTTAAAGAGAATATATGTACGTACAATGAAATGTTTCAGGGTACATCAAAATCTTTTACACATATTTCTTTTCAGATTTGTTAGTTATTTCAGATTAAACAAATTAGTCTTTAATTATGTTTTGGATTAAATAACTTCAAAATTAGAAGAAGCGAAAAGATCATTATCAGTGTCAAATGTATTGAAGCTTGCAGCAACAATGCGCATACTTGCTGAAGGTAGTCACCAGAAAGGAGCTGGTAATGATTTTAATGTAGGTCTCTCACAGTCCTTAGTCAGCAAAGTTTTTAAAGAACGCATTAATGCAATGCACAGCGAGCCTTGCCACAGCAGGATTTCTTTTCATACGACAGAAAATGAGAAATCTGTAATAAAGGAAAATTAAAAAAAAACTGGCTTCCATGGTGACATAGGCTGTATTGATGGGACATCAAAATTTTAGGGCCTAAAATTCAGGAGCGTTTTAAATACTATAACAGGAAAGGTTTCTATTAGAGGTCTGCACATATATATTTGTATACATGAAGCACATTTTTCAATGTTTTATAAACATATTTGTTTTTATTATGGTTTTACCTCTTTCTCTTACCCTCACGCTTTTATATTTAAAACATTCAAAAACACCTGAACTGAAAAAAACAAATAATTAAACAAACAATAATTAAAAGCCAATAATAAGTAACTACCTTTTAACAATTGCTCTTTGTGTTATTCTTGTGCATAAATTAATATATATAAAATTTACATTGTAAATGTCATTAACAGCTAGGCAATATTATATTCAGTTTTTTTTTTCTTCACACATAACTACGTTGTACCAAAAAAAGGAACATAATTTTAGCAGTGCCTTTTTTCCATGTTCACATATTTTTATGTTCATATTTGGCTGCGACTACATGCTTGAGGTACTTGTTTTCTGATAGAGCAAAATGTGTGTACTGTAATCGAAAAGTAAAGAAACTTCACATGTACAACAAAAACATACTCGATGCAGACCTCTAGTTTCTATAGCCTAAATGCAACAGTGGTATATATAAATCGATAAAAGTAATTTTTTTAATCTACATCGACTAATTTTCTTAAAGGTATGTGATCATGAACTGAAAATAAGGTATATTTCATCTTATTATCCCGGATCTTACGATTCATTAGTGTGGAATGCTGGTGAATTAAAGCAATTTTTGTGAGACTAATTTAATAATGGCGATAAAAATACGTTGCTATTAGGTAAGATTATTTTAAATTAAAATTATGATTTGAAATTAATTTGTTTTTTTTTTTAAAGGAGATGCTGGCCACCCACTGCAACCATATTTTATTACACCATTTAGAGCAGTGAGGGTGGGGACTCCCAAAAGCCGTTTTAGTCATATTCATTCCAGACTAGAAATGTTGTTGAGCGTACAATAGGTGTACTAAAGAATAGATTTCGGTGCATATTGGAAGCGAGGCAGTTGCATTACTCACGACAAATGGCCGGAAAAATTACAAATGTTTGTGCAGCTTTACACAATATTTGTATTCACTATAAAATTGAATTGCCTGAAATGAAATTTTTGATATTGAGACAAATGACTTAAAAGCTTCGGATATAAGAGTTAAGATAATGCAAGCAATGAACGTTTAACAATTTATTTAATAAACAAACAAAATTAAATCACATTTCATATTTTGTACTCATTAAGATAAAGAGAAAAATCTTAAAAGCTGTACGTACTAGTTCTTTAAAAAAAATTTTTTTAAAACAATGTTTATATTCTTTCAGTTCAATTCTTAGCTTCCTAATATAAATTTCATCTGCTCTTAGCTGTAGCAGACGTTTTCTGTATTCATCCTTTTTCTTAAGCTCACTTTTGTAAAGTTTAAATTTTTCATTCTTTCTTTTAATCTCACTTTTAAAAAGATTTACAGTTTCCTCCAGTACTTTATGCTGCTTGAGAATATATCTTTCAATTTGCTTAAGGGACTCCTTCACCTTATCGTAAAGATTTGTTTGGACTTTCAATATGATCTTTTTTGGCTGAGGCATTTTTCTTCCTATCTACTTTGGAAAAATGTTGAGAGGAACTCGGCGTTTCTTCTTTTTTATTTAAAACTAAATCATCAGATATGTATTCGGGTTCTTTAAAAGAATTAGTTTTTAGACCTATTTCATCCCCATCTGGATTTATAAGGCTATTTAATTGTAGCAAAGCAGATGCAGCTTATTGCTTATTTAAACCCCTGCCGTTTATGTCTTTAACCATTAGAAAAGAAAGTGCAAGCAATATGTGTGGGACAAAAAGTCTATTTATGTTTTGCATTAAAAGGAAAAACAGCTCAATTAAATTAGTTAAATGCCTTTGCCATTAACTAAATTTATGCAGCTTTGAAGCAGTTAAATCAATCTCGAACTCTGTCGCATTTCTTGTTAGGGAATTTTAACCGTACAACAAAAATTTTTTTTAAATATAATATACTACAAACTCTTTAAAAATTCACAATTTTAGAATATTGAAAACAAGAATAAACATAATTTCTTGCAAGGAATTTTAAAAGCATCTATAGACTCAAAGGTTTAATGCAACTACATACAAAAGCTATGCACATGTTTATTGGCATAAGTACGAAAAAATTCAATTTTTGGCTTTTGGGCAAGAGTTTATACGAAGATAATGCTGGAAATTGTTTCTTTCGTGAAATCGCTGCCTCTGTGTTGTTGTAGAAAGAATACTTTCTACGTGAGCATTACGAAAACCAAACTGAGGAATAAGCTAAGGTATGACATGTTGGAATCACTAATAAAAATAAAATCTGCTATTATAAGTTCGAAGTTTCTGAAACAATGACGCCTTTAAAATCTTTAATTTTTGACGTGATAACAAAAGATACGAAATCATTCATCGATATTTGTATAGCACAAAATATATTTTTTCAACCTTAAATTCTTTTTTCAGAAAACACATGATATATATAAACTTGTAGTATGCAAAATTATCGTCAGCTAAAATGAAAACTCATGTGAATCTTGGATGCACCATTTTAAATTTGTTAAAAATTAAAAAAAAAAAACTTTATTTCTGTATATGAAAGACTCTTATATAACTTAGTTCAAAATATTATAATTCTTCACATTTTGTATATGTGTGTATACGTAAACAATTAATAATTTTTTTTATAAAAATTCGTATTTTAATTTGTTTCTTTTTGGGGACAAGAGCCGGAAATTTTTTTTCAACACTGTTTTTAGTTTATAACTTGTGTGAATTTCTCTCACGGAAAATGCAATCAGGTGTAGAGAATAGTGCAAATATAGTTTTATACCTTCATATTTGAGTCTCGCAAATCTGGAAGTTGTACATTTTCAAACATAACCGCTCCTCACAGAACACAGCTTTTTTTATCGCTACCCCTTTAAATCCTCAAATTAAAACCTAACCTTTACGTTAATCTCTTACTTTTAAAGGCTATGTCATTGTTTTTACTTGAATTAGTACGAAGACTAAACACTAAGAAGCCTGTTCCTACTTATCGTCCATTTCATTTCAAACGCTATTTTCTTGCTTCCCTGGGGCGCAGCTCCACAAAATAATATAAATAACTTATTATAACTTATTTTTCTTTGTTAAAAGAATTAACTTCGTTTCGTATATATAAGTTTAAAATTATAACATATTTAGTATTACCTTTTGATTACTTTTAACTGCGTTTAGATAACATGCAAAAGCGTCTTTGGGTTGACCGCAACTTTCATACAATATACCTAGATTTGTCCAAGCAGCCTTGTGGTTTTTATCAAGTTGAACAGCACATATATACGCTTGCAAAGCATCTGTTGGTTGATTTTGTTGCTGATATAAAACACTTTAAACAAGATATATAAAATATGAATTAAAAAGTATCTCATGTTACATACCCAATAGAACACCATGTGTTAGCATTTCCTTCACTTTTTTCAACAGAATTTCTGTAAGCTATAAAAGCATCATGGACTTTATTTAATCCTGCGTAACACCTTCCTAACAAGTATAATGATTGCCCAGATTTAGGGTTTGCTTCAATAGCTTTTTGTAAACAAAAAATGGCGTATGATTCTCGTTGTCTCTTATCACCAAAGTATTCGGAGCAATGATACATCCAGCCTGAAAACATGTCACTTTAAATTCAAACTATATGTTATAGAAAGTTATTACCCAGTTGTCTATAAATGACTGCTTTTAAGTCTAGCATTAGCTCTTTTTCATTAAGTAATTGCTCATACGCCTCCTTGGCCAGCCTATATTTACATTGAATTTCATATAAATGTGCAATATGAAAGCGAACTAAAAAATTGAAGAAAAAAATAAAAATAAATCATAAAAAACATATATACAGTTGCCCAAATTAAAACAGGGACAAACACAAAAAAATTGTTACCTCTAGCGAAAAGTTATAAAAACTGTAATATAAATTCTTAAATTAAACCTTATTGAAAGATTTATTAACGCAATATTTAAACTAAAACAAAAAAAAAATTATAACATTCAATGGGAGCTGTTTTAACACAACAAAAACAAAAAAAAAAAAAAAAAAAAGAACAAGCTTAAATGTCAAACTTAAACTGGGACATTCTGTAGTTATTCCAAAAATTATTAATTTTTTCAGATTTGATCTGGGAGTTAATATTTAGTAGGCAGTCCTTTGCTGTCTATGACTGCTAACAGCCGACGAGGCATTGATTCAACCAATTTACGGCAAATTGATGGATAAATTTTTAGCCATTCCTCTTTTATAGCATTTTCCAACTGAGCTTTGTTAGAAAAGATGTACAATTTCAGTTTTTCTTTCAGATGAGCCCACAAGTACTCAATCGGATTTATGTCAGGGGACTGGGCTGGCGTTTCCATGACATGGGGGCAGTTATATAGAATCCACATCCGCACATTATGAGCTTTGTACTTAGGATCATTATCTTGATAAAACGAAAAGTTGTCAGTAATTCCCAGTTTTTCAGCAGATTGCTGTAAATTATTTCTTAGAATATTTTTTTCCTCATACTCTTTATTTACAATCTATTCCATTGGGGATAATAAGCAAATTTGATAAAGTAATATATACAAGTAAATGTTGCACTATTTGAGAACAACATCATTTTAACAATAAATTTTTATAATATTATAATTATTTTATTAAAGCTATCTTACATATAATTAAATGTATATATGGTCCATATTTACAAAAAATAAAAAAAAACAATAACAATTATCAAAATGGTAAATCAAGTATATGATAACGTTTAAGTCTTTTCACTTCTTCAGTTTCGTCAAGTAGAGATATCGCTAGTGGCTTGCAGTGGTTGCTTAATCTGTTAAGATGGTTTTCCCTTAATTTGTTGGCATGTGTAAGTCATTATGAATAGTTTTATTTGAAATAAATTTAGGAGCATTATTTTGATACCGTTGAAGAAATTCTACATTGGAGTTACTGGCAGTTCCCCACATAGAGGGTTGGTCCCAGAACAATGCCTTGCGGAACACCTACTTTTATATCGTATATGTTGGAAAAATCATCGTTCACTTTAACGTAAAAACTGCGATCGTCTAAATATGATCTAAGATCTTGCTGAACATCCAAAAAGACATCAGAACAATATTCTTTCCTTTCCAAGGTATTTCTGATAAAAGCCACAATACGATGTCATTGTAGTGCCATGTTTATGCCTAAAGCCAAATTGGTGTTCAGGAATAATATTTAATTTGTCTAGAATTGGTGACAATCTACTCATAAATATTCTTTCAAATATTTTGGAGAGAGTAGCAATTAAACCATTATTAATTAAGCGCATTTCCATTGGGATGGAAAATGACTTAGACGCAGGATAGAATAAAATATAAACGTTAAAAATATTATTGCTTTTTTGGGTAAACATTTAGCGATCCTACCACTGACACCATCAAATCCTGGTGTTTTATTGTTATTTAATTTATTCATTTCTGCTGCAACTTCATTCGGAGATAGATGTTTAATCGGCCAGTCCATTGGACAAGCACATTCTAAAAAGTTGATTATATCATTATTATTGTTTCCGCTGCAAAAGTGATGTGGCTGAAAAGTATTTTGAAGATGTAATGCAAACGCTTCAGCTTTGCTTTTGTCTGTTTTGCACCAAACACCATTATCATCATTAATAGAAAAACTTATCTTAATGGGCCGTTTTAATTATTTTGTAGCTTTTCATAGGCTGAATTCATTATTTTTTGAAATACTTACGTTTTTTAGTAAGTAGTTGAGCTGCTCTCTCTTTTGTTCAGCAAGACGTTTTTTTAAATCTTTAGATGCTCTATTAAACCGTTGTTTATCTATGGGATTTCTAGTGTATTGCCAAGTTCTTCTCAATTGTCTTTTATTTATTGAAAGGTTTCTAATTTCATTAGTTATAACCATTCTTTCCTGACAATAAAAACTTTCTTCCTCTGGTGTAGATAGAAGTCCTGCTTCATGTATCAAATTGTTGAAATTTTCAACAACTTCATCTAATTCTTCCGGGGATTTAATCGGTATATTGAGGTTTAAGTTTCTTTCTACCCAAATTTTAAAAGAGTTAAAATCAGTTCTTAGGTTTACAATTTGATGCTTTTTTGAGTTACAGTGCAAGAAACTATTAAAGTTCAAAAGAATTGGCGAGTGATCAGAGCTTAGTTCATCGCAAAGTTTATTCCATATATTTAAGAACTGACTTGAAATACCAGAGTAAACAAAAATTCCAACAGGTCTTTAAACCGTGTGGCAAAATAAACAGAACATATTGAGATGGGTCTAAATCGCATATTAACTTAATGCAAACTGCCTAAAGAAACGGTTGTGTTATTATGTTGGTTACCTCATACTTAATGGATGATTTTATAAGAATCGCTGAACCGGCGTAAGCATTATGAAGTGGCTGATTAGCAATTATTAAATCGTAGTTTCTTATCTTAAAAAAGTTCTACTGGTAAAACGTGTCTGATACTAGTAATATATCTATATATTTTTAATAAAAAGTTTAACTTCTAAGTTTGTTAGTTAGTTCAATTTGATTTTGAAGGAATATTTCAATATTTTTAAAGGAATTATTATTTAGATCTTGTTGAGAGTTTTTTAGGACATTTGCATACGAATTTGGATTATATGTGTGTATTGCTATCATTTAATGGTGTAAATGTGTTATTATCGAACAAAAAGTTTACACTGTGAGTTCCTTTAGAATTATTGCTGTTTTGTAGTTTTTTTCTTAATGCTTGCCGGTATATTGCACAACCTTTATAGCTAGCTAGGTGATTCTGTAAACAACGCATCTGGGAGGAGTATCCTTTGGTTTCTTACATTTATTAGTAAAATGACCGCGTCCGCATTTAACACAGTTAACTTGCTTTTTTCAATAGCTTTTTATGTGGCCAAATTCTTGGCAACGGTGGCACTGAACAAGATCATTATATTTTTTGGGTGGAACTATCGCTACAATTGCAATGTCTTATCTCATATACACTTTTATTGTTAGAGTTTGGTTTTAAATCAATGTAAAACATAGAAAGGGGTGTTTTAGTAATCCTACTCTGTACGTTGCTGACGTTTCTAACTTGATGTCCATGATTTTCGATGGCAAGTTAAATTTCTTCAGTTGATGTCGTGTAGTGTAAGTTTTTCAATACAACTCTATACGATCTCTCCTATCTGACTTGGTAAGTATGGAAATTAAGTTTTTTTCATTTAAGTATCTAACCAATATATTCTATATGACTGAATATTGCTAACCATTACTCTGATTTGACCATCATTAAGAAATTTAAATTTAAATTCACTAGCCCTTGCCCTAGAAAAGTCTTTAGTCATTGCACTAATATTTGCCACATTAGGTATAATTATTGGTGGAGGTTTCGGTAAATTAATTTCTTTATCGTCATTATCTTCATCTTCATCATCACTTTCGTCACTGCTTAAAATTGAAAACTTGTTTTGACGTGCATACTTATCTGTTGTTGTAATGTTTTTAAACATTGCTGCTTGTTTCGAAGTGCTAGGTTCCTTACAAATATTAATGATATTGTTATTAGTTAGTGCTTGTAATTATTTTATTATTGCTTGGCCGTTTTAGTTTGAATATTTTTGGTGATTCTAATCATCTTTTTCTGACTGCCAGCTCACATCATAATCATCACTTTCATTATCATCATCTACATATTATGATGATCAATACAAATTGTTTTTTTTTCTTCTTTTTATTATTCAAAAATAATTGTTTTAGTGAGACAATATAAATTATTTTTCAAAAAAAATGTTTGCTTTTGCAAATTATTTTAAACACTTTTGGTAAATAGCCATTTAAAGAAATTCTATAGATATATATATATATATATATATATATATATATATATATATATATATATATATATATATATATAATTTAATTTAAATAGTATTTTAATATAATAAAATACTGTAAATTTCAATTTTGGAACTTATATTTACATTCGTTTTAAAATGCGAAGCCTACTTGCAGTTTGTCCCACTTTATAAAAGAATGGTTTTTGTTTTTGTTGTTCTTAAGTAAAAACTAACGGTATTTTAATATTGTTTATTAGCGTTTTAATATTTCATAATCTAGGCTAAAATATGAACCTTTACATCTGTCCCAGTTTCAATTTGAGCATCTGTAAATGAAATATTTCAATAAGAAAATTTATTCTAGTGTTTTCCTTGTAAGCTAATTGAGCTTATCTTTTTAAATGTAAAAAATACAATTGGCCTCATTACGGTTGTCGAAAACGACATTCGAGAAGAGTCGTTGTCGTTACTGTCAAATGTAAAATATTTGACAGTAAAATATTTTGTAATAGATCAAAAAATAAAATGTTATTGATTTTTTTTGCAGTTGCTTTATATGTGATAAATAAAGAGCTTAAAGTAATAATAAAATCAAAATGACCAGCTCTTAATTGAATTTGCAAACTTATGTATAAAATATGAAAAAATATATGAGTAAGAAAACACTTTAAATTACATAGTATAAAAAATGCTCTTTAGTTACTAGTAGAAACTGCCTTTCCGTTCGTCTTATTCAATTTTACTTTTTTCAATTCGATTTCATCGGACGTTAGCTTTAAAGGATTTTCTCTATGATAATTTTTTTATGCTGTCTTTCGTAAACATTTAATTAATTTTTCTTCTTTTTATATTTAGTTTTTCTGTTAAATCTTTAACTTTTTTTTACGATTTCATAACTTTAGTGTACAGTTCTGTTGGAATATTAATTTTTTTTTGCTATTTTTTACTTTTCTTTAGCGTTAATTTAATTGACATTGGAACTGAAGCCTCTAGCTAAGTGTTAATGTGACTCCATAAGCACGACCATCAGATTGAACACCTTAACGGTTGTTATTTTTATACTTAATACAAGGAACAGAGTCCAAAAAATAAATTTAAATAAACATAATGTAAAAATTTAAAATCAAAACTTTTTTGTCAGCGGTCATTTTAAAAGTAAAAAAATAGCCATTTGTCGTGTACATAAATTTCAACGATAATTAAAAAAAAGTAACACTCGATTGCGACATATACAATACTGATTTTTGTAAGATTTATTTTTTGATAATATATTTAACGATATCGACGTAATAAGACTGAATATTTTATTAAAATTTTTCCCGACGTTTCGTCTATTCCTTTTGTTTTTATTTATCCGTATATTTTTTTAATTTATTCTCCTTTGAAAAACTCACCTGCAGTTAAATCTATTCACTTCTTTAATTTCTTTATTTAAATTAGGAATTTAACCTTATTTTACCTTCTGACTTTGCTACTACTTTTAAGTTGATGCGAACACTTTCGTTTTACTTTTGAATAAGGCTTGAGAATTTTTCTGTTTAAATAATCAGATTAAGTAGGAAATTTTTCTAAATTTTTAAAAATTTTCCCAATTCCCTACAAGTCTTTTCCTGCCCAGTCGTCCATCTTTCTGCTGATTTTATTTCATATTTAATTTTCATAAAATTTTTCCATTTATGTATTACTTATTTATTATTTGTTTGTTTGTTATTTTCTTGCTCCAATTCTCTGCAACACTCCTACCCAAGCTAATTTCAGTCGTCAAAGCTTTTCTTAAACCAAGATTCCATGTTAACAGCAAGGCATTTTCGTTCATTCATAAAATATTTTAAATTTTCAAACGGCATAATTTGTGGCATGACCTTCTTATAAACATTAAATTTACTATACAGTTCTGTCAACTGTACCATGAGCGTCATAACAAAAAGAACGAACACACATACATCTAAGCCATAAAGAAAACAATACTGACAGCCGCATTATCAAAAGAAAAGAAACTTGGTAAGAATGAAGTATTTTGTCTAATTAATTTAAATAATTGTCTAACCTCTTAACCGACTCAAAAAAACAAGGATTAAATGTTGCTTTTTTTATGTTTGCGTCAGAACTTAGTCATTTCTGGACCGATTTTGAAAGTTTTTTGGATTTGATAGATTATGTTCTCGGACTGTGCCTATTTTAAAAACAGTTCATAATTTTTAGGGTGTCCCCATACAACATATATATTTTTTAGGTGTATTATAAACCGTAAAGCGTACGACTTTAAAATAAAAATAAAAAAATATGTGTATTACTATAGCTCGCAATAGCAAAAATACAAAAATTAATCTCGAAATAAAAGGGTGTCCTCAAAGGTGACGTAAATTGACTTATTGCGCCTTCCTTTTGAACCGTTACAGACAAATGCTTGAAAATTAGACAGGATGTCGATCGCTATGACCGTTATAGTAACAAGTACAACAACAACATTCAAATTATAAATTAAAGGGTGTTCCAATAGTTTATACAATTTTATGTAAAATTTTTAATTTTTAACCGTTATAGCAAACAGCTGAAATTTACAAGAGCCTGTATTGCTAAGTCCGCTATAACAACAAGTATAATATTTGAATTTAGAAATTAAAGGGTGTTCACATGTTTGAAGTAAATTGACCTATATGGCCTTATCGTTTGATCTTTTATATAAAAACACTTGTAAATTAAACAGTATGCTAAAATTATAAATTATAGAATGTTACAATAGTTGCTGTTATATGATGTATATTACTAAACTGCTAAAAAGTTGTAGACAGTTGATTGAAATTTGCACAGAATCTTTATTGCTAAGTCCGCTATAACAAGTAGCATACTTGAAATTAGGAATTAAAGGGTGTCTTTAAAACCGTTACAAACTCCAGAAAATCAGAAAATTAGAATGTCTATTACTATATCAAGTATAATAACAAGTATAAATTTTTAGAATTAGAAATTAAGGGGTGCCCTAATGGCTGTAATTTGATGTATATAGCCAATCTTTTGAACAGTTACAGACTAACGCTTAGAAATTAAAAAAAAATTTGGTTTACTATGTCAGTAAAAAAAGTGTAAAAAATAAAGGGTGACTACATAACTGCTGCATTTTCTTGTTTTATCTGCATTCATAGTTTGTTCTACGACATATAAAAAACCCTGACGCAATCTTTCTCGAATATAATATAATTAACGTATAATTACCTTCCTAAAGAAATATGATTTTAAGTTTGTTTTCTTTTTGCGACGAATTATTTTCATACTTTATTTTCAGTAAGAATTACATAAATAGAAACAAACATGCGAAAAAATTTTTTTGTGAGTAACGGAAAAAAAAACACAAAACAATAAACAAACTGCATCAAGTGTAAAAAATGACTTTCAAAACAAAGCAATTAAAAAAAAGAAGAAAAACTTAAGGGAAAAACAAAAATTTATAAATGAACAATAAATCATATAGACTGGTGAAAAAACAGGAAAATAAATACATAATAGCAAAATGCGTCAACATAAATCAAATCAAAGTCTTACCGTGGGTGACACAAAATACAAACGTTTTGCCGTTAAAAAACAAAATACAGCCAAACAGAAAGTTCATCCACAGCAACAATAATCAATTCGTAAAATTTCTATAACACCGCAGAAAGTATTTTCTTTCTCTAAATTACTAATAATTCGACCAAACGTTTTTTAACAAACTATAAAGTGTTTACCTTGCAGTCTAAAATTTAATCTTTACTCGATCGAGTATGGGAAATCATAGGTGTATTAATGAACAAGCTTCTTTCGAAAGTTTGCACATCGGAAAGCCAATCTTTTAAGTCTCAAACAATGCAAAACGCTTTATCGCTTACATTGTATATTAAATTTTCAAGTTTTTCGAAGTTCTGTACAGTTTACATAGCTTGGTATGAAATTATAATTCTTGCAAAAAAAAACCGACTTAAAAACAGATTTTATCTGTCTGTCTATAACGGTTCAAGAGTATGACGAACATACATCAAATTACATTAACTATTAGGACACCCTTATATTTCAACAGTTTGACAATATACATCAAATTACATCAACTATTGTAAAACCCTTTAATTTATAATTAAATATATTTATACTTCTTACTATGCAAAACAAAGCAAAAACTTCGGTTGAAAGATGATACCCCAGCGTACATCAAAAACTAAAGAATTTCTGCATTACAAATACTTAGAACCAAACAACAGGTAGAGAAGCTCATCAAAGATGGTAGAACCGTTCGTCTCCGAGTTTAATAGTCGAATATTAATATTACGAAAAAAGCCACTTCCAAACAGCAATGAAAAAAGAACACACTTAGTAATTGGAAACCCACAGGAAAATAAAAAACTTACTGCCGATAAATTTCTCCTTTCTAGAATTGATGAAATTCTATATCAACTCCGCAAAGCTAAATATTATTTTCGTCTTGATCTTATGCCAGGATTTCACCAAATTGAACTAGAGGAAAATTCTCGAGCAATTACATCAATTTCAATTAACTCTGGCTCATACCAATTTAGCTTTCTCGGAGTTAAAACCTTTCCTTTATACATGAAAGAGCTAATAGTAATCGAATGCTCAAAGACGCATGTAATAAATAACTTAAAAAATGTCTTTAAAACTTGTAGGAATTTTAACTTGAATTTACATCCGGACAAATGTCGATTTTTTAACACGAAATAATTTTCCTAGCACATAAGTGCAATAATAAAGGTATATACCCGGACGACAGGAAAGTCACTATCACTAAATATTATCCAACTCCAGATATTGCAGATAAAACCAAAGATTTAATGCCTTTCGAAACTATTACCGACGGCTCATCAAAAACTTCGCTAATCATGCCATTCCTATTACACGTCCCATTCATTTGGTCTAGCGAATGCGCCTTCCAACACTTAAAATCATCCCTTCTATCACCACAAATATTGCATAACCCAGTTTTAATATAACGTTTTGTATAACAACAGATTCAAGTAAAAATGCTTGTGGAACAACCGTAGTAATTAACAACAACCATTTTTTTCGGCAGTTGGCACACATACCTCAACCTTTCTCTCACGAAAGACCCTTCAGTCAACCCGCTCCGATCTACCATAAGAACAATTTGAATCAAGTTTACATACATCCAAAATTTCCCCAACCAAGACCCGAACCATTGGACATAGACCAGTCTGTTAGAACCAGGCCGTTAATTATATAAATAGGCCTACTCAAAACAATAGATTTTTTTAGAAAAAAACCAAATGCACAAAAATCTGAACAAACTAAATCCAGAGAAATTTTCATATACAAACTCAGCAAAACGAGGAATTAGATGAACAATATTACGAACAGCAATTACTTAATTATGAAAATCAGGAAACACTACCAACATTAAATAAATATTTACAAAATGAACTAGAACCTTCAAATCAATTAGAAGTTTGCGACTTTGTTCACATAAATTTTTTATACTAACTAATTCGTCCTTGCATTATATTGAATGCAAGACGAAAACCGGACAGATTTTAAATTTCTTAATCGACATTAAATCAAACAATAATTATAATCAGCCAAGTCTAGTGCAGAATCCTTAACCAAATTAAGAATCCTTCTTTGCAAACTCGGTAGGCGGACATACAAAAATTACCGAACATACTTTTATAAATCTATTCGATGATCATGCTAAAAAAATTTAAATTCCTCTTATTACCATGGCATTTTAGGAAACGACAGCTTTAAAGAACTGTTGACAGTAATTTATTCTGCCGGAAATTAAATGATAATAAATGGCCAATTAAAAGTAAGAATAAAACAAAAAACATCTCATATATCGACATAAGAACGGAACACTTGACCAAAGAACTGAAAGACAACTTACAAGAAATCATTTTAAGAAACAGATCACTTTTCAGTGAACCAAATTAGAGCTTAACATATACTTCGGCTGTAGTGGCCGAAATTCATTGAAAAACAAATGAACCGGTATACTCTCGTTATTATCCCTACCCTATACATTTAAAACAAGAGGTAGAAAAACAAATACAGGAGCTCTTGCAACAAGGAATTATTCGGCTTTCTAAATCGCCCTATAATTCCCCGATTTGGATAGTTCCAAAGAAAGCTTACGCACCTGGACAAAAGAAAATTGGGATAGTAATTGACTACAGAAAATTAAATGAACAAACAACACCAGACCGATACCAAATTCCCGAAATAAACGACGTACTTCCGCAACTTGGTCAAAATAAGTTCTTTGCGGTCTTAGACCTTTAAAATGGTTTCCAGTAAATACCACTCAAAGAAGCAGATAGGAAAAAAACAGCGTTTTCAGTGAAAAACGGCAAGTACGATCTTACACGACTCCCGTGTGGACTGAAAAACGAACCATCCATGTTTCAACGTACCTTATATGATATTCTGAGGAAGCATATTGGAAAGATATGCTTTGTTTATGTGGACGATATAATTAGTTTCCTAAGATGTAATGCTGGCGTATCCAGACTTCAATAAAGAGTTTTGTCTAACGACAGATACCTCAAATTATGCTCTCGGAGCCGTCCTATCTCAGGACAATAGGCCAATTGTATTTCTGTCTAGAACACTTATCAGAGCAGAGGAGCATTACGCTACCAAAGAAAAGGAACTGCTCGCAATCGTATGGTTATTAAAGTCGCTCCGAAACTATTTATAGGGGTCTCCAATACTAAAAATTTATACTGATCACTTTCCACTCACATATGCCCTAAATTGTAAAAATTCAAATTTCAAAGTGAAAAGATCGAAAGCATTTCTGGAAGTACCAATGTTGTCGCCAATGCTTTATCAAGACCTCTCAAATAAATCCATTAACTGCCACTCAGCATAGCGACGAAAGCCTATCTCATCATCTTATACAATTTACAGACGCACCGCTCAGCCTTTAAAAATCAAATAATAATTTCCAATGAAGGAACACAATTAGCTTATGGTTTTGAAATCGTATTCCCCACTTTCCACAGGCATTCCACTAATAAACCCAATATTATAGAAGATTTTTTTATTGAACTTTTAAAAAAATAATTGAATCTCTCCTGGGAAAATTGCAGATTTATAGAGATAATTTTACACAATATAGAATAAAATATACTCGAACCATGGTAAAAGATCTAAAGAACGAAGAAGAACAAGAACGTGAAATGATAAAAGAACACAATAGGGCACAAAGAAATAGCAGAGAACATAAATCACAACTTAAAACAAAATTTTATTTTTCCTAAATGCATTCTAAGATAGTTTATGTAAAGTATGTTAAGAAAATAAATACGACAGGAACCCAAATAAATCATACTCCAAGAAACGCCAGTACCATCATATCCTGGCCAGATCACAGAAAAAAAAAACAATATTAACTGCTATAGATAAATTTTGCAAATTTACGCAAACAAAAATGTTGAGGTCTCGAGCCATTGAAGATGTTAAAACCTCTAAGAGAACTCATACTATCCTTTGGTATACCATAAACAATTGTTATGGACAACGAAAAATCTTTCAATTCTACAGCTATCGTTTTTATGCTAGAAAATGAATATCATATAAAGGTATTTAAGATCCCACCATATAGTAGTAGTGTGAGTGAGCAAATAGAAAGGTTCCATTCCACAATCACAGAATTAATGCATTGTTTAAAAACCGAAAACTCACACAAAACATTTCCAGAATTATTGCATAGACCGATCTATGAATACAATAATAAAGAAAAAGCAAATATAAATCTTTTTTTGGGTAGAATAAGTACCAATCTGCAAGAAATAGAAATGGTTAAACAAAATACTAGCAAGAGACTTCAAAAGAAGCAGTTAGAAGACATGAATTACCATAACAAGAGAAAAACAGTACCCAAAAACTTATGAACCTGGAGAAACCATTTATGTAAAAGAAAATAAAAGATTAGAAATGAAACTTAGCAAAACGTACAGAAAGGAATAGTTGAAGAAAATAGAAACACAACAGACTTAACTGAATCAGGAAATATAGTACTAATAAAACTAAAAGAGTTTTAATTTTCAGTTCATTTCTAATACTGGTTTCGGCCGAGGTAAAAATTTTAAATTATTCTAACTCACAAATAGTAACTATGAACTCCGGACTAGCGAAATTACAGACTGGTACATTCAAATTAATCCACGTCATCGACACAAACATGTATCAGAATCTAATAGATAAACTACAAGAAACATTTACCATGATATTAGCTTTTCTCATCTTCTGTAACCCTTTTTAAATCATGAATCCAATCATATCTGTACAGATTAAAACCAAGGTCAAAAAGATCCCAAATTTTCTAGGCTCCGCCTGGAAGTGGATTTCAGGGAGCCCTGATCATGATGATTTCGAAATACTAACACAAAAAACAAATGAAGTACTAACAAATAATAACAAACAAGCCATTATTAACAAAGTAACATTAGAAAAAATTAACAAACTCACTCATATAACAAACAAGATAACTGAAACATTTAATCATAAGAATAATTATTATAAAAGTGAAAAAGTAAAAGAACAATTAATAACAATACGAGGGCTGCTCTATATATTTCTGGCCTAATAGTGAAAATGCGAATATTTATAATCAAAAATGGTTTTATTGTTTTTCAAAGTATTCTCCAGCATGATTTATACAATTTTGCATGCGCTCAAACCAGTTGTCGGAGCACTTTTTCCACTCCGATTGAGACACCTCTAAAACATGGTTTTTGAACACTTCAACAGCTTCTTCTGGCGACGAAAATCGTTGACCACGCATTTTTTTCTTGATGTGCGGAAACAAAAAGTCATTAGGTGCCAAGTCAGGGCTGTACGGCGGATGACCCATTAATTCGACGTTTTGGCCGGTCAAAAACGCATTGTCATGGTGAACAATGATTCGTCTTTTCTTGTTGGTTTTTCAAATTTCTCCGATGACTTCAGGCAAACAAATTGTAGTGTACCACTCAGAAGTGACTGTCCTACGTTGCTCAAGCGGAACAGTCGCCACATGACCAGTTTTGCCGAAGAAACAGGCGACCATTTGCTTCGAAGTGCTTCTTCCACGAACAACTTTCGTTGGATTTTTCTCGTCTTTGAAGACCCACACGGTCGATTGTTGTTTCGTTTCGGGCTCATACGCATAGATCCATGATTCGTTACCTGTGACGATCTTATAAACGTCTTTTGAAGCACCGCAATCGTATTTTTGCAACATTTCTTTGCACTAATCGACACGAGCCTTTTTTTGAGGGACTTTCAAATTGTGCGGGATCCAACGAGAACAAACCTTTTTTTACGGCCAGGTGTTCATGCAGTATCGAATGTATTCTGGTGAAAGAAATGTCCAAGGATGTCTCTTTCTCTCGGTATGTCGCATGTCGATCTTGCATTATGAGTTCACGCATGGCATCAATGTGGAATTCGTCTTTGAGCGAACTTCGGCCACGATTAAATTCATTATACCAATTTTTCACAGTGCTAGAGGATGGTGCTTTATCGCCACACAAAGATTTAAGTACATTAATGCACTCTTGTCGTGATAATCCACGTCGAAAGTTGTGAAAAATTATGGCACGAAAATATTCACGAGTTAATTCCATTTTTTTTTTCTATATTAATTTTTTCAAGTCACTGTAAACAACACAAATAATGGTCGAACCTCAAAACGTTTTGAGTACAATTATTCTTAAAAATGACAAACTTTCCAATGGAAATGTCAGATTGCACTTCGCAGCACTTAGTGTTACCAGGCCAGAAATATATATAGCAGCCCTCGTACTAAAATATAAACTAGACAGTGTTAAGGAAGAATTGACTAACATTCAAGATGCCATGCATTGAGCAAAGGTAGGTATAGTTAATTCCTTCTTATTAACAGCTCAAGAAATTGATATCGTAAAACAAATAATAAACCAGGATATCATACCTTTTATAAACCTAGAAAAAGCATTTGAGTTTTCTGACATAGCATAGCGTCTAATCACGATTCTATTATATATATATATTAAGTATACCCACCACAAATCTAAAATTCATGTAATGATATGTTAATAAGACCTATTAGGTTCGGAAAATATGTTAACAAAATAAAATATCAAAACATTCTCATATGCGATAATGTAATATGTGATATGATAAATGAATGCAAAGGTTATATATAATAATATTACAATATGCAATAGAAATAATTTGGGTTATGTTAAAAGCGATATGTGTCTAGCGAATTTAATTAAAAGTAACGTAAGTAAGTAAACGTTCGAAATTAAAAGGGGAGGTGTTAACGCAAAAAACGTTGAATGCTCTTATTACAAACTGTTTCATAATAAATAAATTGCTGACACAATTTCGGACAGGTCAATAAAATTATAAGTAATCAATATTGCAAAATAATAACAGCGCGCGTCATTTTGATTACCATGCAAATTAATATTTAGTTTTAAGTTATCGTAGAAACGGTGTATTTGTGGTGAAGGGTATAAAAAAGATAAAACTTAATAATTAACTGATATTTTTGGGTACTGAGTACACTCATACACAGAAAATATTTATATCTACTTATTTGATATGAAACAAGTATAAGTATACTCAATACTTATAGTACACACTATTTATTCACATCGAACTAAAAAATATAAACAAAGTGGAACTATGAATACAACTAGTTGTGGATGGATGTGTTGGGTATCTGTTATACCTATACTTCTACCTAATACTTATAAGTATAGCAAAGTAGTTAAAATACTTGTAAGTAAAATAAGTACTTATAGGAACTATGTACATATGTATATAAAAAGGTGTAGGATGTTCAACAACATTTTGAACATTAGTTAAAGATGGGTTAAAAAGTCTACCAAGAAGATTGAAATTAGTTTTTTATTACGATGAAATGATGACTCTTATATATTTATTCAGTATACGGTCAGTTAAATATTTTCTTTTATTATTATTACTATTTGTTTTTTTATTTTTTTTATTTGACTACAAACTTTTATAATTCTCGTTAAAATAATAAGTATGAATTCTATGAAATACTTAAAGAATAATTAAATAGTACAAACTTCCTACATCTGTTTTTTTATTTTTTATGGGTTTTACTTAAAATATTTTAAGTAAAAAATAAAATGTTTATTAACCCTGTATTTATTTTACAAAAAGTTCATTACTTTCTAAATTGTAAGTAAACAAATAAAATAATAAATATTTTGTGCATATTGTACCTAATTAATGAACAGGTAGTAGATTTTCTTTTTTTAGTATGTACAAAATCATATTTCCAAATTCCAATAAATAATTGCGGAATTTTCTATTACCGAGCTTAGCTTTACCTGTATTTTGCATGGCGAAACAGCATAACAACACTAGTTAAACCGACAGTCTCATATATGTCGTGTTGCTCATTAGATCAGTGAAAGTATTCTTTACAAAGTTAAATAATAAAAACATATATTTATTTTACTATTTTAGGGCAAAACCATAAAATAATTTTTTTTAATACTTTAACCGTTTACACTTATTAAAATTATTTCATTATTGTTGTTATTTTTGGCCATGTTAAGCTAATGTGGCTTAAAGTGATCCATGTATATAAAAAAAACAATTTTTATTACATATTTCCCCAATGTTTCGTGAATTTTTTGTTCACTTTCTCAAGGGGTCATCTATTTAATTAAAAAGAAGAAAAAGCAACACAGTTGCAATTAAAAAGAATTAACGTGATAATGTACAAAAATATGTTAATATGATATTACTTTATATTAACAACGTTTAGAATTTTGATAATAATAATAAACGATAATAAACATTGTTAATTCATTCATTTACAAAACTTATTTTTTTAAGTGTTGTTTAAATTATTGCGAGTTTATAAATGGCGCTTAAATTATCTGTGTCCTCTTTAATGTTTATTTTTTATTTTTTGTTGTATTCTCAAGCTTTCTATTATGGTGAATCTCTTTTTTTCGTTGTTTACTTTTTCCAGTATTTTAATATTGTCAAAATCAGGTTTTTTGTTAACATCAGCTTTATGCTAATTTACTCTTGTCTCTAAATTACCAATTATTTTAGTTTACAGTATGGAGAACAACGAAGAAATTTTGAGAAAAATTAATAGTGGAGAATACTAGTTATTGAAAAAACCAGGAAGAAGCATTATCTGGACTTGCTTCTCTGAAGTCCAAAAGAACGATGGTTCAGTTTTACTGGATAGAGTATACTGCCGAGAATGTCAAAAGCTTTTTGAATTTGCAAAAAAACAGACATCAAATTTATAACAACATAATTGTGATCACTCTAAGCCACACGAGTGTAAATTGATACAATTAAACACGGAGCATAAAGACGCTTACTTTGTTGTATTTATAAAATTCGCAATAGAAGACGTTCGTCCTTTTAGTGTTATTGACGCTTCTAGGTTTCGCAAACTGATTGCAAAATGTATAAAAATGGGATTTAAGTACAGCAAAAATATTGATTTGGACAACTTAATTCCTATCGCCAGGACTTCGGAGTGTTAATTAATGGCTGAAGAGAACAACAAACAAGAAGTTAAGAATCATATAAAACAAAATAAGGCTGTGTGCCACTTTTCAATTTAAAGCTAATATAACTCTGGGATTTAAACTAACTAAACTAAGCAGCCTTTTCGAAGAATTTTGGCTGCGTTCGTCACTAATCGCGGAAGTAACACTTTAAGCTCTCTTAAAGATTAAACTGTTCAGCCTATTTTTTTCCTAGCTTGTTGAATGATGGTTTCAAATCAACTATTGAATTGAACGGAATTACGTACGCTTCTAAAAATTGTTATATTTTTTAAAAACGCCAACATGCAACATATGCTGGATACAATTTTGAAGGGCCATTGTCCAAACAAGGTGGATTTCAAATTTTGCAATGTTTAAGTGTATTCTACACAATTATTCAAAAATTTACGAAATTCTTGCAGAAAATGTTGAGAGAAGAATTATGCTAGCTTCAATATGTCCGTCCTACAGGGTTTAGTCGAAATTTGCAGACTTTAAAATAATTTTCAAAAATTTCATGACAGTGTATCACCAACGATTGGCTTCGTAATTCCTTCTATTATTAGAATTGAAACGCTTTGTGTTGTGCAAAGTAATGAAGAAGCCTACATTTCGACTTTTAAAATTAACATTCTGTCCAACTTGGAAATATGAAATTTAAATTTAAAAATTCTTCAAAGCTGCTTTATTCTTATATCCTCTTGCTAAAGCTTTGCAGCTAAATGAAATGGATAAGATAAAGGAATTCTGCATTTCAGAAAATAACGAAAAACAAAAAAAAATTTCATCCGAATATTTCAGCCTGTCAACTTATTTTCAAGCACTACATTCACATGGAATATCTGATCCACAAATTAGTCCTCTTTCACCACAAATACTTCAACTACTTTTTCCAATGTTTTTACACAGCAGCTCGTCTGCATCAACTTTAGATGCAGCTACTAAAAATTTAGTTTTTTCTTTCGTCATTTAATAACCTCGTCAAATGCCTGCATGGAAACAGGAAGGGATGAACTTGGGCGTTGTTGTACTGAAAAGGTTAGGCTTACAGACGAGTTCTGTCAGATCCTCAAATTATCGAAACTAGCTATGAAAATATTATCCATTCTTGCTAGTAGCGCAGCATCCGCTTGAGTTTTTTACTCAGCTGGAAATATAATTACCGAAGAAAGAAACCGGCTGGAACCTAAAACAGTTGACAGTATTAAATTTTTTAATTCTTTGTATAAAAGATATATTTGGTAATATGTTTGTAAAGTTACTAGGCAATATACAGCCTTTAAGTATGTTTTTACAATAAAAAAAAAGTTTTTAATTAATTTACTTTGGGAAATTAACTGTTATTTCATTAAGGTAATATTTTTTAATACAAATTAACTTAGAATTGTTTTTAATATTATATAGCAAAGACAAAAGTAAAACATAAAGACTTAAACTATGATAAAGTGATCAAAAATTAATAATGTTCCATTATTTCAATGTCAAGAAATTGTTTTTACATTTTGCAAAAACTGTATTAAAAAATTTATATAATGTGGTTTAATATTTGGTGTGACCTCCATTGGCGCTCACAACGGCTTGGAGAATTTATTAATTTTTGCAGGTCATATTCACTAGGAATTTTGTTCCATTCGTCTAATATTGCACTTTTTAATTCACTGCGATTTTTGGAATGTCTTTTTGCAGCTTTTTTCTTGAGATATGACCATACGTTTTCAATTGGGTTCAAGTCTGGACTCTGGACTGGCATGTCCATTACATTCTTGCATTTATACAATAATCACATTCTTACTGTGTTCTCTTAATGCTTTGGGTCGTTATCTTAATGAAACTCGAATAGCGGCTGATTACTGTTAATTAGCCCGAATTTGTTTGCACTTTGCACTAAATGGTTCCTCAGTATATCTAAATATTGGAAAAATATTTGAAAAAATTTCGGTTATGGCGTGGGATATATTTTCAACAAAAACCAAATCTCCAGCTCCTTTTCTGAAAATACATCCCCACACCATAACCTAAATTTTCCAAATTTGACGGTGGGAATAATGTTTTTGTTTTCTAAGGCTTTTCGAGGCTGCCGCCATACTCTACTCTGTTTGGACATCATTGTAATAAAGTGTTATTTTACTTTCGTCACAAGATATGACGTCGTTCCAGTACTCATCAGACTTATAAACATGCTCTACAGCGAAAGACAACCGTTTTTCAACATTTTGTGCAGAAAGAAGTGTTTTTTTTTCCTAGCGGCTCTTGATGTACACTGATTGTTATTTAGCGTTTTTCTTATTGTTTCGTGTAAAACAGTAACATCAAGTTCCTTCCGAAGTTCTTCTGCAAGACCTCTGGTAGATATTTTTGGGTTTTTTCAAATTTTATAATTATTAAGCGTTTTACTCTGTAGGATATTTTACATAGACGACCAGGTGAAGATTTCAGCTCCAATCTCTGCTCATTTTTAGCCTGATTTTATATACATAAACCGTTTGCCTTTGTAAGGAAAACATATCTGCAATAATAAACCAATTGGATTATATCTTTTGACGTTCTTTTCCCAGGCATTTTTTACCACAACCGTTTTCACTTGTATTCACAGACTGAAGCAATCAAATTTTTTAAATAGGGTTAATATGTAACGCTTAATATCCATAAACATTCCAAATATTTCCAAAATGTTAAAAAATTTACAACGAAAATGAATTAAAAAACAATATCTTAAAAACCGAATAATTGAGTATGTGTTGTTTTTGTTTCATTTTTTCTCAATCACATCTATTTTAATTTTGTTGTTGTTGCTAAAACACCTTCGAGAAGAATGTAAACAATAAAGTCAAATAGAATTTTATTTGAATATTATAAATAAAGGATTTTGGTACAATTACTATAAAATAAAGTTTTTTCTATTGTAAAAACATATACTTGAAAGACTGTATGTAAACTTAGTTAGGTTAAACACTTTTGATTTTATACACACCTTTTTAATTTATTTTAATATTATAATCAAGACGAATTGATAACCAGGTGGTATCATCAGCATGAAGTACTGTTCGAAAAACTTGCCCTGGTTATCAGCATTTGTGGTGAAGGTTTCATTAGAGTTTTTTTTTTAATTTGAACAGAAATCTCAATGGAAAAAAATTATCCTACATTTAAGAAAAAAAGGTTAATCATATCGTTAAGTATCCAAAATTCTTGAAAGAAAAGTTTTTTTTTTTCAATTCTGTTTATTTTTTGTTTCCTATGTTTTTTATATGTTTTGCATGAACATACACCCTAGTTCAAATGATTAGAACCGATTAAATTGTTTTTTTAGTAGGAAATATCTTCCTCTAGAGATAAATTTTACTTCCATCGGAAATGAAATTTTTTAAAGATTCCAAAAATACCAACGAAAAGATCAGAGTTTAAGGCAAAAGTTTTAAGTTTATTTTCTTATTTTTACAAGTATTTTCATTTAATTTAGTTTAATAACTATGATTATTAGTAGAAAACAAATTATTCTACAAAACATTAGTGGAAAATGGGCAAGAAGAGTATTTTAAATACTCGTAGTTAATGGCCTCTCAAGCGCTTGCAAAAGAAATTGGGCTATATTATTAACTGTTGCCGGAAAATTAAAAAAAAGATTGAAAACAATGGGAAGAAATGTTTCTATGTGAAAATAAATTTACTTTTTTTTGAGTTGATCCTCAGTGTATGTATGTTTGTATATATAAATACAAAAACTAAAAAAAAAATTTTTTTAAATATTTTTTTGCAAAAATGTAATTTCTTATTCCATGATTAAGCTTATTCCACAACTTTTTGTAATGTTGTTTTTTTTATTGAAACGCTATTATTAAAAAGGAACAAAATATATTAAAAAACAGAATTTATTTTTGTTATGTTAAAATTAATTGCCTGGTTTTTTAAATATTGTTATTCTTGTTTTGATTTTTTTGACTGTTTGCTTATAATAAAAATTTTATTCGCTTCAACCACTTGTTTTTGACACGGCCTCGTACAAAAAGTTGCTTTGTTATAGCAATTCGCCGATGACTACACCTTATAGATACGCCTTGATTATAATCTTAGTTTAATTTTTATCCTACTGTTTTTAAAAAATGATCAATAAATAAATTTAAAGCTGATATTTTATTGTCTTCTGTTTTTGAAAAAAAAAAAAGAAAAAATATGTTGAGTTACAATTTATTATTTTATCATTTAATGTTGTGAAATATATTTCAAAGTCAACTTATGGTTTGGTTATACCGAGTTTACACACCTCAATTTTTCTTGCATCAATTCTGAATTTTGTGGGTGAGAAAACGAGAAATAAAATGATTCTGCACTCTTTTCTCCTCCACAAGATTTATAATTGGTGCAAGAAAAATTGACGTGTGTGAGCTCGTTACTACTTATTGAAACAACTTAGGGGACAAAATTAATAGGTATTTATAGATAGTAAAAATACGCATATACATATAAGAAACCGTCAAGGGCCCTTTTCTTCACATTAAAATTATTTAAACATAACTTTCTTTAATACTATTTGGGAAAAATCGTGCACTTTCAAAATATCAAAATATTTTTTATAACATAAAAATCAATAATGCCGATTTTTCTGTATGGATTAGATGTTTACTAAGGCGCAATGGGAATAAAATTAGCATTCAATGCAGCTATTACGTGTTTTTCCATATGTTAAGAAATTTTTAGAATTTTCATTTACCGAATTTATAAAGTTTAGAAATTTATTACACTTTTACAAGACATTTAAACTTCAGATGGCCAATTTCTTAATTTCTTCATACTTAGTTGAAATAAACAACTGCTAATACCAAGGTTGACTTTAATATTTGAACGATGTTTTTGTGTTAGAGTATCGCGTACATGAAAAACTTTGTATAACTTTTTGAATTCATTTAATGTTTCTTCTGATTATTTCAAGTAAAGTAATTTAATTTTGAGAGCTTTTAATGAATACTCCGTTTTAACTTTGTAATTTTATTAAAGCTACCCTTTTTTACCATGATCTACTTTATCTTGATAATCTCTTCCTTTTTTATTTGTTTAGAGTGATTTTCTTTGGAAATTCTTGTGCGGTTTACTTGTCCTTTATTAGTTTATTTATTAATAATGTAAAATTTAATACAATTAATTTATACTTTTATTTTATTTTATCTATAATTCACATATTTTGTATTTTTTAATTTTCATTTAAATTTTTTTATACTTGTAAGAAAAGAACAGAAAGAGAAAAATGTAGAAATTTGTGACCGATCATGGCATTTTAGACTTTAGTGAACATTAGAATGTATCTTAACTTAGTTGTTTGTAACACTTTCATTAAGAAAATTTACGTGTTTGTATTTGTATAATGTTTTATATATTTTTTGAAATATAAAATTTGAATGTGTTTTCTGAGTTTTAAAAGTTTAAATTTTTTAATTTTTTGTCTTTGTTTTTTGAAAATTTTTTTGAGTTAAATTGACAAATTTTTTTAATTGAATTAATATTTGTTTTTCAAAAAAAATTTAATTTTTAATAATTTTGTTTCCTGTTTCCTGAAGATGCCACTCAACGGTGAGGCGAAATATTGAAAAAAAAAAAATAATAAACAATATTTTTATTTTAAAACTGACCTAGTGCGTGTTGAATTAGAAAATAAATTTATTTGTAAAAAAGATCATTTTTAGGATCGCGATTGCCTTTATTTTCAAAAACCTTTTTATGATGTTTTTTTTTTACAAAAAAGCGAATTAAAGTTCAAAAGTTCGTTAGGCCACAAAAGATATATTGTAAATTTCTCAAAACCGTAAAAATTTTATAAAATCGTATCTGCTTAAGCAAAAGCCCTAAAAAATTACTATACGCTGTTGAATCTTGCAGTCTGTCGGCTAGATTGGCAAAATACGCCTCTGTGCGACTGTTCGAAATTATAAAAACACGTTAAATTTTTATTAAAATATACATTTGTTAAAAAACTACACTAGGTAGAAAAAGTATGCGTCCAAGCATGTATATTATATAAACCTGTTTAGTGTCCTAAGACATAATTAACTTTTTTTTACATGTTGTCGTATACCTTAAGTCACTGCTAGTCAGTTAGAATAATTTTAGAATGAAAAATCTTAATAAATCCTTACATGGCTACTCTAAATGCATTTTTGTAGAAAGAAAAAGTCTGCGTACAAAATAAAAATATCTTCTCGTATGTGATGATTTTATTTGCTTGCAATAAATTTTTTGTATTTGTAATATCTAACTATTCATACAGAAGATTACAATCCAATCACGAAAAAATTTTTAATTTATCTGCCATGACTTCAAAGAAAAAGAAAATTAACCCTGCTGAAAGAAAAATAATAACAACTTCAAAGAAACTGGAGTTTTTGTATCTAAGCCTCGTTCCGGACGCCCATCAAAGTTTACAATTAGTGAAAAAAGGCATATTTTAAGTTCAGTACAGCAAGATCCTAAGCTAACTGCTTCAAAAGTTGTTAAAAATATCAAAGCCAAATTTAATAAAAGTATCGCGAATGATACTGTTCAAAGTTTTAAAAAGGAATGGTTTTCACGTTGTATAGCCTGTAAGAAAACTTTTATTTCATTAAAGAACAGGTAAAAACGAATATTGTTCGCAAAGGAACACATTAGTAAGCCAGCAGCGTTTTTTGAAAGGATTATATTCTCAGAGTAAGTATTGCAATGAAGATTCAGTCCTTTGTAAAACCAATAATACGCAGACTTTTTCTTCAATTCTTTTAGCACATAAGTTTGCTTTTCTTTAATTTACTAATTTTTTGTTTACATTTTTGTTTTTCTATTAATATTGAATTGAATATGCCCCTAATGATAAAACAAGTTTTAAATGCGTGAACACTATCCTCATATCAATTTCAAGAATTTTATTAATGGTTATATCTTTGTACGCAGACTTTATATAGCTAGTGTATATAAAAACACAGAAAGCAAAAACTATTAAAAGAAACTTACAAACGCAAACTGATGGTCACACTTACCTACCTAATAATAAAAGACTGAAATATTAAGATTAACTACCTTCAATAAAGATATCAGATATCAGGCAATCTACCTGCATAATACCATTTTTAAATAGAAACCATCCTAACGGACAAAACTACCTGAACCTACCACTATCTATGCAACAAACAACTTACACAATCTAACCAGTACTAATCAAAACGCGGCTTGAAAATGATGTCTTTACATCGAAAGCGCTCGCCAATCGCATCAAATAAACAGCCAGTGACGACGGTCTTCACCAAAAGGTATGACAACAGTATTTTATTTACTGGCGGAATAAATCCAATTAACTTAATACCAACGTTTTTTAAAGTGTAAAATATTTAATTTTATTCATTCTATTTTAAATCTGAACTTTTTGAAAAAAAAACTTATATAAAAGTAAAAGACAAATTTTTAGGACAATTGAATATATCTTTCACTTGGTTAAAGGTAGTGCGAAATACAAAAAATTGTAAAAGATATTTTTTGTTAAAAAAATGTAAATTTTGTGGAGTAACTCAAATTGGTGACGTTAATACCTTTAACATTTATTATACAATGGTGAGCACTTGTGGATACATGTCTGTTAAGAAGATTTAAAACCAGAATCAAATACATTAAATAAAGGAATATAGTTCATATTTTTGAAAACAAAATCTAATTTAACAATATTTAAGTATCAGTGATTCTAATGTTATTTAAGTATCCACTTGTGAAAATTAAAAAAAAAAGAGTTTTTTGTAATATTTTGTCTACGACCATTTGCTTTGTTCGCTCCGTTTGGACTCGGGACCAATTTATTTAAATTTGTAAGCACATTATAGCAATGACCATAACTTATCGATCTGGTTGAGATCTAGGTTTTGGGTTGGCTTTTGCATTGTTTAAAATTATTGATAAAATAGCCAGTCCTTAACGACTTTGGCTGTGTGCTTGAGATTACCATGCGGTTGAAAAAGAAAGTCAGGTAAACTTTTACCTCAGATATCAAGAAAATTCTTGTTTTTTAATTTTTCCTTAATTTTTACAACTAAAACAAATTTGTATCAATTAAACGTGTCACAGAAATAATTCGAAAGTTGGAGATTAATCAATACTAAACTGGGCAGAACTGTGAACAATTCATTCTCTTTTTAATCATTCCCACATTGAACGGCGATTTTTTGAATGCACTAATTACACACAAAAATGAATTGAATTATAATTTGAATGCATTCACAATGAATTAAAATTCTTAATTGTCATTCTCTTGCTCACACGAAGTCGATGAATAAGAATTTAGATTCTATTACAAGATAGCTCTTATGAATCCATTTATTTTGTCAGCAAAAATCGAATTAGAATTTGTATGGATTTCTTATGAAGACAAACGTCGTGAATGCATTCACTCGCCATCCAAATAAATTAATTAGAATTTGAATGCAATTATTTGGAGGAAAATAATATTGAAGGCATTTATTTTATTTACAATAATTCGTTTTTAGTTAAAAAATTTACAGTGTGTGTTACTACATCGGCTATGGAAAACGCTGTGGAAAATTAAATGGGTGTTACAAAATTGACGCAAATTTGACAGTTATAGTGTTGTCTTTGGAACTAAAAAAGATAAAAACTAGAAATTTACGCAGTGTATGTTACTAAGTCAGCTATGATAAATGCTGTAGAAAAGTTAAAAGGTGTCATGCAATTGACATGATTTTTACGATTATGGCGTTATCTTTGGAACTATAAAAGATAAAAATATATGCTATGATAAACGCTGTAGAAAAGTTAAAGGGTATTACGCAAATGATGTGAGTCTTACGATTATGTGTTATTTTTTTTGCAAGATATTATCCACATTTATATAGCAAAAAAGAATCAACTTTAAAGTTAAAGAAAAATTTCAATTTTATTTATTTTTTTTTATTTATTCATTTATTATTGCAATTTTAAAGCCTAACTAAGTTAATGTGCATTAAAATTCAATAAGTAGAAATATAAAAACAACTCTTAACCCTCTAGCCAGCGAGCCTGCCTTTACGTTGCTATGCAGCTCTATTTTTTTAAAGCTCTGTTCTAACGGTAAATATCAGCAGAGAAACAAACAATTCTCTTATTGAGATCAGTAGTGGCAAGCATTTGTCATTTGACTGTAAATTGTTGAGTGCCAAAGTCATTTTTTTGACAAAGTGTAGAAAATAATTATTTGTGTATAAAGTGCAATTTTGAAAAAGTGTAAAATCCTGTTAATTCATAATCTGCGCGTAAAAAAATTATTATCATACAGGTAAATATATATTCTTTTGTGTTAAGTGTTTTTAATATCAGGTTTTTAGCAAAACTTAGCTTTTAGCCGATGAAAATTAGACACCGTCTAAAGGCGGACTTGCCGGTTACAAACTACTTTTGCATACACATTGCTCTGTTTCACAGCGTTTTTTCGTTTCATATTTCTTAAAATATTTTTCAGTTTTAAACATTCTAGGAAAGAATTAACTGTTTTAAGATGTCGCAAAGGAAAAATTTTAATTTTTCAAAATTAACTGATGAAGAAATTGAAGCACTCATGGCTGAATCAGTGGATGGCGCGGATTCAGAAGATGATTTTGACTTTGACGACGATGATGATTTGAAAGACCCAGACTTTCAACTTCCAAACGTAGATTTTGCCACGTTAGACGAAGAGTGTGAAAATGCAGACAACAACGATGTTCTTTCTGAAATCATAAATGTCTGTGAAAACTCAGAAAATTATCTGCCAGAAGTAAACAACAACGACGAGCATTATGAAGAGTCTTTACCATCAAAAACTGGGAAGACAAAAAAAAAAAAGAGGGCAAGATCTCCTCTACCAGAAGTTGAAGCTGGTGAAAATGCGGTAGTGTCCAATGCGGGGGGGTTTAGCGGAAATGTAAAAGATATTTCTCCCCAAAACATAGAGTTCAAAAAGATTTTATGGAAAAAAAAATTTCTTGAACTTGAAAAAAACGATGTAGTTTTTCAAGGAGACAAGGAATTGCCGCAACAATTCAAGGAAATAATCACACCATTTAAATGCTTTACGTATTTTTTCAACGATGACTTGCTGAATGAAATTGTGTATCAGAGTAATCTGTATGCAAAACAACAAGATGTTTCCACAAATTTTAGTCTGTTCAACAAAAATTTTGACAAAATTTCGGCAATATATGCCCGCAAAACCCCACAAATATGGTATGAAACTTTTTGTTCTTTGTGACTCGGATGGCTTTTCGTACAGATTTGAAGTATACAAAGGAGCTGGCGATAATGAAGTAATATCTGACACCCCTGACTTAGGAGCAACAGCCAATGTGGTCATAAGATTGTCAAAAACAATTCCAAATTTCAAAAATCATATCTTGTACTTTGATAATTTTTATACCTCACTGCCACTTCTTGTTTATTTACGGAGCAGATGAATTTATGCATTAGGAACCGTCCGATCTAACAGAATACCCAACTGCAAGCTGACAAAGGAAGTGGAATTAAAAGATAAGGAACGTTGATACTCAGAAGAGATTGTTGGCCATGTCTTTGGAGTAGACATATCTTGTGTTCAATGGAAGGATACAAAATATGTACGATTGGTATCCACGTATGCTGGAATTAAGCCTTTTAAAACACTAAACAGCAATTCACAACCTTTAAAAATACGCCGTTATGATCGCAAAAATAAATCCTACGTCGATGTAGACTATCCTAATATAATTAAAGAATATAACCGCCATATGGGTGGTGTTGATTTGATGGACAGTTTACTTGGTCGCTATCACATCAGAATGAAAACAAAGAAATGGACTTTGCGCTTATTTTATCACCTAATTGATATGTCGTTAGTGAATTCATACCTCCTTTTCCAGCGTATTCATGGAATTGACTGTAAAGATGTTACTCATAAAAAATTACCGGATTTTCGTATTGAGGTGGCTGATGTACTTTGTCGGTATGAGATCGTTAGCGCCAAAAGAGCTGTTGGTAGACCTCAGAGCAGAAGCCCACAAACTCAAAAACCCAAGAAATCATACGGTCCACCCAATGACATTCGTTTTGACGGAGTTGGACATATGCCTGACATTTTGGATCGCAGTGGTAAAAAAGTATGCAAACTACAGGGATGTAAGTCCGAAACACAAATGTATTGTACTAAGTGTAAATTAAATCTATGCTTATCAAACAATAAAAAATGTTTTCAAATTTATCACACAAAACAATAAAAAACTAAATAAAATTTCAAGTATAATCATCCTTTAATTAAAATTTTTTTTATTACGTTACCAGGCAGGTCCGCCTTTTGGCGGTCAACATATTTTCTCACCTATAAGGTACGTTTTAAATTTTTTTCAGATTTTAACATTAACGTGTGTTTTATTTATACAAAAACTATCAATAAATAATTTTTTTAATCGAAGAAAAAAATGACCGGTTAGAGGGTTAAGAAAAAGATACCTCAATTATCAAGTATGTTAATAAATTTTATTACACTTTATTATAATCAAACATATATCTGTTTGATTTATTTGTGTACTGTAAATTAAATAAAAAATGCAATTAAGTGGCGTTTATGTGAAACGTATGAACTTGAAAATGATTTTAATTTTTTTGGGAGAGCATTATATATTTTAGCCACTCTAACAAAATACGCTCTTTCTAATATTGACGTCAGCCTTGGAATTAAAATCTGTGTATATCTTGTAAACTACATGGGAATAAGTAACCATTTCGGTATGAATTAAAAATGAAAAAAAATTATTCTCTCAATAAAGGAAAAACTTAAATTTTATTTAAAAGATAAAAATTTGTATGAGCTAGTTTGTATTCACAATTTGTTGTTTACTCTCAGCAGTAGCAGTTCGGTGATAGATTCACGCTTTGGTGAATTTAACATTGTGGCATACGAAAACAATCTTTCTACAGCAGCTGATGATGGCAGTGGTGCGTTGTAACGTAAAAAAGCTTTTTTTATTAGGGGGTATTTATAAAGAGAACTTAAAGATTTTTATGTATCCGCCAAATATGCCAAAAATTCTGAGTCAGACAGCGTAGCTTGGTCACCAACTTGTTCTTAAGAAGTTTCTTAGAATAAAATATAGCAATTAAGAAAAAAAAATATACAATTCTAGAAATCTCACTAGCAACAGAAAACTTAAATAACTTGAAATATCGATTTCAGGAGAACTTTGTATAAATTGTGCTGATTCGCCAGCTACTGCAAACACGGCATCTTTCGCTATATTTACCATTCTGGCTTTAGTCGCCGTATCGTATTCAGGGCTTAACGCCCTCATCCTCTGGCATTTTACTGCAGGGCAAAAAGGTTAGGTTAGGTCAGGCAGGCGGCCGTGTTGCCACAGCCCACAAGATAGAACCGAGGGTCCGAGAATACGGAGAATGCCCGAGAGAAAAATGCAAAGAGGAATCCGCTAAGTGGGTCCTGTCGACCAAAGTATGCGCTTATCCCCTGAATGAGTCACGGTGTCCGGTTGTGAGCCGGTAAACCACCCACTGTACCTTAAAAAGGAGCTAATCCTGCCTGGACCCATCGACGAAATATCAGAAAGGCCCTCATAGTACCGCTGACCATGATATCTCAGTCGTATACACTCCAGCACAGGACATTGACAGAGGTGGTATTCCACCGTCTCCTTCTCGTCTTGGCAACTCCTGCAGAAGTCGTTAAAAGGGATACCCATTCTCCTAGCATGGATCCCGAACAGACAGTGCCCAGTGACCGCTGGCACCAAGTCACGCAGTCGAACCATCGGTAGCTGCAATAGTGCAGCCGCCCTGCCCCGATCCAAAGAGGGCTTAATTGCTCTAGCGGTCGAATATGTCGACTCGTTAGACCACTTGGTCTGGGCCAGTTCGTACAAAGCAGCGTCAATGCGCCGTCCGCAAGCAGAGAGGGGTATGCCACAGAAAATTTCAATGTCACCATCGTCAAGCATTGTCTCCCTCTTCGCTAGTTCATCGGCAACAAGGTTACCCAAAACGGTCCCATGTCCCCTCACCCACTTTAGGGTGACTGTCGAAACCTCAGCCATCCCGTTAAGGGATGTCCGGCATTTAGAGACAAGTTCAGATGTGGTGAACACACCTTTGAGGGACGTAACTGCGGCTTTACTGTCGGTACAGATGAAAATATCCCTGTTGGATATGTTATAGTACCTCGAACCAGCATACCGCCTTTCTAATAGCAGATATTTCACCCTGTAAAACAGTACAGTCATTTGGGAGTCTTAAAATCATTCTTATCCCAAATTCCGCAATATATACCCCACCCCCAACACTCGTCTCTCTCTTGGAGCCATCCGCGTATTCACAGAGTGCTCGTGATGGAAGAGAGTGGCCCTCCGTCAGGTCAAAGAGAAATCTCCTTGTGAGGGAGGGTTCTGGGGTGCGGTAATCCACAAGATCTGGAATAACATGATTTACGGTTCCATGCGCCTATAACATTTAGTCTGAGTACCGTCCTCAGCGCCACCCTCTTGGCCTGAAGAACCACGGGCAGCCAGTTAGTAATGGCCCCAGTCATTAAGATCGCCATACTGCGCAGCAGCTTCTCCAAGATAGAGACATTCGCTGCAGAGTCCAGTGCCTTCCACCAGACAAGAGCTCCGTAGAGCAGAATCGGCTTAATCACCGCCTCAAGAAGCCAATTTACACCCCTTGGGTTGATGCACCAGGTTTTACCAATTGCCCTCCTGCAATCGTACATTGCCGTAATGGCCGTTGACGCCCTGGCTTGGATATTCATTTTCCAAGATAACTTACTATCCAAGGTAACGGCCAAAAACCTCGCGCTGTTGGATAAATTAAGTGGAACCCCATTCAGTCTAGGTAAACGAAAAGCAAGAAGTTTATTTTCATAGAGGAAAGAACAAGTTCCGTTTTGGTTGGATAAACACTCAGTCCGCTCCATCGCCCCAGGTGCAGATTGCCCTGAGCGCTGTTTCCAACCTTTGTGATATCGTATCGGCGTGTATCCCTTACACTGCCACCGCCACGTCATCCGCGTAGGCGACAGTCTTAAAGCACATGGAATTTAGTTCCACAAGCAGTTTATTAATCGCGACATTCCACAACAGCGGAGACAAAACTCCGCCCTGTGGTGTGCCCCTTACCGCCATCCTAGTGACACTCGCTGTGCCAGAAGTGGATGTTATTATCCTGCAATTCAGCAGGCGTGTTACGAACCCGATTATCGATCGGTCTACTCCCAGCTCTTTGAGAGCCTGAGTGATCGCAGTCGGGTCGATATTGTTGAAGGCCCCTTCAATGTCCATGAAGGCTACCATGGTGTAGTTCTTCTGCTCGAGTTCTCTATATAACCCACGAGCTAGTGCGAGTGTAAAGCCGTCTCAACCGATCAGCCCCTTGTGTAGGCATGTTGAGATGGAGAAGGAAGGTTTCTATCTATTTTCATCCTCATGTGGATCTCTATAAGCCTTTCCAGTGTCTTGAGCAGAAAAGACGTCAGAGGATCGGTCTAAAGTCCTTTGCCCATTTATGCGATGTCCTTCCCCCCTTGGGGATGAAGACCACGTTGCACCTCTTCCATTGATCCGGAGTGTAAGACTAGGAGAGGCAGGCCCTGTACAGTCGTAAGAGCCATGGGGTGTCTAGATCCAAATTGTTCTGAGGATCGGCCGGAAAAATCCCATCCGGGCCCGAAGACTTGAATGGATGGAAAGTCTTAATGGCCCAGTGTAGTCTATCCGTATCTATCTGTACAGAATTTTCCACACTGTCCATCCTTATAGGTTCATACTGCATTTCCATTGTCGAGTGACAACCCGGGAAATGTGTATCCAACAGGACCACCAGTGACTCTTGTGCACTGATTGTCCAAGTTCCGTCAGCTTCCCGAATGTACCCCGGAATTGATGGATGCTTTGCAAGTATTTTACGCAGCCTGCTCGTCTATCCCAGTGCAGAAGGGCTTCCATCATCTGCGCTTTGCGTTCCTTAACTGATTTTTTAACTTGTTCAAGGAAGTCTTGTAAAGTGGACAGTTTGCTTCATTGAAGAGTCTGTGGCAAGCTCTACGAGACTCGGCTATCTCCGTGGACCACCACGGTGGTCTGCGGATTGTGCGTTGCACTGATGGTGTGCAAGACCCTTCGATTGCGTTCTTAAAAGCGTTGGTAAGTCTGCTCACGGCATCTTCAATATCCCCCGTGTCCCTGAGGACCATGGGATAGTCCAACGCATCCATAAGGATCGCGTTCTGATCCTCCTAGTTTGTCTTGCGTATGTTAACATAAGCATCATTAGTGCCCCTTCCGTCCACAATAGAAAAGACAACCTTTGGCATTGAGTCCACATATTTCGCCGTTGTTTAACCACGGCTCTTGAACCAATGCGATGTCTTCGCCTTGTTCTGCCACGCGAAGAATTAATGCAGCAGTCACTACTTTAAAGTGGTGGAGATTGATCTGGATCACCCACACCTTCTTCTTGGTCCGGATCATAAATGACGGTGACGTTAACGTCTTCTGGATCGGAATCCAGAAGAGCGTCTTCGTCCTCCGCAACGTCCAGGCGTTCAAAGAGCTCTCCATCCAGGCCAGAGTCTTATTGGGAGCCCTCTGTCGTCTCCGTGTCAGCGGGTTCATTTATGTCCGAACTAGCTTCCACCGCTTCACTCATGTTTGAACTGGCTTCCAACGGTTCGTGGCAAACAACCACGTTCTTGTTTTGCGACACCTCCAATTGGTCGCTGGAGTTTTCGGGGTTGGGTTTGTCATCACCACGATAGATGCTTAGCTTGACACTGTCAAAACCATAAAAGATTTTACCTTGCTTCTTCGAAGTGGTGACAACGATTCCTTGTTTAGGACCACAACCGCCTTTTCTATCAATCCCTCCGATTAGGAGACCTTCACTACCTTCCAGTTACTAGTCGGCAGATCAGATTTTCCTCTCTGGATGATTGCAAGAATGGTCGCAGGGTCGTGTGGTTCCCTCGGTATGATCGCGATGGATCTCGGTCTTCGAGGCATATCGCTGACCGGGACCGTATCCAATCTCGCACCGGGCCACACTTCCCCGAGGGATGTGACTGCCTGCTTAAGTTGCAGCGCCGAGTTTTCGTTTGAACACGATTGCAATTAAATGTGGCCTTGAAACCAACCAGCATCCCATTCTGCGGCGCTGGTCCTGGGTTGGCTTCAAGGAATTTAAAATACTCTTCCAGCAGCTTGATACGAATCATCTCCCATTTTTCACGAGAGATAAATCCGTCGCAGGCGCTATTGTCTATAATAGCTCTTATCAGTGGGTTTTTAGCAACCTCACTGTAAGGTCTATTAACGACTCTGGGTTGAGTTTGTCGCTGATTAAGCGTTTTTGGACGTTGATGTTGCTGTTGTGACTTCTCTTTCCCCGACCGTTGCCTTTTGGGCGCTGTCGATGAAGATGGTTTGTCTTCACCAACATCGGGTTTGGAGATGTTCGCAGCAGCAAGGTTTGCTTTTGCTTCGTGGGTGAGATGCTGCCGAGTTTGTCTTAAAGACGTTGGGCGGCGCGCCCTTCAACAAAGGTCCTTCGTAGACTATTTTTGCGGTCTTTTTCTGCTGCCGTTTTGGCGAGGTGACGTACCTCAGTTGAACTTCTCGACTGGACCGAGGCTCCAACCTGTACAACTACCGCAAGGCTGCCTGCGGCACTGGCCGAGGCACCTGAAGCAGGGGTATCTGCTGGTTTTATGCCAAACACGGCTGTAGAAGTACCAGCCGAAAAATAGGGTGGTACCACGTTGTTGTTGGCCTCAGCCACGTCGGAAGACTAGACAGCTGAGGCTAAACTGCATTCAGTCAGCTTGGGTTTCCCCTGCTGACCTCCTGCCACACTGGTTGTGCTATTATTTTGTTTTTGTTTTTATTAAATATTTGCATGTGATTTCCACGAGTAGGCACGTAAAGGGATCGACCATCCATGCAGTGAAGGCGTACATGGACTAGGCAACTAAAATTACAACCAACCCATGCCTTGGCGTCGGAGGGGAGCTGTTAGGAACTAGTCATCTTTAATTACTAACTAGCCATTCAGGTTCTCGGCACTGCTACCAACCACATTCATCTTACAAGTGGAACCGGCACAAAACCGACGCCACAATTGCTGAATGAACAGTTTTATCAAGCTTTATATGCGATGCAAAACGAGTTTTTATGCACCTTATCATTTCTATGGACATTGTTTATTAATATTCTACTACTACTATTTTAACGTATTTTGTTAAAATGCTAGCCAAGGAAAATATCCATACATTATACCTTCTTTCATTTGAAAGAAATCTATAGCCTCTGCTATAGGCCGGAAAAGCTCAATATATTTAGCCAAATACTAAAAATCCTTATATTTAAATCTCCTAAGGCCAAGTTGTTGGTATAAATCAAGCAATTGCAACTTGTGGGACATCAAATCTTTTACCGAGTCATATAACAAGTTCCATCGCTTCACTACAGGATATTTATTCTGGGAACCAAAAATTGATATTTTCTCCGATGATTTTGGTAATTTATTTTTCACCATTTGCTGGATTTCTTGAAAATCTTAACAAAAAGAATACCAAATTAGTGAATTATAATGAAAATTTATTTAGAAACGTTTACTAAATAATCTTACTTGCTTATGTCTATTATATAATAAATTTTTTGACTGCAAAAGTTTATTAAAATCTGTCGTTGCTATGAGACTTAATGTATGTGACGCACATCTAATGTAATTCGGAAGATATCCCTCTAATCTTCTGATTGCCGAGACCGAGAAAATTGGAGCTATTTCGAATTCTACTTTATATTAGTTAAGAAAGTGATCTTGATTAATAATGCCGAATTCTGAAAATGCTTTAATAAACCTGCTTCCATTGTCAGTTGTCAATGCTACCAAGTTGGAGATGTTTAACGCATACTCTTCATGAATTTATTCAATGATACGATAAATTGCATCAGGAGAGTGGACTCCAACAAACCGTTTACAGGCTAGTGACACCGGCTTTCTCTCAAAAGTTTCACTGATCCAGTGAACTGTATAACAAAAAAAACTCCTGTATTTTGTTGACCAAATATCAGCTGTTGAACAGAAATAAACACCGGATTTTATGACTTCCTTTAAACTTGTTTTCCATTCCTGAAATGTGGTGTCGTGTCCATAAGCTTCATAATAGTTGGTCTACTCATAACTGTGAGACTAGGATTTGCACAATTTAACAACGTTTTAAATGGATCAGCTTCAACTATAGACACCGGCAGCATATTTTTCGTGATAAAGGTCAGCACAAGCTTGTCGAAGTGGTTTTGTAGGAGTAATTTTGCGTCCTATTTTAGCTTTTCGTATTCGTTGTATTTGTTAAATGTAGTTTTCGCAAATGACGAAGAAAATTGGATGTTTCATGTAATGTTCCAGCAATATGCTTTCTCGTGTTGCTTGATCTTTTCTGTTTAATAATATTAGCTGTAGGAGTATAGAAGATAGAATTAAATAAAGTTTATTGACTTATTTTATGCCAACTTTAAGCCCAATAAACTTACTTCTCCTATAACAGTAAAATATTTTTCCAACAGTAACGACTGAGAGGGAGCTTCGCAAGGTGCAGGTGTTGATACGACATCCAAAAACTCGGTCTTATACGTTTGTCCTTAGCCCACACTTATTTACAAATTCGTCTGATGTAAATGGTCATTTTCGTTTAGAATAAGATGAAGTACTTTCAGTAGTTATAACTTCATTCTCATTTATTAAACTTGGGGAAATAGTCATTAATCACACTATAACACAAATACTTTTCACTTTTTACAAATATTGATCTTAGTCGGCCTTAACATTATATATATATATATATATATATATATATATATATATATATATATATATATATATATATATATATATATATATAAATATATTATAATTTTTCAAAAATGTATTTGTAACAGTTTCCATGAAAAATATCAATATGAGTGCAATAACTAAAGTACAATAAAATCTGTCTAGTGTTTAGTTCCTAAATTTTATTTGAATTTTTACCATGTAGTAGTTAAAAGAATCCAACTGAACATCATTTACGAGGGCTGCTCTACATATTTCTGGCCTAATAGTGAAAATGCGAATAATTATAATCAAAAATGGTTTTATTTTTTTTTCAAAGTATTCTCCAGCATGCGCTCAAACCAGTTGTCGAAGCACTTTTTCCACTCCGATTGAGACACCTCTAAAACATGGTTTTTGAACACTTCAACAGCTTCTTCTGGCGACGAAAATCGTTGACCACGCATTTTTTTCTTGATGTGCGGAAACCAGAAGTCATTAGGTGCCAAGTCAGGGCTGGACGGCGGATGACCCATTAATTCGACGTTTTGGCCGGTCAAAAACGCTCTGGTTTGAGCCGATGTGTGAGAGCTCGCATTGTCATGGTGAACAATGATTCGTCTTCTCTTGTTGGCTTTTCGAATTTCTCCGATGACTTCAGGCAAACAAGTTGTAGTGTACCACTCAGAAGTGACCGTCCTACGTTGCTCAAGCGGAACAGTCGCTACATGACCAGTTTTGCCGAAAAAACAGGCGACCATTTGCTTCGAAGTGCTTCTTCCGGTCGATTGTTGTTTCGTTTCGGGCTCATACGAATAGATCCATGATTCGTCACCTGTGACGATCTTATAAACGTCTTTTCAAGCACCGCAATCGTATTTTTGCAATATTTCTTTGCACCAATCGACACGAGCCTTTTTTTGAGCGACTATCAAATTGTGCGGGATCCAACGAGAACAAACCTTTTTTACGGCCAGGTGTGTATGCAGTATTGAATGTATTCTGTTGAAAGAAATGTCCAAGGACGTCTCTATCTCTCGGTATGTCGCATGTCGATCTTGCATTATGAGTTCACGCATGGCATCAATGTTCTCTGGCACAACAGCCGTTTTTGGATGACCTTCACGGAATTCGTCTTTGAGCGAGCTTCGGCCACGATTAAATTCATTATACCACTTTTTCACAGTGCTATAGGATGGTGCTTCATCGCCATACAAAGATTTAAGTTCATCAATGCACTCTTGTCGTGATAATCCACGTCGAAAGTTGTGAAAAATGATGGCACGAAAATGTTCACGAGTTCATTCCATTTTTTTCTATATTAATTTTTTCAAGTCACTGTAAACAACACAAATAATGGTCGTACGTCAAAACGTTTTGAGTACGATTATGCTTAAAAATGACAAACTTTCAAATGGAAATGTCAGATTGCACTTGGCAGCACTCAGTGTTGCAAGGCCAGAAATATATATAGCAGCCATCGTAAATTAAGTTACCTGCCATTTTCATAACGTAGCACGTTGGAAAAAACAGGCTATTCACTGACCCATATATATATTTGTTGCTAGCGCCAAATTGAGGGGTAGGTACTTTATTCTTTATTAGGGCATATAAAAAATACGGTATTTTTAATTATTAAAAAAAAACCCTAAAATATTTTTTAGGCCTTCCTAAAAATGTTTAGTTCATAAACTTTGTAAGAGTTTTCACGAAAGATGTCATTTATGAGTGCAAGAAACAAAACAAAAAAAAAAGACGATCATAGAATGTAGTATTTAAATTTCAATGGTATTAATTTGTAAAGTAAATTTTCATATTAATAACGTCCTCTTTAGTTGCTTATTTTATATTTAATTGCTTGGTGCTTTAGTAGACAATCTCCGAACGCTATTTAATTTTAAATATTGTTCCTTGTACCAATTGTTAGAGACGCTGCGAAAACTTCAAGTATCTATTCGTACAGCTAAGAAGATAGCACCATAATCGTAAAAACCACGTCAATTGCGTGACACCCTTGAACTTTTCTACAGCGTTTATCATAGCCGACTTAGCAACATACGCTGCGTAAATTTCAACTTTTTATCTTTTATAGTTCCAAAGATAACACAGTAATTGTCAAAATCACGTCAATTTTGTAACACCTTTTAATTTTTCTACGGCGTTTATCATGGCCAATGTAGTAACATACACTACGTAAATTTTAAGTTTTTATCTTTTATAATTCTACAGATAACATAATAATTGTCAAAATTACGACAATTTTGTAACACCCTTTAACTTTTCTACAGCATTTATCATAGCCGACTTAGTAACATACACTACGTAAATTTCAGGTATTTATCTTTTATACTTTAAAAGATAACACCATAATCGTAAAAATCACATCAATTGCGCGACTCCCTTTAAATTTTCTACAGCGTTTATCATAGCCGACTTAGTAAAATACACTGCGTAAATTTCAAGTTTTTATCTTTTATAGTTCCAAAGATAACACAATAATTGTCAAAATCACGTAAATTTTGCAACACCCTTTTAGTTTTCAACAGCGTTTACCATAGCCGATGTGGTAACACACACTGCAAAGTTTTTTACCAAAACCGAATTATTGTAAATAAAATTAATGCCTTCAATATTTTTTTCTCACAATAACTGCATTCAAATTTTAATTCATTTAATTGGATGGTGAGTGAATGCATTCACGACGTCTGTCTTCATAAGTAATCCATTCAGATTGTAATTCGTGCATTCTAATTCATTTCATTGGTAGTGTAGTGACTGCATTCACACAAATTTTCTGCATAATAAATTCATTCAAATTTAAATTCATTTACTTTGTGTGGCCAAGTGAATGACATTCAAGAATTATAATTCATTGTGAATAAATTAAAGTTTTAACTCAATTTTCATGAACAGATGAATGCACTCAAACATTTGCATTCATGGTGATTTAAAAGTCAAATACGAATCATTCGTTTAAAAAGTAATGAGCTAAATCTGATTGATCATTAAGGGCTAAGAATAGATAAAGACATAGCTAAAGCTATAGTTATTTAAAAAATCTGTGGGAAACCTTATAACCAAACCTTACTTACCGTTTAAGATTAGGCAAAGTAAGTATAAATGATATACTAAACGTTAGTTTATTAAAGGCCGGGGCACATAGAATCCGTCATACGATAAACTTTGACAATTTCAACTAAAGTCAAAGTAACGATGGATGAGGTTGGCACAATGAATACTTTGCTGACAGATATTATACCAAAGCTTTCTCTCTATTTTTATTCACTTTAAAATTTAATTTGTATTTTATTCACTTTTTAAATTAATTAAATTTGTATTTTATTGTTTGCCACCAAAATTGTTTTATTAAAATCACAAAACACAATTGAAACGCAACAAGAGTTAAAAGAAAACAGAGAAGAGGAAGCAGTTGATAGTTGTCAAAGTATTCAAAAGTTAAAAGTTGACCAACTTTCGTACTTTGCGTTGACGGACACATATTGATTGTGACAACGCTCATAAGAAAACATGTATTTTAACTTACTTGTCAGTTGAATTTGTCAAAGTTTAACGTACGACGGATTCTATGTGCCCCGGCCTTAAGAACTATGCTTATGAAACTGAAGTATCCAATAAGAAGTTAAAAACTCCTGTAAGACTTGGCATCTTTAAAATTTCAATAGAAAAACGTTAATATTTTTAAAGTAGAGAAATATCGTCCAATTGCTGTACTTTCTGCAATTAAATAACTTTTTGTTGGAAGAGATCACCTGTAGTCACCTTCCCATCACTGATAAAAGTGCTATCACTATTTGTTAATCCCTTTGTTGTTTACTCGCTAGGTTGTTGTTTATATTTACATGTACATGCATTTATAATTTTGGTGATTTTTTTGCATTACATTAATTTTCAATTTTTATGCATTGAACATGTACACATTTTAATTTTAGTTTTCACTGTTAAAATTGAAATCAATAAAGAACCATCCGTAGAAAATAATCTCACGTTTTAATTAATTTGTTTAAAAGTAGTTATTTTTACGCGACATATTTTGGTGGCCGTGATAGGAGAGTGGCATTGAAAATTTTTTTTATATAAAAAGATTATTTAATTAAATGGTGCGAACAGAACTTTAGGCCCGTAGAGCCGCAAAAAAAAAATATTTGGTTTAAAAATTGTGAACAAATTTTTCGGTGCAACATAGCCGCTCGTGGTAAAGCTGCATTTTTTCTTTCGAAAAGTTCCTTGAGTCAACTTAGAATACCGCTGTTTTTCATGAAATTTGAAATAAATTTGAACAATATTTTTTGGTTCATTAATTACATAATTTTTTGTTGAAATAAATAAAACTCATATGTGACACAATAAAGTAAACAATTTTTTGTTCGGAAAATTTTTCATGAAACTTGTAAAATGCTTATAACAAAAATTGATTATCTTTTTCGCTATATAAATAAAAATGGCTAATAATGATGATGTAGTTCTGGGCACAAGTACTTCAAGTGGGCCAAAATTGACATTGCGCAATCAACAAAGCGCTACGATGAAAAGAGATATTTCTGTTATTAAAAAAAAATCGAAAAGGATTGTGACAAGGTTGACACGACAATTTTACATTGTAGACTAAAAATTTTGCAGTCGTATTCAAACAAATCTGTCACATTCAAGGGCAGATTGAAAAATGTTGTCTTTATATTGCAGCCAGAGGTGATTTATGAAAATTTACATTAGGGCTAAAGCAAAAATTTTGCCAGAATTCATTAAAAGTCGTCGCCCAACTTCAATAAAACCAAGTTATCTCAACACGTCAATTGGACTTTCCAGTCATAATCGATTGCCATCATTAAAATTGTTCGCTTCGACGGAAAGTATGCAGATTATAAACGATTTATTTCAACATTCAACAACATGGTCCATGCAAATTCATTTTTAACTGTTGATAAATTAAAGTCTTTATTAAATTATCTTTCTGGCCAAGCTCTAGCAGTCGTTCAACCATAAAAAGTAACGAAAGAAAATTACCAGGGGCTCTGGACAAGTTAACGGAACGCTACGATTATAAGGTTCTTATTTTTCTACATTTTACTGATCTCTTCAATACTTCTGAAACGGTAAAGGTGATAGTGTTTCGTTACGTAAAATAATTGATACCTATCTGCAATCCGTGGTTCACTTCTATCGCTTGAATTAAAAATATATGTTATAAACGCGATTAAAACTCATATGGTGTTATCAAAGCTTGATGGTTCAACAAAGCAAATTTGCAAGACAAAAAGGCAACGAGCCTTTGTGGAAAACTTGATATGCAATTTTAAGTCATCGCTCTCCATTTCTGGAAAGGCATGGTAAGAAAAGTGATATTAAAAATAGTTCTAGTGGCACAAAAACAAAATCGAATTCTTACCGCCACTCAACCACATGTGTTGCTTTAAACTCTATGCTTGTATTGTAATAGCGCAACCAGTACTTTGTTTTTTTGCGCTCGTAGTTTTGAAACGTTGTACCTTAATAAAACGTAATGGGCATTGCATGAATTCCCTTCAAAATGTTCAATTAGTGTCGAAATGTCACTCAAAAAGTCGTTAGCAAATTGTAAAACAGATTGAACATTACATTATTTTTAAATCCACACAAAATGTTAGTCATCGGACAAGTGTAATCTGGATCTGGGCGCTAACTTAGCACATTTTACAAATTTTAATACTTTTCATTATTTTTCGTGTTTAAAATCTTATTCAGCAAATGAGCTTGAGAGGAAGTACCGTCGATGAGATTATGTATAACGCATCAGGTCATATTTAAGCCTTATTTATAGAGCCTCAATTGCAGACCCCAACTGAAATTCATAGATAGTGTTCAAACAAATTTGGGATTGACATCTCCTCAAAAACAATTAGAAGAAGACTAAATAAAAGAAATTTACGTAAATGTATTGTTCAGCATAAGCCTCACGTATCAAAGAAGAACTTAAATTCCCGAATTTCATTTGCTCGTGAGCATTTAGCGAAGTCAATGCTTTTTTGGCTAAAATGTATGGCAACTACCCAACATGCAATGCAACCAGAAGTACAAATCAAAGACGGCAAAGCACGGTAGAGGAAATATTATGGCTTGGGTCGCGTTTGCTGAGCACGGTGTTGATTCCATACAGTATGCTTACGGAAATATACTAGTGAGTGCAATGATTCCATGTGCTAAGAAAACATGCCACTGAGATGGCTTTTTGTTCACGATAACAACTCAAAACAAACTTCACTCATAGTGAAGTGTTGCTTGGAACATAATAATATCGACGTGTTAAATTAGCCAGCTTAGTTACCGGCTCTCGATCCTATAGAAAACCTATGAAATTATGTTGAGCAACACATTACTGCTGTGAAACCCAAAAATTTGACCGAATAATGGATGAAAATCCAAAAGGCATGGTACGCAATACCAAGGAAAATAGTCCTGGTGAACAGTATGCCTATAAGATATGCAGTTGTTGTTAAGTTTTAATTTAAATTAATTTTATTTTTTTTAATGAATTTTATTTATTTGTACAAAATTATTTTCCAGTTATTTTTAAAGCCTTTTTTTCTATTTTACAAGAAAAAAATTTTATGCAACTAATAAAACTGAAGCAAACTAATGCCACTTATTTTCTGAACAGCACATGAGACATTAGAACATAGCAATTATTAAATATGAAAGAAAACTTTAGGTATAGAAAAGAGCACATTGGTAACGTGCTAACACAATGTCCACATATATATAGTATATGATAAATTCTTAACTATTTGAAATTTGTATTAAATTACTTACTCTGCTGCTTTGAAAAAGTACATGGTGCAATATCTATCAGTGCTAAAAGGTAATGCTTAGAAGCAGTTTTATAATCTCCCAATACTTTGTGCATAAATCCCAAACGGAGATGAACGTCATTTGCACGTCGATAATTAGAATTCACATACAAAAGTTCCCTGAAGGATTGAATGGACCTAAAATTATTGTAAAATGAGTATAATAAATATTATTATTGTATAAACACTGTCGCTACAGTAATAAAATCATATTATTCAAATTTTAAAGGTACCCTTTTACTTTTATGGAGTTTCTTATTGTAATTTGACAGGCAGACTTCTTTTTTACACAAAGTACATTTTACTATGGTAGCTAAAAACTTCTTTTAATTTGTGTTTAATGATTGTTTCCGTTTAACCCATTAACGCCCAAGAGAAAACTGAAGGTAAAAAAGTGTTTTTGCTGTTATTTATTTATTCAATGTCAACTAAATAAATGGAGTAATAAGAAAAAACTGAAACATTTTTATTCACTTTTTAGAAAATTTGGTGTCCTCACTTGGGGACATTGGGCATACTAAGTATGAAATTGCCCAAAACAGCTTTTTTCAACGCAAAGGGTTTTTGTACATAATACACATTTCCAGCGACATTTGCTATGATAAACAAGATATCTCAATTGATTTATAATCCGTTCCGGATTATGTCCGTTGTATTTGCGATCAGGACCAACTATTGTGAATGATGCTTGACGGCGCTTTAATGCTGTGGGCTGCAAATAGGATCGTGCAATACTCCGTCTAAATGATAGTTGGTCCATCGGAGCAGTATTTTCAGCTTTACATAGTATAATACTTACCGCCAAGTGTAAAATATATGTAAATATTGGCCACCACCATTTTTTCCCCTTATGGATACTCTATAAAGACTGATCGATTGATCCATTTGATCCACACCTCCTATATTGTTATTATAATTGACAAACAGTCTTGCTATACTGCAGTCTACTTTTTGCTTCCGATTCTTACAACACCGTTTCACTTTTCCCAAGGGTATCAAAATTTGTTGCCATGCTAACAACGTTATTATCATTGTTATTTCGTTATTTATGTCAAAACGATAATCATATTGTGCTCTGGGTTGTTTTTTAAATTCTTTGACGGGTACAAGTGGACATTTTTCGTTCTATTGTCTCGAATTGTAGCAGTTTCTCTATACCCTAATTGTTTTAAGTCACATAACAATTTGTAACTTATAAAAAAGTTTTCAAAGTAAATGGCATGATATATTGGGACTATTGAATTTTTTTCGAGTAGAGATTTCACAACTCGTGAGCCAAGAGGTTCAGTAGAAACGTTCGTGGACTTACCGCAATAAATATCAAATACATAACAATATCCATCTGAACTTGTGGCTGCCCAATTCCTATAGCCAAATCTCACAGGCTTGCCTATAATAAATTGTTTCGCTGAAAGGCGACTAAAATATTTTATCATAGATTCATCTATTGATAAGTTCTCGTGAAGTATTCCCCATTGGCATGAATTTCTTTCAATTAGATTGCACAAAGGTCTTAACTTAAACATTTTATCAGTTGCAATATTGGCAAGGCTGTTGTCGGCAAAATGCAAGTATTGTTTTATCTCTAGGAATCTATTTCTACTCATTGTCCTTGCAACCAATGAAACTCCTAAGTCTTCATCTAAACTTCAATATGCACGTTCCGAAGGTAATTGCATGTATCCACTCAGTAGCAAAATTCCGAAAAAACGTTTTAAATCTTTTCCATCGAGACTGAAATTATGTCTGTTATTTTGATTAGCTGTTATACGCTGTTTTTTATATGCTGTTTTCGACTATCAAATCAATAACACTGGTGTCGAATATCTTTTCAAACAACACACAAGGGCTATGACCGTTCATGTTTTTAACGAAGTCATCAACTCTACTGTTAATTGCATCATTCCCACTATATGTTGTACTATAAGTTGGTTCTTCACGTCTTCATCTAGGATTTTGTAGGCTACTTTGATTCCATTTTCTTAGAAAACTTAACAGTGGCTCATGATCACTATCACTCCAATCTGACGTAAAATTGTCATCTTGTTGTTTCAAAACAACTTCTATTTTTCCCGGTACATCTTTTGGCATAGTTGTACAAAGTAAATCTTCTTCATCACCTTCATCAACATCACTTACAGCAGCAGCATCTGGTGGCATGATTAAAATATCATAGGTATTATCATCATCATTCTCCACTATGTAATTAACAGCTTCTTCAAGTCGTAAAAAGCTGTTCCGACCTCTAAAAATACTTCTGTGCGTCTTATTGACGAAGATCAAAAAGCCTCTGAAATGGTAGAATTTAATAATAGTTACGCCCATTGTCCCCAATTGGGGACAGTCGTATAAAACCATACCTTCCAAATAACTTTTTGACTTTTTTGTCAAACAAATAGAATTGAGAGATTGTTAACACTCTAAACTAATTATTTTATCGATAAAAACGAATTTTTAAATCAATAGTATTGAAAAAGAACTGGAGGATGTTCAACAAAGACTAAAAGGCATTAAAAAAAAAGGTTTGTTTGATTGATTGCAACGTAGTCTCTGATTTTCTCAGCTTTTTGGTTGTTTTAGGTTGGATTTTGCTAGAGCACATATGGATTGGACTATATCCAAATGGAGAACTGTTTTGTTTAGTAGTGAATCTAAATTTAACTTACTATATTCAGATGGAGTTTGCCACGTGGTAAGACCAAAAGGAAAGCGGCTACATCCTCGGTACTCAAAAGCCACAATAAAGCATGGGGGTGGAAATGTGATGATTTGGACTTGTTTTTCGTCCAGTGGTGTTGGTCACTTTGTAGAAATTCAAAATAAAAAGGACCGTTTTGTTTACAGTGACATTTGAGCAACTCACATGCTTAACTATGCTGAGTGGGAAATACCACTTCGATGGGTGTTTCAACATGACGATGACCCAAAACACTCATCGAAGTTAGTCAAGGATTGGTTATCAGCTAATGGGGTTCAAGTTTTGGATTGGCCACCTCAATCGTCAGGCTTAAATCCCATAGAGAACCTCTTTGGAATTTTAAAACGGATAGTTGGAACTCGACGCTTTAAAAATAAACAGGAGTTGATGAGCTATCTAAAATCAGAGTGGGAAGCTATACGAACATCTATTCTATCGAATCTTATTGAATCTGCGCCGAGGTCGTAAGAAACAAGAGATATCATACCAAATATTAAAAGTTGCTTAGGTTTTGAACAGCGAATTTTTAAGTTAATTTTGTTTTTATTTTATTATAACTTCCAAAGAAATGGAATTTAATTTTTGTTGTTATTTTTAGGTTACAGACACATTGTGTAGTAGTAAATAAAAAAAATATTTTCTATAAATTTATTTGGAGAAAAGATATGAGTCTATTATTACTTAGTTACTCAGCGCATTTATCGTTGTTCTCTATGCAAATCGTCATACATTTGTTCTTGTTTTCTGCGAACCATCATAATAGCCATAAATGATAATGAAACATCATCACAACATTGTAGATGATGTTTCAGTATCATACTGATTGTTGTTATGAAGTATGAATAATGCGCGCTAAGCATTGAGTTTTAATCTATTTCTTTTTATTAAAATTATAAGTTTTAAATAAAAGCTAGTGTAAATAAAACAGTAGTTTTATTTATTTAAAGTTATTTAATTATCAACCAAAAATGTCTTTTAAAAACTAAAAACGTGCTCAGGCCCAAACTTCTTTAATGTACAACTGTCAACGTAAAAAATGAAGTTGTTAGTATAGGTATGTATAAGAAAGGGTTAAATACATGTTAGTATGAGTATAGTAGTAGTATAGTGTATTAGTAACGTGTGACTAAATTCTCATCCTTCTTTCAAGTCCACCTACGGGTTCAGCCTACTAGGTTTGGTTTTAACTCTGGTCGAACGTCTCAGTACAGCCGGCGATTTGACGTTGTCGTTTAGAGATTGAGTGGTGGCGTTGGACGGATAATTATTGCGTTCTATGTCGGCTAATGATTTAGTAATAGTTTTAGGTGGAATGTAGAGCTCCGTGTTTTCAGCGATAACTTCTGGCGATGTTTTTATTTTGGCTCGAGATGGTCGAATATCAGACACGTTTCTACGGTACAAGTTACTTTCTGCATCTTCGACTAGGTATGACCGAGGGTTAATTTGTGTGTTTATAGTTGCTGGTTTCCAGACTTTTTGATTATTCGAGCGAGTGACGACACTATCTCCCTTGGCGTGCTGATGAAGATTGTTTCTGGCCCCACGGTTTGAATAAGAGCTTCGCTTTTCTCCTTCTACTTTTAGATATTGCGTGATTGTTTTATTTTTCGCTGGTAGCAATGTTTCCTTTGCTGTTGGCAGCATGCTTCGAATTCCGTGTCAAAATAAACGTTGAGATGGTGACCTAAGATTGCCATATACAATTAAGCAGTCCTAAGTAGTAATCACGGTTATCGTATGCTGATTTTCTAAGTACGTTTTTCACTATGTTCACTGCTCGCCTGCTAATCCGTTGTCTCTTGCGTGGTACGGGGAGCTGGTGCGATGGTTAAATTTCCAGTCAGATAAAAAAATGTTTAATTCATTACTTAAAAATTGAGGGCCATTGTTGTTTCCAACGTGATCGCTAGTCTAAATGTGGAAAATATTTCTTTTAAAAATAGAATGACTTGTTTTAATGTTTCGGAAAGTTTTTGGAACTTAACATAGCCCGAATAGCTGTCGATAAAAACAATGAATTCTTTGTTTGAGTGGGGATCTTTTTTTCACTAATTTTTACTTTGTTGTAGTTTCTTTGACTTTACCTGACATGCTGCTCATTTATTAGCACAATTTTAGATGTCTTTGCGCATATTAGGCCAGAATACTGATTCTCTGGCCATTTGGACACACTTGGCATAATTAAAATGCCCACGGTGAATATATTTTAATATATTTGTTCTCATATTGAAAGGTATAAACACTTTTGTAAGTTTAAAAATAACGCCATCATTGTTTGTTGATAGTTCATCCCTATAGTTCCACAATTGCTTCAGGTTCGCAGGCAAGTCTTCTTTTGATCGCGGCCATCCGTTACGAATTAAGCTAACAAGCGATTGACTTGTTGTATCATTTAGGGTTTCTCTTTTTAATGTTTCTAGTTCTTTGTCAGAGACAGCCAGTATGGCTTGTATTTCTTGATTTTCTTCTTCTTCTTCTTTGTTGGCTTCGTTAGAACAATCTCGATTCAGTGGACCTGCTAAGTGCATTTAATGCCCAGTTTTAATACAACTTTGGGATTGTATGTTAGTAAACCTTACTAAAATTATATGACGTCAACAAAGATGTACAGTTGCAGGTGAACAAGATGAGCAGCCAGTGGCCTATGCGTCCAAAGCTCTTACGGAATGTCAATCTAGATATTCTCAATTAGAAAAAGAGGCGCTAACAATCAAATTTGGATGCGAGAAATTTCACCAGTACGTATGGGGCAAACAAATAATCGTAGAATCCGGCCATAAACCTTTGGAATCTATTTTTCAGAAACCACTACATTCATCACCATCTAGACTCCAAAAAATTAAGTTAGGTTTACTAACATACAATCACAAAGTTGTGTTAAAACCGGACATTAAAATGCACTTAGCAGGTCCACTGAATCGAGATTGATCCAACGAAGCCAACAAAGAAGAAGAAGAAAATCTAGAAATACAAGCCATATTGGCTATCTCCGACAAAGAACTAGAAACATTAAAAAGAGAAACCCTAAATGATACAACAAGTTAATCGCTAATTAGCTTAATTCGTAACGGATGGCCGCGATCAAAAGAAGACTTGCCTGCGAACCTGAAGCAATTCTGGAACTACAGGGTTGAACTATCATCAAACAATGATGGCGTTATTTTCAAACTTACAAAAGTGTTTATACCTTTCAATATGAGAACAAATATATTAAAATATATTCACCGTGGGCATTTTAATTATGCCAAGTGTGTCCAAATGGCCAGAGAATCAGTATTCTGGCCTAATATGCGCAAAGACATCTAAAATTGTGCTAATAAATGAGCAGCATGTCAGGTAAAGCCAAAGAAACAACAACAAAGTAAAAATTAGTGAAAAAAGATACCTACTCAAACAAAGAATTCATTGTTTTTATCGACAGCTATTCGGGCTATGTTAAGTTCCAAAAACTTTCCGAAACATTAAAACATTTTTAAAAAAACTATTTTCCACATTTAGACTACCCATCACGTTGGAAACAACAATGGCCCTCAATTTTTAAGTAATGAATTTAAATTCTTTTTATCTGACTGGAAATTTAACCATCGCACCAGCTCCCCGTACCACGCAAGAGGCAACGGATTAGCAGGCGAGCAGTGAGGATAGTGAAAATAATACTTAGAAAATCAGCATACGATAACAGTGACTACTTCTTAGGACTGCTTAATTATATGAACACCCCTCGTAGGGATATTCGACCAACTCAAGCCAAAATAAAAACATCGCCAAAAGTTATTGTTTAAAACACGGAGCTCCACATTCCACCCAAAACTATTACTGAATCATTAGCCCACACATAACGCAATAATTATCCGTCCAACGCCACCACTCAATCTCTAAACGACAACGCCAAATCCGCCGGCTGTACTAAACCGTTGGACCAGAGTTAAAACCAAACCTAGAAAGCTGGACCTGTAGGTGGACTTGAAAGAAGAAGGATGAGAACGTAGTCATACGTTACTAATATACTATATACTACTACTATTCTTATACTACCATGTATTCAACCCTTTCTTATACATACCTAAACTTTACAACTTCATTTTTTACGTTGACAGTTGTACGTTGAAGAAGTTTGCGCCTGAGCACGTTTTCAGTTTCTACAAGACATTTTTGATTGATAATTAAATAACTTTAATTTAATAAATAAAACCACTGTTTTATTTACACTAGCTTTTATTTAAAACTAATAATTTCAATAAAAAGAAATAAATTAAAACTCAGTGCTTAGCGAGCATTATTCATACTTCATAACAATCAGTATGATACTGACACATCATCTACAATGTTGTGAAAAAAAAAAATAAAATAATAATTGCATTCATGGCTATTTTGATGGTTCGCAGAAAACAAGAACAAATGTAAGACGCTTTGCATAGAGAACAACGATAAATGCGCTGGGTGGTGTGTGGACTTCGTATTCTTATTTGGAAAGTTAGTTAAATACATGATCCAGAAAATGATGCATTACATTCTGCTGGTGTCTAACTTTTCCTGTTGAAATACACATATGCGTTTTTTATTCACTAATATTAGTTAAATATAGCCCTGTTATTTTTTATATTTAGTCCTTTTTTGGCTCTAGTTCAGTACATTTATTTAAATAAAACTCTTTTTTGTTTTAATAAGTTATATTTATAGCATGTCAGTAATGTCTTTACACACAAAACGAAATCTAGTTTTTTCATATTTCGTATGAAAAAACGCTTTTTATTTTATGAAATATAAAGTTTTTTTTATTTATTATAATTATTTGCACTATTTGTAAAAGTATAAAACAAAAAAAAAACGCCATTTTTACAAAAACAACAAAAATTTAAAACAAAAACAAACACTACTCCATTTTTTATGTCCAGAAACACTTTACACAATTGTTTACATTTTTGTTAAAACTAAACAATTAAAAAAAAAGAAAATACATTAGAAAATTTTAGTATTTTGTATGGCTCCCGTCTGCATCCATCACGCATTGCAATCTCTTTTTCATAGTTCTGATAACTAAAATTGTTTTTTTAAAGCAGTCATATTAGATGGCTGGCGTTCAGCAACACTTTTTTTGAATAAGCCCACTAATTTTCGATAGGATTTAAATCCGGACTTTGAGCTATTGTATCAATGACTTCGCCGCAATTGTAAAGCAATCCGTACCATATTTGACCTATGTTTGGGATCGTTATCTTGATGAAATTTACATAAAGACTTATTCTCTTTTATAAATCCAAATTTCATAGCACTATTTACTAAATGGGTCTGCAAAATGCTTAGATATTGTTGCGCATCCATTGCTGTTTCTGTGAAAGCCAAATCACCCACTCCTTTGCTGGATATGCACCCCCAAATCATCACAGACATCTTTCCAAATTTGACTGTAGGAATCATGTTGCAGTTTTCTAGCGATGTTAGGGGCTTTTGGCATACTCTATTTGGCCCATCGTTGTAATACAACATTATTTTTGTCTCGTCGCAAAATATGACATCGTCCCAATAGTCTACCGGATGCGAGATATTCGTAATGGCGAATGAAAGACGATTCGCTATATTTTTAAAGAGAGCTATGTTTTTTTATGCGCAACTCTTGAAGAGCATTTGTTCTTAATTATAGCCTGTCGACCTGTTTTAATGGCAAACAATTATTCCGCACTCTTTTTCAAGCTCCTTTGCAAGTGCTCTTGTAGAAATTTGAGGGTTCTGTACAAGTATATATAGTGGCCAACAAAAATAGATGGGACAAGAATGCAAAATCTATAGAACTTATATTAGCCTTAAAGGAAGCAGCAGCAGAGATACTCGAAAGCTTACCAGCCGGTTGCAGAAATAATTATGAGGATAATACGGAGGTGAGCACAAAAGAGAACTCTACAGAATGGAGTTACGAGGCAGGGTTCAAAAGGCGAACGAGACGCTTCAAGAATTCGTCACGGAAATTGAACGTTTGACTTACCTAAGCGAGCATCATCCGTTTTTCGATCAGTTTAAAATTAAAGCATTTGTGAATGGCATACGACATCAACGTCTGCAGAAACCTTCTTGTACGCGCTAGCACAGGAGACCGCAAAAGTCATCTCGAAGCCGCAGGTGAACTTAAGAGTGAGAGTACTTAATCTGTCCAATAGCGAAAAGACTATTAATAGAAATTTTGAGATAGGTCGATGTGACCCAGCTGAAGCCATAATCAATTGTGCGGTGAATACAGTATGCCCCAAACTACCAGCCAGAGAAAGCGATTTACTAGCAGAACAGGTGCAAAAATGGGTGGCAGAACTAACATCTTCTGACAGAAACAAAGCAAAGCAGTTGTTGAGAAAACATGCATCCGTCTTCGCCCTAAGTAATAAAAGCCAAGGTAGAACGGCAGTTGTGAGACATGAAATTAATACTGGCGAAGCGAGGCCTATAAAACAAGCACCGAGAAGTGTTCCCCTAGCAAAGCGAAACGAGGTCAAGGAACTTGTCAGCGAAATGGAGCGGAACGGAGTCATTGAGCCATCCTCGAGTCCGTGGAGTTCGCCAGTAGGTTAAGTAAAGAAGAAAGACGGCAGTACCAGGTTTTGCGTTGACTACAGGAAGCTCAATGACGTCACCAAGAAAGACAGTTACTCGTTTCCTAGAATTGACGATACTTTAGACACGTTGGCTGGAACAAAATGGTTCTCTACCTTGGACTTGCAGAGCGGCTATTGGCAAGTAGAGATAGCCAAGAGAGACAAGAAGAAAACTGCATTTAGCGCGAGTGGTGGTTTATGGCAGCTCAGGGTGATGCCATTTGGGCTCTGCAATGCTTCAGCTACCTTCGAGCGTTTAATGGAACGTGTGCTTAAGGGTCTCAATTGAAAAACGTGCTTAGTGTATCTGGATGACATAATCGTAATGGGGAAAACTTTTGATGAACACCTCAAAAACCTGGATGAAGTATCTAAGCGTATAACAGCTGCAGGATTAAATACAAGTGTTAAAAAATGTGCTTTGTTTCAAAAGGAGGTCAAATACCTGGGGCATCGTGTAACAGCTGAGGGCATATAACTGATGAAGACAAGTACTGGCAGTAAAGACTTGGCCTCGACCACAAAATCTTCATGAGCAGCGTAGTTTTCCGGGGCTTTGCACATACTACAGAAGATTTGTGCCAAACTTTGCTCAAATAGCTGCTACCTTGCATGAAATGACCAGAATGTCGCAACCGTACCATTGAAGTGAAGCAGCGGAAGAAGCGTCCAGAAGCTCAAGAAACTTTTGTGTACAGCACCAGTCCTCGCCTATCCAATAGCTGGACAGAAATTCATATTGGACACGGATGCAAGTGGCTATGGAATAGGATGAGTTAGTGGAACAAAAAAGGTCATTGGCTACTACAGCAGGGTACTCTCGGCGGGAGCATTTGGCAGTGCTGAAGGTGTTAAACACTACCACAAATACCTATATGGTCAACGTTTTATCTTAAGGACAGATCACTCCGCACCACGTTGGTTGATGCAATTTAAGAACCCCGACGGGCAGCTCGCACGCTGGGTTGAACGTCTGCAGAGCTATGACTTTAGTATTGTGCATAGAAAAGGCGGAAAACACAACAACGCTGATGCCCTTTCAAGACGGCCATGCAATGTTGAGTGCAAGCATTGCACAAATATCGAGAAAAAGGAGTGCATCATTGACCTGCGGCTTACCCTAATTGGGTCAAGCGAAGACTGGTCGAAGGCACAGAATGAGGATCTAATTTTGGCAAAAATTATATTATCTAAGCAAAATAACAGAAGATCGAACCATAACGAAATATCGGCAGAAATCCGAAAGGGAGATGGCTGCTTATACCGATCTTGGGAAAGTACAGATGGCAAACCCACAACAGACCTAATTGTCGTGCTAACTTCTAAAAGGAGTGGGGTAATGAAGCAGTTTCATAATGCTGGGGTCATATGGGAATAACAAAAACGCTAGAAAAGATAAGGCAACGATTTTACTGGGTAGGATGCCGATTGGATAGCAAATTGATAGCAAAAAGAGTCGTGGCTAGCTTCAGCAATACAACGCAGGTGCCCCCTTTGAGCGGATATAGCAGGTCCATTCCCTGTTAATGATGCTAGAAACCGATATGTACTAGTGGTTATAGATTATTTTAGCAAATGGCCTAAGGTGTATGCCATTCCAAACCAAGAGTCCAAAACAGTAGTGGACGCTCTTGTAAACAATTAGGAGTGTCGATACGGTGTTCCACTAGAATTGCATTCAGACCAGGGAAGAAATTTGGAATCGGCCATATTCAAAGAGATGTGTGACGTATATGGTATCAAAAAGACGAAAACGACACCACTGCATTCACAGTCTCATGGCATGTTACAAAAGATTTAATCGTACCCTAAAGGAATATCTCAGAAAAGTGGTCACCGCACACCAGAAGGATTGGGATGAGCATATAAAAAAAGTTCCTAGTAGCTTATCGATCAGCTGTACATGATTCAACCTCACGTAGTGCAGCAAAAATCTTGTTTGGGACAGAACTAAAACTGCCAGCAGATTTAGAATTTGGTATTAAACCGGGACCTGCAGACGAAGACAATGGAAATGTTCCTCAAGCGCAAAAAGACATGCATGAGCTTCATGAGTTTGTCCGTACCCGCATCAAAATGTCCAGCGATAAAATAAAAGCCAGATATGATCGAGCAGCGAACACGGAAGAATTTACTGAAGGTCAAATGGTTCTACTATATAGCCCACAACGCAAGAAAGGACTGTCTCCTAAACTCCAAACCCACTGGGAGCGACCATACAAGGTGATTAAGAAATTAAATGATGTAGTTTACCGGATTCAGAGATACCATAATCCGAAGTCAAAAATAACTAACATAAAGCAATAAAAATAAACGCAACACACAACCGCACTAACACCTACATAACAACTAATAAAAATAGACAACATACATAAATAAATTCAAAATGGAGTGGAAGGTTCTGGAATCAATTAGCAATCATCATGTTTCTAAAGTGATAAATGCGTAGTAAAGAAGTATTCTACCAACAGATGGAGGAAGTTCTGGCATATTCAAGAGCCTTAAAATTGGCTATATAAAAGCAACGGCCAGATCTTGTGGTAAAACAGATAAAACAGTGGTGAAGTTACCATCGCGTATTTTTTTTTTTTACTAATCGCGAATAAGTAAATAATCGTCTAATTAAAGTGTAATTTAATGAATGTAGTAAATAAACTGTATTTATTTATTTCGCAATAAGAAACCTCAATAAAATAAACGTTTATAAATTTAAATAAACGTAACAATATATATATAAAAACGAAAACCCGAAATTGTGTGCGTACAAACAAAAGCATTAAATTCACACTGACCCCATATAAAGTTGATAGGTAGCAGCCAATTTGACTGCACCACCCTAATAAAAAAATTACCTGAACTCCCAATACGAGGGCTGCTATATATATTTCTGGCCTGACGACACTGAGTGCTGCCAAGTGCAATCTGACATTTCATTTTTAAGCATAATCGTACTCAAAACGTTTTGACCTACGACCATTATTTGTGTTGTTTACAGTGACTTGAAAAAATTAATATAAAAAAATGGAATTAACTCGTGAACATTTTCGTGCCATCATTTTTCACAACTTTCGACGTGGATTATCACGACAAGAGTGCATTGATAACCTTAAATCTTTGTATGGCGATGAAGCACCATCCTATAGCACTGTGAAAAATTGGTATAATGAATTTATCGTGGCCGAAGCTCGCTCAAAGACGAATACCGTGAAGGTCATCCAAAAACGGCTGTTGTGCCAGAGAACATTGATGCCATGCGTGAACTCATAATGCAAGATCGACATGCGACATACCGAGAGAAAGAGACATCCTTGGACATTTCTTTCACCAGAATACATTCGATACTGCATGAACACCTGGGCGTAAAAAAAGGTTTGTTCTCGTTGGATCCCGCACAATTTGAAAGTCGCTCAAAAAAAGGCTCGTGTTGATTGGTGCAAAGAAATGTTGCAAAAATACGATTGCGGTGCTTCAAAAGACGTTTATAAGATCGTCACAGGTGACGAATCATGGATCTATGCGTATGAGCCCGAAACGAAACAACAGTCGACCGTGTGGGTCTTCAAAGGCGAGCAAAATCTAACGAAAGTTGTTCGTGGAAGAAGCACTTCGAAGCAAATGGTCGCTTGTTTCTTTGGCAAAACTGGTCATATGGCGACTTTTCCGCTTGAGCAACGTAGGACGGTCACTTCTGAGTGGTACACTACAATTTGTTTGCCTGAAGTCATCGGAGAAATTCGAAAAATCAACAAGAGAAGACGAATCATTGTTCACCATGACAATGCGAACTCTCACACATCGGCTCAAACCAGAGCATTTTTGACCGGCCAAAACGTCGAATTAATGGGTCATCCGCCGTACAGCCCTGACTTGGCACCTAATGACTTCTTCTTGTTTCCGCACATCAAGAAAAAAATGCGTGTTCAACGATTTTCGTGGCCAGAAGAAGCTGTTGAAGTTTTCAAAAACCATATTTTAGAGGTGTCTCAATCGGAGTGGAAAAAGTGCTTCGACAACTGGTTTGAGCGCATGCAAAAGTGGAAGTACAGACTTGACCTGCCAATAAAAAAGATGAAGTTTTAAGCGATGCTCATAAAGCCCACGAACCTGCCCCGAAGAAGAAGAAGGAATCTTCCGTAAAGAAGTGGTTAAATACTACTTCAGTTTTCTCTTAATGTGGTAAAAGTGACCGCGATGAAAATATTATAGGACCCATTCAGGAAAATGTCAGTGTAACTGGTTGCTTTAAATATATGTATAGCAGTGATATAATACATCTTATAGCTGATATAAGCAACCTGTATGCCTAACAGAGGAATCACACATTGATTGTGTGAGAGCACGAAATAAGAGTTTATATAGCTGTGCTAATACTGATTGGATACATAACACCCAAATATATTAGAATGTTTTGGGTGAGAAAAAAGCGGAGCTAGGTGCCGCGGTTGTTTTAGAGCTATACTCAAGATTACCACAGGAACTAGGACTTTTAACCTGTATTTGTCTTTGCTCAATTATTTATACGATCTCAACATTGGCGAAACAGGAAATATTAGAGAAAATCGGCTTGAAAATTGTAACATTCTAAACAGTAAAGAAATGCGAAATGCTGCATTAAAAGGCATCTAAGAAAATAATTGTGCCAAAGTGGCATGACAACAGCATGGTAAATGTAGCGTCTAACTGTCAATTAACAAGGTATGGACGAAAATTCAAGTCGATTGCCCAGCATTTGTAAAATGTATAAGAAGTATATGGGTGGTATATACCTCTTTGGAGAGAACATTGATTCTACGATAGTTACTTTACGAGGAAAAAAATTGAGGTTTTCTCTCCTTGCATTCAGACTAGACGCCGTTTGCCAGAATGCTTGGCTCATCAAGAGAAAATGTGGTAATAACTGGTTTTACTGACAATTTCGCAGCGGTTTTGTTATATCTTACCTGTATAGAGAGTTTTAGACGAAACTAGACTGAGTGGTTCTTCGGCCGGCATAATAGATTATGCCCAGTGTCACCTGTAGGTGACACACCTGTAAGAGCAGATTTAGAAAATGTATTTTTTATATTAATGCTTTTTTAGTGTCAACTAGACGTACTTATCCTACTAAGACAGAATAGTATTTTTTTATTATTGAAGGTATGGGAATTGACGGGCTAAGAAACTGGACAATTTTAGTTTTAAGGCTCTTTAACACATATATGCCTACTCCAACTCTTCTTACATGCTCACGATTATTTCTACAAAATCTATACCCTTTCTAGGGTTTCTGAAAGGGCAAACACAACAACTGAATCACATATTAGGCTCTTAATTTCTACAACTTTAGAAAAATTTACGGAGGATCTCATGCTCTGACAATTGAAATGTGCTACCTTCAGTTTATTTCTATGTGCACTATAGATGTTTATAAGACATCAGCCAGCAAGCAATGAAATAATATTATTAAGGTTAAATAAGAACGTAAATAGCCAAGTTTGAAATATATAGTAAAATATAAAACGTTTACAATTCAAAATAAATCTACCCGTTCGAAAAGGGTTAAAAGGTTATTAACAAAATTGCAAAGTAAAAAGATTTTCCTTAGTTTTTTGCATATTTATTACATATTTTTATATTTCAGTGCGGGCATTAAGTAAGAATTTCTTTTACAAATTGGGTGTTACTAAAAAACAATAATTTTACTGACTTTGTATCAAATCAATATTTGTGAGCTATATTCATAAACATGTGGCTTTATAAAATTTCGTGTAAATTTTCTCGAAAACACTAATAGGTAATCTCATTTATGAATTAGAAGAAAGACATAGATTATAATTTTGTAGGTTACTGAGGATACCTGCAGTTAAATTCTACATGTAGAAAACTTTGAAAAAGTTCCCACCTATTTTAAATGGTTTCTTTTAAAAATATTTTAGTTCAATTAAATTACAATCTACACAAAAATTTTTCGGTAATTAAAGCATTCAGAAATGATGCAGGTTCGAAGTCGATCAATTCGGTTTAAATATAAAATGTGCTCACGAACACGAAAAACCCAAAAAAACACTATGTACAGTTAATGAAGTACCTTTGTGGTTTAATAAAAACATTGTTTTTAACAAACGTTTCTTTGCAAACAAAAGCTAAGATTAAAAATGGCCTGTTTTTGATGAGATAAAAGTTCCAACCACACAATATTCAAAGACGGGTTATCTTCCCTTAAGTCATAAACATCTCCAATGCCATATCCACGTTATGAATATATCAAACTCTGGAGGTCCGTAACACCGAGCTCTAAATTTATCACTTAAATTTTTTTAAACTTGTATTTTGGAACCCGTAGACAGCAATTTTTTATTTCTTTTTCTGGGCTTTATGAGCAACGGTATAATTTAATATTTTTCAATATATTACAAAATTAAAGGGAATTAGGCCGGCTTTAAAACAATTTGTTTAACACTACTTGAACGACTGTATAAAAAAGGCAGCCAAAAATGATGTATACCTCTTATTTTATAACAGTAGATCATAGGATAGAGCCGTGTAGTGTATGTTTATGCACATCACTGTAGTAATGTATATTTCTATGCAGTCATATATTTACCCTAATAACCTTTCACATAGTTCCATTTTATGAGATGCACCCTAACGAATGCATCTCATATTCTGTCGACAAATGTGTGTGACGTTTTATATTTTTTTTAGTAATTTAAGAACGTTTTATTTAAGCTAAATACTTTTCCACATAGTAATAGTATAATGAAACATTATGGGGAAAGTTAACATATGATTTAAATTAATTTTGTTTTCCATATTAACAAATGTTGTTCCCAAGGCATCATATTTTTGATGTTGTAAAAATGTGCTGACTGTTAGGATTATTTAGTATATAAGCAATAAATCTTTGAAAATAAAATCAGAATTAATCTAAGAACAAAAAGAAACGTTTGCTGTAAATGAAAATACGATATCTTTAAGTATAGAAGTAGTAATGATGTTAATAATTTTAGTAGTAATATGAATATGGAAATTATTACTACAGTATATAAAGAAACAAATTGGTACTAATGCAGTAATTAATAAAAATAAATAAAAAAGAAAAATATATTTCACATATTGACCGAATTATAGAACAACTAAATAAGATAATAAGAAATGCGAGGAAATTAAAAGGTAGAAAATATACACTAGAAACAGCAAAAGAAAAGGAACATTCAATAAATGAACTTAGTAGACATTTTGTAAAATTAGCGAGTCATTTATCAGATCCAATTAGTCAACAAAAAATTAAAGAATTCAAAGCCCTAAAAGCAACCGCAATTAAACTTTTAAAAGAACACTTCGAATTTCAAAGGCAAAAAAGCTTCGAAAACAATTCCCATATTTGACGGAAAACATACACAACTCGAAATTTTGTATTTCTATCTATGGTGGAAATGATTCACGATAAACTTAACGAACAAGGGAAAAAGAACTTAATAAAATATATAACTGCAATGAAATTAAGAGATAGGGTTAGAAGTATTTTAACGCACAGGACATACCAAAAAAAAAAATATATTGAACTAAAATCATCACTATCCAAATATTTCAAGTCAACAAAGACAGCCAGTAGTCTTCACTCGGATATTAGAAATATTAAACAAAGAGGTAATGGTTCAAGTTTTAGAAAAAAAAATAAACACCTTGATTTCAGAATTAACTATAGTACAATACAGTGACCTTGAAGACAATTCAAACGAAGTAACACGTTCTACAATTAAAATGATGAAAGAAAAATTAGAACTCGAAACATTCCTAGAAGGTTTACAAGAGAACATACGAATAGCAGTAGTAGCAGCACAACCTTGATCATTAGCGCAAGCATTTCAAATAGCTAGCACACAAGAACTCCTTTTACAGGCAACAAACACATTAAAGATCTTCCTCCACATAAATGACAGAAATCGACGCAGTAATAACAATTACAACTATAACAATAATAGATACAACAATCAAAAAAGACAAAATTTCAACACTAATAGCTACCTAAATGACAGAAACTACAATAATTATAAATAATTATAACAACAAGAATAGCAGAAATTTTAATAATTACAATAGAAATCCAAGTAATACTAACAATAAATACAACACAAATAATGCTTACAACAGAAATCAAAGGAACACCTATAACAATAACAACCATATAAATCGAAAAAAATAACAACCCAAATGTACGCACAATACATCAACAGAAAAACGGAGAACCCTGGAGATTCAGAGCGAATCTCCAGAATAGGAAAATTACAGATTCACACAATAAATCCCAACACTTCGAACTTCATATATTTATCTATCAAAAACCTGACATACCAACTGACTTTCATAATAGATACTGGTTCTGACATATCCCTTTGCAAAGAAAATGCTATACACGGATATAACGTATTTGAACAAGATATTTTTAGATTGAATGGCATAACCAAAGATTATACAGAAACACTTGGATCGACTGAATTAGAAGTAGTACTTGGAGAACATTGCTTAAAACATGAATTTTACCTAGTAGACAGTGACTTTCCAATAAACACAGACGGAATTTTAGGAATGGATTTCTTTTATAAATACAACTGTATAATAAATTACGATACACAAACTATAAGTGCTTATATAAATGAAGATAGTATTACAGTTCCGATAGAATCCAATACAAAACATTTAACAAACGTCATGATACCACCAAGAAGTGAAAAAATTGTAAAAATCAATATTGACATATGTGAAGATAGTGTAGTATGCAATAAAGAAATAGAAAAAGGAATTTTCGTTTCAAACATAATAATACCAAAAAACGGTATTCCCCAAATTAAAATTATAAATACATTAGAAACATCAATAGGGTTGTCAAAACTTAAACTAGCTACAATACCTTAACAATACTATAACATTTGTAGAATCACTCATCTGAATGACGAACATTTCTTGGAAGACAGATTTTAGACATTACTAAAACTCATTTGTTATTTCCATAAAAATGGCCTCTACCATTAGAGAATCTCAAATTTTAAAATGTTAAAATGCCCAAAAACCTGTTCCAACTCGCGCTGTTAAAAATTTCAAATATGGAGAACTATAGAGGGACACCTCGCAAACAAATCCCATTCATTTTGATTTTGCCATATTTTGTTGTTTCCACGAAAATTACAGATGCATAATTCGAATTTTTATTCCCTTAACAGGGCTATGTTATCTTTCTAACAGAGCTCTGTTCAATAAAAAGGTTTATGGCAAAGCTAAAAATTTTAAAATTTTTCTTCACACACATTAAAAAATTAAAAGGAATTAGACCGGCTTTAAAATAATTTGTTTAACACTTCTTGATCGACTGTATAAAAAAGGCAGCCAAAAATATTGTAGACCTCTTATTTTAAAACTGTAGATCATAGGATAGAGCCGTTATTTAAAATATATTTGTATGTACAGTGACGAGCAAAAGTGAGTGCATGTTCACGAAACTGATTTTCAATATTTATAAAAACAACACCATACAAGCAAGTCTAAAAATTTTTTTAATTTTTGTTTTTTATTTTGCCCGTATTAAATGGAGTAAGTAAGCAATAAAAAATGAGATGAATTCAAAGAGTTTAAAAGGAAGAACGAAAATATAATACACTCAATTTTGCACTTTTATGAGTTGTACCTATTTTCGCTCTCCTAATAGCATGTTCACACGGCAAAATGAAGCACTTGCTTCGCTCTTCGAATCATGATTGCGAAGCACGCTGTTTACACGACACATGCTACATGCTTCGATTGGACATCTGCACAAAAACTGAAATAACTTTTAAATAATTTGTTAAAAACTTTATTTTTCTTCTTAATTTTGTTTGTTTGTAATTTATTACATTTAAAATTTTAATGAAATTAATTGTGTTTTATATTACACATATCCACACACCACTTTAAACATTGTTTTTCTCTTTTTGTTTACATTTTATACAGCTAGTTCAGATAAACTTACGATAAAAATTAGAGAAGACATAAATTTTTCATGCTTCGTAAGTAGATTCAATATGAATCTACCAGCTTCGCTTTCATAATTTTGTATGGCGAAGCAAGTAGATTCGCTCATGATTGGAGTGTGAAGCAAGAATAGAGAGCGAAGCAGGTGCCGTGAAAACATACTATAATTCTCTTATCGGCAGAAATCATCCAGATTTGCCGTTATTTTTGTTTCTACGTTTTTTTTTTTCGTTTTTAGAGCAGTTTAAAACGTGTTTCTAGTGAATCAATGCAGATTTTTTGACTTACTATAATATTTAAATAGTTGATTTTTTTGCATAAAAATGAGAAAAATATCTGTAGAAACTGAAAATAGTGTTGTGTGCCTGACCGAGGAAGGCTGTTCTTAACGTACCATTTCCAGGAGACTTGGTATTAGTAAATCGGCGGTGATCTACGCTCAAAAGAGACGAAATGTGTCCTCTAAATCGCAAGTCAAAGGTCGCAAAAAATTATTAACGGACTCAAATGCTAGACTAATGATGTCAAAAATGAGAAAAAACAAGCTGCTAACACCAAAGAATGCTACTCTAGAAATTAACAAATATATAAGCGAATGGACTGCTAGAAGAGCGGTCCATAACATCGGGTACGAGGGCTGCTATATATATTTCTGGCCTGGCAACACTGAGTGCTGCCAAATGCAATCTGACATTTCCATTGGAAAGTTTGTCATTTTTAAGCATAATCGTACTCAAAACGTTTTGACGTACGACCATTATTTGTGTTGTTTACAGTGACTTGAAAAAGTTAATATAGAAAGAAATGAAATTAACCCGTGAACATTTTCGTGCCATCATTTTTCACAACTTTCGACGTGGATTATCACGACAAGAGTGCATTGATGAACTTAAATCTTTGCATGGCGATGAAGCACCATCCTATAGCACTGTGAAAAATTGGTATAAAGAATTTAATCGTGGCCGAAGCTCGCTCAAAGATGAATTCCGTGAAGGTCGTCAAAAAACGGCTGTTGTGCCAGAGAACATTGATGCCGTGCGTGAACTCATAATGCAAGATCGACATGCGACATACCAAGAGATAGAGACATCCTTGGACATTTCTTCCACCAGCATACATTCGATACTGCATGAACACCTGGCCGTAAAAAAGTTTTGTTCTCATTGGATCCCGCACAATTTGAAAGTCGCTCAAAAAAAGGCTCGTGTCGATTGGTGCAAAGAAATATTGCAAAAATACGATTGCGGTGCTTCAAAAGACGTTTATAAGATCGTCACAGGTGACGAATCATGGATCTATGCGTATGAGCCCGAAACGAAACAATAATCGACCGTGTGGGTCTTCAAAGACGAGCAAAATCCAACGAAAGTTGTTCGTGGAAGAAGCACTTCGAAGCAAATGGTCGCCTATTTCTTCGGCAAAACTGGTCATGTGGCGACTGTTCCGCTTGAGCAACGTAGGACGGTCACTTCTGAGTGGTACACTACAATTTGTTTGCCTGAAGTCATCGGAGAAATTCGTAAAACCAACAAGAAAAGACGACTCATTGTTCACCATGACAATGCGAGCTCTCACACATCGGCTCAAACCAGAGCGTTTTTGACCGGCCAAAACGTCGAATTAATAGGTCATCCGCTGTACAGCCCTGACTTGGCACCTAATGACTTTTTCTTGTTTCCGCACATCAAGAAAAAAATGCGTGGTCAACGATTTTCGTCGCCAGAAAAAGCTGTTGAAGTGTTCAAAAACCATGTTTTAGTGGTGTCTCAATCGGAGTGGAAAAAGTGCTTCGACAACTGGTTTGAGCGCATGCAAAAGTGTATAAGTCATGCTGGAGAATACTTTGAAAAACAATAAAACCATTTTTGATTATAAATATTCGCATTTTCACTATTAGGCCAGAAATATATAGAGCAGCCCTCGTATAACTCAGCAGTTAAAAAAAGCAAACCTGCATTGTCCGATAAAAATGTAAAAGCGCGCTTGAAATTTGCAAAGGCGCACAACAATTGGACCATTAATGACTGGAAACGAGTTATCTGGTCTGATGAGTCTAAATTTAATATTTTCCAGTCAGATGGAAAGCAGTACTGCTGGCGTAGACCCGGTGAACGTGTTCAATGACACCATGTGAAGCAAACAGTCAAACATGGCGGCGAAAACATGATGGTTTGGGGTTGCTTTACATGGTGTGGTGTTGGCTCTCTGCATTTAGTAGATGCTATCATGCGAAAAGAGGACTATCTACAGATTCTGCAAACCCATCTTCCCAATTTTATGGACAAATGTGCTTATCCCGAAAAAGAAATTGTTTTTCAACAGGATGGTGATCCATAGCACCATATCATAAGGGTCTATGGACAAAATATTGAAATTGGGTTAACTATTAATTTTCCTGAAACGCGCCCAATTGAGTTTATGCTGGTTATTTTCGAAATTCTTCAAAAATTTTTGAATTCATCTCAATTTTTAATGTACATGCACTCACTTCTGCTCGCCACTGTATATGCATGCTTACAGACATACCATCCACATTGAGTGCATTGTTAATTCTTTATGATTTTTTTATTTTCATAGCAAAATAAAAACAAATCTTAATGGAATTAAACCTTAAATATATATATATATTTTTTTTTTTTTTGTTATTTCCCACATTTGTCAAGCAAAGCGTGAGATTTACTACGACAGCATAATTCAAGGCTAGAATAAATTTAATTTTTTGTTATTTTCCACATTTGTCAAAGCGTGAGATTTACTGCGTCAGCATAATTCAATGCTAGAATAAAAATTCACATACCCGTTCAAGTGACCAGGTATTTTTAGAAAAATAATTTGACTATTTAAATTACCAGCCAGACAGTTATGTAATACAATCTCTGTACTACACTGCCTTACAGTGGGAAAATAATTTTAAAATATTTAATGAAATACAATATTTTTTTTTGGCTAATGGTGGGATAAGAATTAAGTACAGAAAGTTATGAACGTTTTTCTGCGTGTTTACAATTAAGTTTATTGTTTTAATTTAGTTTATATTGTTTATATATATTTTTCTTCTTTCTTACTTTTTTTGTTAATATTATTTTATTTAAATACCAAAGAATTCCAAATAAAGTTTGTCATTTGCATATTGTCAGTCGTTGTGTGCACACTCTTTTCGAAGTTACATTGTCTTGGTGTACCACCTAGACAATTCAACAAAACAATAGAGCTTAACAACATTATCTTTGTGTACCACCTGGATAATTAAAAGCAACAAATAACTTAGTGCACTACTAAGTTATCCTTAATCTAACAGCTGAGGAAGGCAAACGAGCCTGCCTAAGAGCCTAAATATGTATGTATGCAAGTATATAATATATTTAAATGAGAAACTATAAACAAAGAAAATCAAAGATAAGACCTTTCATTTAATACTTGATTTTGTATTTTAAATTACAGCTCAAATTTAATATTTAAATCTTTATGGTCTGATATGTATTATTATTATTTGTTTTCTTTGGTATGAAAGCAAGTTATTGCTTAATTTTTTAATGTAACTATTTATACTAATGGTAATGAAATTATAATGATCTCGTTTAATTACCAGCGAGATTTTGATTAAAGAAAGTGTTATTAAAAATATCTTCCATGAAATTTAATATCTATAAGCATAAATCAGACAGCAGAAAATTTTACTAGTTTTCCTTTTTTGCTGAGGTTAAATAATTTTAATAGCAAATTCACTTTATGAAAAATAATTACATGTAAGAATAACAAGAACATGGAATTCTCTGCCAATAGATCTACTCATTTGCACTTACAGATAATATTAAAAAAAAAAAGGTTAATACGTACTATGATGCGACTAAGTTATACAGTAGTAAGTGTTATTAGCCAATCTACCGAACTTTTATCACTTTTCTATTATATTTTTAATACATTTTTTATCTTTTTGCTACCGTTATGTTTTAAAATATGTTAAATTTTTTAATTATCTATTTCTTCTTATTACTTTTTAATTGAAATTATATTTTTCATTATTTTTATAATTGTTATAAGTTTTTCAAGTAGAATATTAATCATATTTGGCCTTAAAGGCTTCTTTCATAAATTGGTTAATAAATAAATAACACTGTATTGTATTTATTGGCCAATTAGGCTACAAATTACAAATAATCTGCAGAATTTATATTTGAACATTTTAATAATGTAAGAGATATGTTTTAAAACTTTTTGACTGAGATGTATGTTTCACAAATTTTTTGTGATGAGAATGCAAATTTAAAATAATTCTTTTCTTTTATTTAGTGTATAAACGCTGTTGTTTAACTTATTAATAATGAAATCTTTTCATTAAAAAAATAACATTATTGCAAATAATGATAATGCTAAAGATTATAATTATTTTACATTCAATGTGTGTGAAGATAAATTCGAATTTAACTCTTAGAGATTTAAACCATATTTTTTAACATAGCTGATTTTGCAGTTAACAGACTACTGTTAATCACTTAACATTCGTTAGAAATTCGACCCTTAATAATTAAAATTCATATCCCGGAAATTTGGGCCCTAGTCTATGTTTTGTACGATATGGAAAAATTGTGGTAGAGTGCACTAGTGAGATTATAAAAGTTAAATCTGCAAAATAATTTTCAAAGAATAATAAATACAGAAAATTTTAACATAGTCAATTTTGAACATTTCTTAAGATTTGTGGCCATTATGGAAAGATGGATAATGGCTGGTATAACATAACCTATACAAATGGAGGTCCAAGGACTACTCCATCGATTCATATTAGTGGGATATCTGAAATATTCTTAAAAACTAAAACAAATTTGAGTTTTTTAACATAGTCATTGAGAAGATTTGTGGCCATTATGGAAAATGGAGAATGGCTGGTATAACACACTCTATACAAATGGAGGTTCAAGGACTACTCCATCGATTCATATTAGTGGGATATCTGAAATAATCTTAGAAACTAAAACAAATTTGAGTTTTTTAACATAGTCATTTTTGAACATTTCTTGAGAAGATTTGTGGCCATTATGGAAAAATGGTATAACACACCCTATAAAAATGGAGGTCCAAGGACTACTCCATCGTCATATTAGTGGGATATCTGAAATAATCTTAGAAACTGAAACAAATTTGAGTTTTTTAACATAGTCATTTTTGAACATTTCTTGAGAAGATTTGTGGCAACTATAAAAATGGAGAATGGCTGGTATAAAACACCCTATACAAATGGAGGTGCAAGGACTACTCTATCAACAAGGTTTATCATTGTGCTGATAAATGTTCCGGCCTTGACCAATATTCCTTGAAAATTTTAGAAACTACATCATTTTTAAGATTTATGTGTGATGACTGCATCCAATGTATTCAAAATGTAGATTTGGTTTTAAAAGATATCTGAGATGGTGTCAATAAAAACAAAACAAACTTGGCGGAATATAAAACCGAATTTCATGTGTCACTAGGTTAGGTTTGTGTCACTAAGACAAAATGAAAATAAAATTAAACAACTATTGGAGGCCATTAAAAAAGATACGACTTAAGAAAATGGATAGTGCACAAAAAATGTTAACGAGGTTACAAAACTTTGCGGCATCGTTAATAATTTTGAAACAAAAAATAATGATATCTGCAACACAATAGAAAAAACAACGTAAAGATGTGTGATAAAATAAAAAAAGTAATAAAAGAAACAAATGATAAAAAAAACAAGTTTCCCTAATAATAAAACCAAAAGAAAAACAGAACATAGAAAAAACCACAGAAAACAATAAAGTTAATCCAATTGATCTTAAAATTACTAATGTGGAAAACAGAAGAAATGGTACAATTGTGGTTCAAAAAGAGAATGATAATGAAAGAGAAAAAATCAAGAATGCAATAGAAAACAAAATGAGTGAAAAATATGATATAAGGGTTCCAGCAGATAATGATATGTCAATAATAATAACTGATATGTAATTTGAATACACAGATAAAGAACTAATAAAAAAAATAAAAACACAAAACCAACAATTAGTAATAAAAATAGTAAAATCCTACGAATTTAAACGTTTTAATAGAATAATTTACAACAAGAAAATACAAGTAGACAAAGAAGCGTACTCAAAAATAAAGACAGCACAAAAACTAATTATTGGGTGGGAAAAATGTCGAGTATTTGATGGAACAGAAATACTACAATGCTTTAAATGTCAACGATATAACCACAAATCGGTTGATTAAGAATGAAGAAACTTGTTATAAATGCCATGGAAACCACAAATCCAAAGATTGCAAAAAAGATATTATTAATAAATGTTTTAACTGCGTTAGGCCAAATAAGCTTAATTTGGGTCTTGACGAAAATCACTTCTCATCGGACAAAGAATGACCTGTTTATCAACATAAACTTAACATTAAAAAGAAAAGACTAGATTTAATTGTTTAACAAGCACATAAAATTAAAGATATCTACACAAACATATGTATGTGGTTACTTAACAATTACAATCAAATGGAAATAATTTCTAATGAACAAAACCTAGAAATTATGATATTAACTGAAACCCATTTGAAAAAGATGTAGAGGAAGAAGAAAAACAGATTAAAGAATATAATTGTTAGAATATAATTCTTGAGTAATTTGTAATTTATTATAAAAATCAATCTTATTAATTTACAGCAAGATATTTTTCATCGAACTGACATAATTTCCAAAAACACAACCATAAGTAAAATATATAAAAAACTATCATGTAAAAATTTATATTGAACAAGTAGAAAATAGCAAAGTATTTCCAACAAATACCCCCTCAATATAAATTCTATATTTACATTTAAAAAAATAATAAATCACAAATTTAATAAATAATTACAACATTTTATATGTTTTTGATAACAAAGACATTTAGTTAAAATATCTGCGACATTCGCCTCAGTGGGAACATATTTCAAATCAATTTCGTTTGCATTGTATTTCTCTTTGATGTAATGGTAACGAATGTCGATATGCTTACTTCGCTTTAGAGTCATGTGACTTTTAGTTAAAAATTGAGCACCTTGATTGTCACAACATAACATTGTTGGTTTCTTTAACAAATCTAAAAATCCCAATTCTCTCAGAAGACTTCTGTAAAAACTAATTTCCTTCACTGCCTGACACATCGCAATGTACTCTGTTTTTTCGATTCCCATGACAAAGGCCCACCTGCGAAAAAAAAACATATCCACTGTATGACTTTCGATCAATTACATTTGACCCCCAATCAGCATCAGAATAACATATTAAATCATTTTTATCTTTTGTATAGTTAATAGAAAAATCTTTGTTTTTTAAGTATCGCAAGACATGTTTCGCAGCAGTAAAGTGTTCCTTGTGAGGATGATAATTGAACTGAACTGAACTTGAAACGGTATGTGCGATATCTGGTCTTGAAATAGTTGATAAATACATTAAACTTCCAGTAAGTGATTGAAGCTTCTTTACCTCCACTATTTTACTACAGTTTTCTTCTTCACATTTTGACAACACTGTTCCAGGAACACAAGGTGTCTTAGCAGGCTTACAATCTTCCATATTCCATTGTTTTAAAAGATTTTTCACAAAATTATTTTGATGAATTTCAAGATTTCCTCTTGGATTCTTTCTTATGATTTCCATTCCCAAATAACACTTAGCTTGACCACGATCAGTAATTTCTAAATGTTCTTTTAACTTTTCCAATAACGATATTAAATATGCGGCTACTACGTCTACATGTTTAATTAATAAACTGTACTTAACAGCCAGTGACAAAACTAAACGTATTGTGGAATGGCGTATAACAGGCGCATATGTTTCACAATAGTCTTCTTTATATTTTTGGAAACATCCTTGAGCAACTAAACGAGCTTTATATTTTTCTACAGTACCATCTGGAAAATATTTCTTTGTAAAAATCCATTTGCATCCAATAATATTTCTGTTCGGAGGTCTCTCAACTAACTCCCAAGTTTTATTTTTTAATAAAGATGTATATTCCTTACTCATAGCTTCTGACCATTCTTTAGATTCATCACTATCTAAAGCTTGCTTTACACTTGCAGGATAAGAACTGTAATCATTTACCATGTTTAATTCAGTGCCCATTTTAAAAAATTTTCTAGGTCTGCCAGTTTTTCCTGTTCTTAAGACACGAGGCCTACCTCTCTTTCTCTTCCCATTTACATTACATGTTTCTTCAAGATCTTGTTCCCAGTCTCCACCCTCAAAACCGCAAAAATCCGATTCTTCACTAGAATACATTTCATTTTCACCAGCACTTCTGTAATCTCTAGCGTTTTGATTTTCAATGCCATTTTCACTTCTTAAATTATCTACTAAAATATTAGGATTTCGAATGCTAGTTTCTTGTTCTGTTTTTGGATTATTTAATATATTTGAGCAATCGAGGATATCCTCATTAGAATTTTCAGAATCTAATATTGTTTCAAATTCATTTTCAAAAAATTTTACGTCTTTTGAAATCACTATTTTCTTCGTCTTTAAATCCATCAATCTATAGCCTTTTGTATTTGGTTGATAACCAGTAAAAACACATATTTTACCTTTTCTTTCCAATTTTGTTCTACCAGGCTTCTTATCTAAAACTATTGCTTTGCAACCAAAAGTTTTAAAAAATGATACACATGGTTTCCTTTTACTCCATAGTTCAAATGGGGTTACAGTACAGTTGGCCTGGGCCCACAGAGCTTTTGGTTATCTTGATTCATTTAACATACATCTGACCATTTCTACCAACGTCCTGTTAGCTCTTTCAGAAACTCCATTTTGCTGAGGTGTATAGCTTACTGTTGTTTCATGAACTATACCACGCTCCTTAAGAAAATTTTTAAAATTCGTATTTACGTACTCAGTGCCGTCATCACTTCTTAATCGCTTTAATTTATAACCAGTTTGTTTTTCAGCCATATTTAGGTATTCTTTAAATGTACTTAAAGCGTCTGATTTATTTTTTAAAATATAAACTGTACTGTACCGGGAAAAATTATCAATAAATTTAATGAAATATAATGCACCACCATAAGATTTAATCCTCATAGGTCCAAAAATGTCTGTATGAACCAGTTCTAGCAAATTTTTAGAAACTATAGTACTGTTCGTGTAAAAGGGCTTTCTTGACATCTTACACAATGAGCATATTACACAATTAAATTCATTAACTTTACCTTGTAGACCACGAACCATATCCTTGCTTGCTAATTTCTTCAAATCACTGAAGTTAAGATGACCAAAACGCCTGTGCCAAATGTTATTATCAGAAAACTACATTTTGTTAATTGAATGGTTTTGTAATGATGATTTTATCCTATAAATTCCATTAACAATTTTTGTTTTAAACTGAAAATTATCCTTCTTAAATATTTCAACATCATTATTTTTAAATTTTACAGTATATCCTCTTTCAGCCATCTTGCTAACTGATAAAAAATTTGTTTTCATCTCAGGAATATATAAAACTTCTTTCAAATTATAACATTTGTTGTTGAATTTCACTTTCACATCACCAATTCCTTCTACAGTAAATTTATCCCCAGAAGCTAGAACTACTTGGCTATTATATTCTTTCATAGATGAGAATAAAAATCTTTCTCGACACACATGCGAAGAGGCTCCACTATCTAAGTAGTTAAGTATTACCATCGCGCTTTCTGAAGTTCCATTGGTTTTATTTTTGAATTGACACTGAGAACGAAAATGACCCATCTTACCGCATCCAAAACATTTTACATTTTTAAATTTATTTTGATTATTTGCGTTAACACTTTTATTTATGAAATTTTTATTTTTGTTCTTGATTGCAAATATTTGCTCCTTATTCTCATGACAAATTTCACTTCTTCTTTGTTCTTCTTCTAATATTTTGTTCTTCAATTGTTCCAAATTTGGTAATGAATCACGACTTTCAATTGCGACAACTAAATTTTCCAATTCAGGAGGCAAACTACACAATAAAAATATAGATAGCAACTCACTTGGTATACTTATATCATCATATTTTAAGTCGTCTGCTATTCTACAAAATTCATTCATTTGAACAGCATATTTTTCATTAGACACAAACTTAAAACGCACAAATTTCTTAAACAAATGCACTTTTCTTGCTGGATCCTTTGCTCTGTAAATGTTTTCTAATTTGTTCCAAGCTTCCCTTGAAGTTTTACAATTCTTGGCCAAGATGCATAATTTTCCGCACACAGCTTATCAATTTAAAAACTTAGGTTCGACATTTTAAATTATTTTTGTTATGTCCACTTTTTTTATCAAAAACAGGATACACAGCTTTACTTATTCTTTTCTCAGAATCTTAATAGCAATCCTGGGCCCATAACCAATGTTAGAATATAATTCTTGAGTAATTTGTAATTTATTATAAAAATCAATTTTATTAATTTACAGCAAGATATTTTTCATCGAACTGACATAATTTCCAAAAACACAACCATAAGTAAAATATATAAAAAACTATCATGTAAAAATTTATATTGAACAAGTAGAAAATAGCAAAGTATTTCCAACAATAATCACTATATTACTTACTCAAATTCCAGTAGAACAGGGGGAGTTGTTATGTATTTTAAGGAACAATGGGACGTGAATTAATCTATGAGAAAACTTTTTCATTTTCATTTTTTTCAGCATTTTTTTTAAAGTTCATTTTCTCAAATCCCAAAATTATTTCAGATATTGGACTGAATGGGCCTTGTTAAGGACCCTTCAAACTAACATGTGTATATGGTGTAGTATGTGTGCTATTCCATATTTGTCCAAAATGGTCATTTATCTTCTCAAGAAATTTCACTGAAAAAGCATTTTTTTTAAAGTTAATTTTCTCAAATCCCAAAATTATTTCAGATATTGGACTGATAGGGTCTTATTAAGGACCCTTCAGACTAACATGTGTATATGGTGAAGTATGTGTGCTATTCCATATTTGTCCAAAATGGTCAATTATCTTCTCAAGAAATTTCACTGAAAAAGCATTTTTTTCAAAGTTAATTTTCTCAAATCCCAAAATTATTTCAGATATTGGACTGCATGGGCCTTGTTAAGGACCCTTCAGACTAACATGTGTATATGGTGTAGTATGTGTGCTCTTCCATATTTGTCCAAAATGGTCATTTATCTTCTCAAGAAATTTCACTAAAAAAGCACTTTTTTCAAAGTTAATTTTCTCAAATCCCAAAATTATTTCAGATATTGGACTGATAGGGTCTTATTAAGGCTCCTTCAGACTAACATGTGTATATGGTGTAGTATATGTGCTATTCCATATTTGTCCAAAATGGTCATTTATCTTCTCAAGAAATTTCACTGAAAAAGCATTTTTTTCAAAGTTAATTTTCTCAAATCCCAAAATTATTTCAGATATTGGACTGAATGGGCCTTGCTAAGGACCCTTCAGACTAACATGTGTATATGGTGTAGTATGTGTGCTATTCCATATTTGTCCAAAATGGCCATTCATCTTCTCAAGAAATTTCACTGAAAAATCATTTTTTTCAAAGTTAATTTTCTCAAATCCCAAAATTATTTCAGATATTGGACTGAATGGGCCTTGTTAAGGACCCTTCAGACTAACATGTGTATATGGTGTAGTATGTGTGCTATTCCATATTTGTCCAAAATGGTCATTTATCTTCTCAAGAAATTTCACTGAAAAAGCATTTTTTTCAAAGTTAATTTTTTCAAATCCCAAAATTATTTCAGATATTGGACTGAATGGGCCTTGTTAAGGACCCTTCAGACTAACATGCGTATATGGTGTAGTATGTGTGCTATTCCATATTTGTCCAAAATGGTCATTTATCTTCTCAAGAAATTTCACTGAAAAAGCATTTTTTTCAAAGTTAATTTTTTCAAATCCCAAAATTATTTCAGATATTGGACTGAATGGGCCTTGTTAAGGACCCTTCAGACTAACATGTGTATATGGGGTAGTATGTATGCTATTCCATATTTGTCCAAAATGGTCATTTATCTTCTCAAGAAATTTCACTGAAAAAACATTTTTTTCAAAGTTAATTTTCTCAAATCCCAAAATTATTTCAGATATTGGACTGAATGGGCCTTGTTAAGGACCCTTTAGACTAACATGTGTATATGGTGTAGTATGTGTGCTATTCCATATTTGTCCAAAATTGTCATTTATCTTCTCAAGAAATTTCACTGGAAAAGCATTTGTTCAAAGTTATTTTTCTCAAATCCCAAAATTTTTTCAGATATTGGACTGAATGGGCCTTGTTAAGGCTTTTATTGCACTTAGACTATCCGTGCAAATTAGAGATCTGCTGTCTTTTTCAAACGCATAGCTAATTACCGTTTTTATTGCTGCTATCTCTGTGTTCAATTATTTTTTCAAATTGAGTTTTGGATTGCTGTCTAAACAAAGAATATGACGTTCGACCTTGATAAAAAGAGCCGTCTGTCAAGTACACATCTTCCGTTGCCAAATGTGATATCTTTTCCGCAAATAAACTTTTAAAACAAATAGGATTAGTGGAATTTTTTTTTGAAGCAACTTAGACTGTCATCTATTTTGATGGTTGTTTTAGAACAAATAGGTTTTGTTGGTTTATCTGGTAAGGATATGTTCCATTTCTTAAGAATTGAAAGGACATTGCTGATCGCCGTTGGTGGTGATTCTACTGAAGAGTTTTAATATTTCCAAAACGTGGAATGTAGACTTTCTGCTGCTATTGTTAAAGATCTGGAGGCCAAATTTATAGAATTTTTCTCTAGTAACGTTTGGAAATCGGAATATTTTGCCTCAGTATGGAAATTTTTAATGGGTGTTGTACGCAGTAAGCCCGATGCAGTTCTAAAACATTTGTTTATTGAGGTGTTCAATTTGTTGACATTTGCCTTTGATGTCCAGCCATAAATGGTTATGCCATGTTGAATTGTTCCGGTTGTTAGCGATTTACAAATGTTGAGTGCTGTTTCAATGTGGGGCCCTTTTTTCGTGAGCATATCAGTTTTAAAACATTGTTTATTTTAGCTAGCTTATATGAAAGATTTTTAATATGATGGTTCCATAGCATATTCTTGGAAAATAAAATGCCTAGTATTCTCAACTTATCTGATATTTGGATGGTTTCACTTCCAATGCAGATTGTGCAGATGTAACAGTTTCGTTTTCTGCATACGTGAAGAAATTCGGATTTAGATGCGGGAATAACAGCTCCTCTTTCTTTGGTCCATCGCTGTATGACGCTGTTTATATTGTTGAGGTTGAAGTTTACCTCATTTGGATTTTATGATGCTACCGCGAAGATGTTATCTGCGTAAATGCCGACATAGTCGATTCCGGGTAAATTTTCAACTACCTTTGCTAACGAATTTGCATAAACTATATATAGAACTACCGAAAGCGGGGACCCTTGAGGCACCCCATTGTCTAAAAGATAGTTTGAAGAGAAGTAACCGTCTACTTTCACAATAATTCTACGATTGATTAGAAAGGATTTTATGAGTTGTAGGGTTTCTTTGGGTGCTCCCCATTTATTCAGCTTCCGAATGACTGCTACCGATGTGACACGATCGAAGGCCTTTTCAATATCTTTTGAAAGTACTAAGCTGTGTTTACCTTTATTTAAATTATGCTTAAGTAACTCTTCTAGTTGGTGACATATGCTGTGAACTCCATGCCTGGGAATGAAAGCATGTTGTATTTTTGAAATTTGCCCTTTTGTTGAGGTCCAAAATCGTTTGGCAACTATTTTTTCCAGAATTTTAGAAAGCACAGGTAACAACGAAATGGGTCTATAGCCTTCTAACTCATTCCTATTCTTACCAGGTTTTGGAATAGGTGATAGAACTGCTAATTTCCAGTCATGTGGAAAAACCCCAGTATCAATTATACTACTGTACAGCTGACAAATACGAGCTTTTAGAGTGTAAGGGGCAAATTTGATCATAGTGTACGTAATTTTATCCCGGGATGGTGTTGAACCTTTTAAACTCTTTAAAACATCATTGAGTTCATGAACAGTAACCGGGCACTTCAACTCTGAAAATTTTTCAATTGTTTGTGGAAGACTTTCAATGCGTAGAGTATTTTTATCATTTACAATTCCACGATCAAATGTATTGTCTGAACCGAGATTGCACCAAAATTTTGCAAACCCATCAGCGATATCCACGGGATGTGAAAGAGTATTACTGCAAAAATGGGGGGAAAAGAATCCGTTCTATTAGACATTAAGTTGTTGACTTTGTTCCATAAAACTCGCACATCCATTGAAGGATTTAACGAGTTTAGGAAATTCTTCCAAGTTGTTGTTTTGGCTATTTTACACTCTTTTTTAATCTTCGCACAAAGTCTTTTAAAATTTATTATGTTGGTTTTATTCCTACATCTTTTAAATAATTTCCAAGATTCTTGCCTCTGCTGTATTAGTTTTGAAATTTCGGTATTAAACCAAATCAGGTTATTCTTCTCCTTAGGCTGCCGGCTTAATGGAATAGTTTCATTAGCTGTTTTCCTTATAATTCGCTTCAACTGGGCAGCTTCCCTGTTGATATTTGGTGATATTGAAAATTCTTTAATAAGTTCTGTAGCCTTGTTTTGAAAGAAGGCCCAGTCAGCATGTTTTTCCAGAAATCGTGGTACAAATTTTTTCTTAAATTGGCTTTTGTTATTGGAGATAATAATGGGAAAATGGTCCCCCACATCTGGCAAAGGTAGGCAGTTCCAGCTTAAGCTGGTTGCAATGTCTACACTTGACATTGAAATGTCAACCGCTGTCAAAGTGTTTCGTGTGCTAAGCAAGGTTGGAGAGCCGTCGTTTAAAATTACTAAATCCTGATCGTTCGCAAAATCTTCTAAAATCCTTCCGTTCGGTAAACTTGACGCAGATCCCCACAAAACATTTTGTGAGTTTGAGTCTCCAACCAGAATATTGTGCACGTTCCTGGCAAATGGTATATTTTTTATCATGTTTGAGGATAAGTTTGTGGTTCCTTCTCTATAAATATTTGTAATGTGGAGTTCTGTATTACATTGAATTACAATTGTCTGAAATAACAGGTTTCGATCAGAAGTGAAGTGACTCTTGACGCTCAAGTCATTTTTTACCATCAAGGCTATACCTGATTTGGCATAAGTGTAATCGTAGTTGTGGTGATATATTCTAAAACCTGATAAATGTAGTAAGTGCAAGTTTTTTTAACTATATGGGTTTCTTGCAATGATATAATGTTAGGTTTGTGTTTGACAATTAATTGTTCTAAAGCATATTTATTATTGATAAAACCTTGAATGTTCCATTGGAGAATCGTTATGTGTTGGTGAAGACATAAATTATTTTTCTGAATTGCCCTTTTGGGCCTGTTGTTGTGTGTTTTTCAAAGTTGCAGGAGTAATAAATACGTTTAGCAGTGGGAAATTATTATAAAGTTTTGACACAGGAGTGCTATGGTCGTTTGAGCAGCTTTGCCTTATTCTTGGTGGCGAATTTAGATCTAAACCATCCGTAATTTCTCCGATCATTTCCCTAGTCATTATGAAATTTTTTTTTAAACTTTTACTGGATGATTTGTCGTCACTAAATGTGACGTCATCAATATCAGAATTTATATCGTTTTCATCTGTTGCTTTTACATGTTTTTTCTTAATAGTTTTTTTGGAGTTATCACTTTTTGATGAGTGTGGTTTTTCCGGTTTTTTTTTGTGTGCTTTTTGAAATTATTTTAGAGTATGCATTTTGTATTGGGATGATAGAGCTTTCGTCGGTTGATTCTGTGTTTGTGTTAGTATTTATGTTTGTTGTAGTTATATGTTGAGTTTTTGTTGCGGAATTGTTTGAAAAAGAGAATTGAGTTTGATTTTTAATGGTTGTTTGTGTATTTTTTGGGTTTTCTGCATGTTTGATTGTGTCCATCGCGTCATTTTTTGATGTTTTATTAGCATGTGCTGCTACAGCACCTGTTATTTGTGCGCACGTCTGTTTCTTTCTAATTGGTTGAAGCATGTTAAGTGAAGCATGTTACATTTTCTGGATATTCTCACATAATTTACCGATTTATGTTTCCGAAAAGTGGGGCGTTCCGGATCATATGATGTATGGTTTTCATTTCGACAATTTACGCAATATTTGCGGTTGCACAGTTCATGTTCTTGATTTAAACCACATTCTTTACATTGACTGACATTTTTACACCATTTTTTTGTGTGTCCTAGTCTCTGGCAGTTTATACATCTCATGGGATTAGGTATATACTATTTAACCGGGACCCTCTCCCAGCCGAGTTTTAAGGTTTCAGGACAGTAAATTAGATCGAATGTGATTATTGCTGCGCCTGTTGCAATTATATTTTCGTTCTCCTTTCTATTTATTTTCCGTACTTCGATAACTTTCTAATCACTGAGCGATGTTAACAATTCTTCTTGAGAAATATTTATTATTTTCCTAGAAAAAATGCGACCTTGAACCGTGTTAAGAGTTTTGTGAAGTGAAAATTTAACGGGAATACAATCAATGTAGCTGCATTTGAGAAACTTTTCTGCGACTCTGTTATCAGGTACTTTTGTCCGTAGATCACCGCTTTTCATTTCTTTAACTTCTAGGCGCTCCCGCGAGATGAAATTAAGACCTTTTTCTACTTGAAAGACATTATGTGATGAAAGCGGGCGGACTTCCAGGCCTTCTTTTTCTGGTGTAGCAGTTGCGACTAGGTATCGTGGAAGATTTTGTTGATTTGTTGAGGTTTCTGGCAGTGGTAAATATTCTTCGACTCGGAGACGTTTGATTTTGTTACCTCTGATTTTACCGGTCGAGAAATCTAGATCCCGAAACCGGTTGTTATCCGGGGGATGAACCCCATTCATATTGATTTAAGACGGTACAATGGATTCAGATAAATTAAAAAACAAACAATAAATATAAAAAAACGAATTACTTCAAAAAGATAACCAAAAATGCTTGAAAAAAAAAGCTTTTGAAAATAGCCAAAGAAAGTCTGTAAGAAACGAATACACTCTATTCAACCGTCCGAGGTGAAAAAAACACGTGCCATCGCGGCAAATGCCAGACACAGACTGATGGTCATTTATCTTCGCAAGAAATGTTGCAAAATGAGTGTTTTATTTTAACTCAATTTATTTATTTATTTAACCGAGCCCATGTGGGCCATATGTGGTTAAAAGTATTTACATAAAAAATGTACAAGAAATTAAAAATTAAAAGAAGACTTATATAGCTAATTGAAATAAAGGAAAAAAAAACATTGTAAAAAGGAACACCAAATTACTGAGATGCCAAAAACTCGCGAAAAACAAATTTCGCTTTAGGTATAGAAAAAGAGAAAACCTTCAGATTGTTTGGGAGCATATTCCAGATTCGTGCTATTCTAACAACAAAAGAATGTTCATAAGTAGACTTATGAATTCTATTTGTTAAAATTTGCGGAGCATGAACTGAATGCGAAAAGACAAAGCTGTTGTACAAATATCTGGGTTCCATCGAAACAATAACCTTATAAAACACTGAAAGTAGCCTCAACTTCACATACTTGGCAAAAGATAAGCCAAGAAAAAAACTTTAGACGTAAGACGAAACGTGAACTCGTATCCTCAATCTATAACTAAACCTTACAATTCTGTTGACTATTTTGTTAACTTCCTTCAATGTCGTACGATTAGTCGATGAATAAATTTCAATACCATAATTAACAATTGAAAGTAAAGATTTAGCAACCATAAGTGTAATAACAGTAGGAAGATAAAGGCGCAAACTATACAATCTCTTTAAAACAAAGCATACTTTAGATTTAACAAGATTAATGTATTTACCAAAAGTAAATTTCTCGTCAAGAATAATACCCAAGCAGGACATATGATCAACCAACTCAACATCTATGTTTTGCATTTTTAATTTTAACAGTGACTTATTCTGTAGACCAAAACACATAGCCTTGGTTTTATCAATATTCACATGTAAGAAATTATTTCCCATCCACAAATCAGTTCTGTTTAAAGAATAATTGACGCGTTCAATCAAAGAGTCAAAAAATTGCCTTTCACCAAAGAATACTAAATTTATATCATCAGCATATAGAAAAATGTCGGATGTTGGCAAATTGAGAAACGAAATGAAGTCATTCATGTACATCATAAAAAGAAGGGGACCCAGTATGCAGCCCTGCGGGACACCACTTTGACACATTTGCTTGGAAGAGAAGGCATTATTAACAGATACAAGTTGTTGTCTGCCAGTAAGGTAAGAAAGAACTAAGTCACACGAGGTTTTGTTGAACTTAAAGTGAAAATGAAGCTTGTTGACTAGGTTGTTATGAATAACGGTATCAAAAGCCTTGGATAAGTCTAAGGCTACTAAAATACTGACCCCCTGGTTATTAAGGCGCTTTCTAATCCTATCAGTCAAGGTTTGCAGGAGTGTAGTAGTGTTATGATTCTTACGAAAGCCAAAATGACAAGGACTAATAAGCTTATTGTCATACAAGTATTTGTTAATTTTAATAACCAAAAGATGCTCAAAAATCTTAGAAAGGCAGGGAAGAATACTAATGGGTCGAAAACAATCTGAACCAGTACCAGAATGATTGCGTATGGGAATAACCTTAGCAGTCTTCCAGGCTGTAGGAAAAGTAGACGTCATTATAATAGTATTGAAGATGTGTAACAGATGTTTAGCAAGGAATGGGTATAAGATTCTGACAAACTTAATGGAAATATTATCAACGCCAGTAGTATTTGATTTAACGCGTACAAAAGCTTCAAATAGATCTATGAGATCAACCTACCAAAGGAAAAAATACCACCATTTATAGGTGATAGGGGACAAACATCAATTGTTTGATTCAATATGAAGGCGTCATTTAAGTTGTTAGGGTCCTCAGTTATGATATTATGATCGTTTTTGCAACATCCGATGTGTTTTAGAGTTTTCCATGAAGAAGTAAGATCAGTGTTTTTAAAAGTTTCAAGGCTATCTTTTTTTTTAATTTCCGTATAACATTCTTGACTCGATTACGGTATTTACAATAAGTGGCACAATTTTCCCGATTGTTACATTCGCAGAAAGCACGAAAAGCAAGGCTCCGTAAATATTGAGCAGACTTTACCTCACTATTATCCATATAGTTTCTATTTCTATTATGTCTAGAGATTCTACGCTTAACGGGCACACAAGAAAAAAGATCAAGTAACTTCGAGTTTAGATGTTCAATCTGAATGTTGATGTCAGAAGTTTGATAAATCAAAATAAAATCGGTTTCTAAAAATCTACTGCCCAGAAGCTCAAAATCAATAGCATTGTAGTCCCTATATTCAGAAACAGACGGATGACCTGTGGTAGGAAATTTTAAACTTAAACAAATGAATGCATGTTTAGATAGATGTGGCACTTGTAATTGACCAGAAAAGGTAACACTAATATGGTTGCTCAGAAAAAAATAGTCAATGAGAGAAACAGAATTTGATCTAATGACGTGATGAGTTGGAAGCGAATTGTGTTGACGAGTTAGATTGTAACATCCACAAAGCTCCCTAATAATGCCGGACTTAACACGATCAAAGAGGTTACAATTAAAATCCCCCATTACTGCAATGTTTTCATAGCAGCATGAAAAATCACCTAAGATATTGTCTAGACGACGAATACCTCCTACAGTGCCATGAGGCAAATAAACAACACCCAATAGAATTTTAAGCCTACTAACAGTAACTTCAACAAGCAAACATTCAATTGTGTCAGGATCTGAAAATTCAAAAACAGTCCTGGCTGCAATACCTTCCTTAAGGTAGAGAGCAATACCACCACCCCTAATCTCATCAGATCTATCAAGTCTAAAAAGATTATACCCAGGAATTTTCACAGCCGAGTTAGAAATCCAGGACTTAAGCCAAGTCTCCGTAACTCCAAAAATGTGAAGAATTGACCCAAAAAGAATTTGCTTGAATTCATCAAATTTGGCAGAATAAAAGGAAGGGTTAATGCTTTGTATATTCATGTGTCCAATATTAAAAAAATGTTCCTTGTTACAAAAGTTAATTAAAATATAATCATTATGGCCTAAATTAACAGAACGATCCATAATAAGGAAAAATAATTAATATATGTACAATATATGATACTGTAATGTTAAAAAAGAATTAAACATTTTAAATTGGCAAAAGTTTTTAAAATAAAAATATTTATGGAAAAAAAGAGAAATAATAATAAGCAAAAGTATAAAATATAAAGTAAACAATGTAAGGGCTAACGCCCCAGTTCAGCAAAGCACTCGGCATAAGTGTATCTCTTAGGAATGTCACTGTGCAGTAGGCGATATGATTGTATTTTATTATTCTTTTTTAAATTTCTGCAGAAAAATATAAGTTTACGTTCCATAGGAGTATGATTATCATTTAGAATAACCCTGGAATTTATGTCAATGTTGGTATTCCTAGCCCCGTTGTTAGTTAGGTTATTCGCAAAATCGGACAATTTAAGGTTTAAAGAAATTCTCCATGATTAAACTCTTGGTGTTGGCAGAACCCAATTTAAAAATGATTTTGTTTCTTTTGTTAATAGGACTTCATTGTTGGACATCTTTATCTGTAATGTCCACTTTGAGGAATTTAGCAAGGCGAATAAATAGATTAACAGGGTCGTCGAAAAGAGACATGACAGTGACAATGATATCACTTCTGTTTATTCTTCTGTGAAGGATGTTATTCTCCATTTCAAGATTAGACACTTTAGAACATATATCTTTGTTGGCAATGTGGAAGAAATCAATATCCTTCTTTAATTCCGTAATGTTGGAAGCCATTTGCAACATCATCTGATTTAAGTTGTTTTTAATATCATCGAATCCAGCTCTTACCTCTTTATGTAGGGCACCAATTTCATTTGTGTCAGCGCCTGGAGCACGAGCAGATTGACTACCATCCTGGCAGTTGCTGCAAACAAAACCAAGTTTAGGGTTGTCTTTAATTGCTTTGATTTGGTCATTATTAACTTCAGCACAAGCAAGATGACACCATCTATCACAAATAATACATGCGATGCCGCCACCCTTTTTAGTTACATTTCTGGAACATGAGCTGCAAGCAGTTTGAGATTCAGGCAGTGGAGGCATGTTTAAAACCAGCAATTGATGACAAATTAAAGAAAAACGTGTAATTTTTTTTTAGGTTATGACCCCTCAAAAGACTAATGACCAAAAACCAATAAAAATCCGTAATCCACAAGTTTTAAATTAACATACGAGTAAGAGCTGTATGTTAGGCTAGTTAAAAGCTATTTTGCTTATATCAGTTAATTATTCGCGCCACTATTAAACCAAAATTATTTCAAAACCTTTGCCAAACAAAAAATTTATTACTTGCACATTTAAAAAATGCTTTTGTAAACAATTTTTAGATATCAAACTTTTATAGTTCTGTAATATACCCCTTGGAGAAACATTTCCGTAAATTATATTTATTCGGACTTGTGTTTTTTTACTAAAATTATCCTCCTGAATAAAGGAAGCCAAAAACATAACGACTGTTAAGTGGTTAACAGAACACTGTTAACTGTAAAAACGGCAATGTTAAAAAAATGGTTTGTGCCTCTGCTATTTAAATACGTATTTATCTTCACACACATAAACAAAGCTATATGTTCAACATTAAAATGGAACAAATTTACGCCTACAAGACTGGTGCTTGACACACTTCAATGGCTGAATATACCTACAACAAAGGCTAAAATTTTTTACATTGAATTTTGTTAAGAAAATGAATATAGGCAATGCTCCAACTATTTAATTGATCAACTGACATACGTTCTATAAGTTCAACCATATAATTTAAGAAACGCAGAAAACTTTAGGCTAAAAAAGGTGACATCAACAGCAATGCGAAGTCGCTTTTTTTCAAGGCCTTAAAATTATACAATCTGTTGCCTAACTATCTAAAAATAAAAAAAAATACCAACGTTTTCAAAACAAATATTGCAATATTTGTTAGAAGTAATGTAAGCAGCATACATCAGAAGAATCAATGAGAAGAAAACAAAAGTTGTAAAACAATTATTATGTTTTAAATTTAAAGTTTTTGATAAGACTTAAGTATACCTATTACTAATAAAAATAAATAAAAGAAAAACTATTTATTTAAATTGTAACACCAACAGCAAACAATGTATTGGCTCAAAAATCTATCTCAAAATTTTTCTAGCAAAATGAAACAAGTTGCTAATCAACTTTCTTAAATAGAGGAGTATTCATCTTATGGAATTACTGCACCAGCTTCTCCGACACGGCATTTGGATCTTGAAACAAGTCTTACTCGGAGAAAGAAAACAGGAACAGTTGTATTAACTAACATTTTTATTTAATTCATGGTATAACGCACAAAAACTTACGGTCAATATAAAGCATTGTTTATAACATTTATGTAATACTTAGGCTCTTTATCATATACATATTTATATATTTTTGGCTTATTTGGCTTAGTTTTACTGGAACGGTTAATGCAAAAAAACAAAAACTTTAAATATAAACCTATATACATACACGTTAATTAATTTTAACATATGTATATAAGCTTTCATGCAAAGAAGCGTCGTCTTTAAAACTAAAATTTTAAATCACAGTGAAGAACTTACATCAGCAAGAAATACCTATCTTTCCAAAAGCCGGCTATGCAGAAAATCTTTAGTAAGATGATCCTGTGTTAATCATATCATAGATGTAAGATCCTTGCGAATGGATAAAAAAAGTCTTCCAGAAAAATGTTTAGTAAGCGAAGATGTTGGTCATACAACAGAGGATAAAATACTTGTGCCCGAACAAAGGTCGACTGTCAAAAAGTCGTCATTTTTTTAATTAATATTCTACTTTGTGATTAGTGTTGCTTCACTAGACAGGATTTGTTAAAAATACACATGCATATTGAATATATTTCCAATACATACAGTAATTGTAGATAAGAAAAAAGGTTGTAAAAAAGGATATTAGATTCAAATTATATCTTCATGTTTATAATTTTAACAATGTTGCTAAAAATAAACTTATGCAATATTTGGCTGCAGTATATCAATATTATGACTGAAATAAATCTGCTTCACATAGTGTTACATTCTGTATCCATATTCAGATAATAAATAATATTATATATGTACCTTATTCATTTCACATAATTGAACACTCAACAATAAGATTTCAACAATTGTAGTTGTTGTATTAAAAAAAACTTTTTAACTTAATATCCAGTACAAATTCGCGCAAGTTGGAATGTATTAAAATATTTACGAAAAACAAGATACGATTTAAAACAATATATTTTTGGTCATTTGTTTCCAATACTTTTTGTTTGTTGTTTAGAAAGAATGTTTATCTATGAACTGACAAACAAATCCAACATGGCGGATTTCAAAGGTATTTTCGACTTAAGAGAAGAAATCAAACTCTGAGAACCAGCAAACTTTTTTAACAGAGTTGCAAAAAAACGGAGTATTTTTGTTGTTCATAACAAATATGTAAACAAAATTTTACAAAAAATAAGTGTACTTAATTGCGGTTCAATTCGTCAAATTTTAATAAATTGTAAAATAAAAAATTTAATTAGGAAGCTTGAAGCTTGTAGTATCTGATTTTTCGGTTGTCACTTTCGAAATTTTAGAAATAAATGCGCTATACCTAAGACATTTAGTCATTAAGTGCAATGGTTTTTTAGTTATAAAATCCAAACTAACATCCAGTTTACAGAACACAATCTGCCGTTTAGACGCGCAAGAACGTTACCGTTTTCCATCTTTGGGTCTTTAAAACACGAATGTCATTTTTTTTTTGTAAAAAACGTAACAAATGACAATTGTTTCTGGTTTATGTATCGCGCATTGTAGTGTCAGAAACGTCAAAGCTGAGCGAAGGAAAAATACCATTCGTTTTAAAAATTTTACATATGTATGTAACACTTTTACTAATAAAACATCTACGTAGACATCTACTTTAAAATATTATATATTCATATAATCACTACACTCACGCTTTAACAATTATTATTTATTATTTTAAACTTTTTTAATTATTAATTCTTTAAACTTTTTGTTTGCACAAATTTTTTTAACAAATTGATTGTTTGATAATTTAGTTTTGTTTATTTAACTCAGCTGTTTCTTTTTAAGCGCCGAAGTAGGGTTACCATCATTTAAGGCAAAAATAAAAAATTTATATGAAAAAAAGTAAATACAAAATATTAATTAATACATTGGCAATACTACGATTTGACATTTATTTACACGAAAAACAACGTAAGTTAAACGAAAAAACCGAAACGTGTTACATGAACGCTAATTATTACGTATTCGTCCATATGCCATCCGGTTTCGTTTCGTTCGTGACGTGTTCTATAAACAGGCTGTAAGAGCCGCGCATCAAAACGCCTGACGCTAATCGATAGAGACTAAAAATAGGAATTGAAGGCGGTCCCAATTTTTTTCTAAAAAACTTTCTGGTAAAAGTTATAGGGAAACAAAGATTGAAAAATTAGAACAAAAAAATGAAACGAAAAAATTACGAATCAAATGTGGTCTTGATTGTTTTCTACAAACTTTCTGGAAAAAGTTGTAGGGTAGCGAACGTTGGAAAATTATAAAAAACACGTTAAAATATATTAAATTAGTATTTTGTTCATTACTCTAAAACGAATTCGTGCCCACATATCGCGCTACCTGCAATCGATAGAGGACAAAAATACGAATCAAACGTGGTCTTGGTTGTTTTCTAAAAAACTTTCTGGAAAAAGTTGTAGGGTAACAAACTTTGGAAAATTATAAAAAAAAAACACGTTAAAATACCTAAAATTAGTATTTTTTTCATTACTCATTCGCGCGCACATATCGCGCTGAATGAAATCGATAGAGGACAAAAATACGAATCAAAAGTGGTCTTGGTTGCTTTCTAAAAAAACTTTCTGGAAAAAGTTGGTAGGGTAGCAAACTTTGGAAAATTATAAAAAAAACACGTTAAAATATTGTTACGTTTATTTAAATTTATAAACATTTATTTTACTGAGTTCTTTTATTGCAAGACAAATAAACACAATTTATTTACTACTTTAATTAAATTACACTTTTATTAGACGATTATTCACTTATTCGCGATTAGTATACAAAAGTACGCGATGGCAACTTCACCACTGTTTAACACGAGATCTTCACTGGTTGATGTTTTCACTAAGAATGAATCAGCATGTATGGCCGTTGCTTTTATATACCCAATGTTAAGGCTCTTGAATATACTAGAATTTTGCTCCATCTGTTGGTAGAATATTTCTCTACTAGCATTTATCATTTGAGACACATGATGATTGTTACTTGATTCCAGAACCTTCCATTATTACTTTGAATTTATTTATACATGCTGTCTATTTTTATTAGTCGTTATGTAGGTGTTTGTGTAGTTGTGGTTGCGTTTATTTTTATTGCTTTATATTAGTTGTTTTTGTTTTATGATTAGGAAGTTCTTGTAGAAACTTCTGGCATTGTAAACATACACAATAGGTCATTTCGTTTAACTTTGTTGGTGACAATTATTTTCATTTCTTTTTATGACCTAAATAAAGCATCTTCGCAACACTGCCGCCCACTTAAGCCTTTTCGTCCCGAATAGGCTCAACATTACCTTTGCCAAACTTGGCCAGCCGTTCCAGGTGAACAACTTTCATTTTTGACCTCCGATTATGGTATCTCTGTATCCGGTAAACCACATCATTCAATTTCTTGATCACCTTGTATGGTCCCTCCCAGTGGGTTTGCAGTTTAGGAGACAGTCCTTTCTTGCGTTGTGGGTTATATAGTGGAACCATTTGTCCTTCAGTAAATCCCTCCGTGTTTGCTGCTCGATCATATCTGGCTTTCATTTTATCGCTGGACATTTTAATGCGGTTACGGACAATTTCATGAAGCTGATGCATGTGTTCTTGCGCTTGAGGAACATTTCCATTGTCTTCGTCTGCAGATCTCGGTTTAATACCTAATTCTAAATCTGCTGGCAGTGTTAGTTCTGTCTCTAACAAGACTTTTACTGCACTACGTGAGGTTGAATCATGTACAGCTGACCGATAAGCTAGTAAGAATTTTGGTATATGCTCATCCCAATCTTTCTGGTGTGCACTGACCACTTTTCTGAGATATTCCTCTAGAGTACGATTAAATCTTTCTACCATGCCATCAGACTGTGGATGCAGCGGTGTCGTTCTCGTCTTTTTGATACTATATACGTCACACATCTCTTTAAATATGGCCGATTCAAAATTTCGTCCCTGGTCTGAATGCAGTTCTGGTGGAACACCGTAACGACACACCCACTTGTTAACAAGAGCGTCCACTATTGTTTTGGACTCTTGGTTTGGAATGACATACACTTCAGGCCACTTGCTAAAATAATCTATAACCACTACCAGTAAAATCGTTGCTTTATCTTTTCCAGCGTTTTTGTTATCCCCAGATGACCCCCGCTGGAACCATTATGAAACCACTTCATTACCTCACTCGTTTTAGAAGTTGGCACGACAATTAAGTCTGTTGTGGTGTTGCCATCCGTGCCTTCCCAAGATCGGTATAAGCAGCCATCTACCACTTTTAGGCTATTCCACTCAGCCCAGTACGATTTTGCTAGGCTTTCTGCCGATATTTCATTATGGTTCGGTCTTCTGTTATTTTGCTTAGCCAATATAATTTTTGCCAAAATTGGGTCCTCATTCTGTGCCTTCGACCAGCCTTCGCTTGAACCAATTTGGGTAAGCCGCACGTCAATGATGCACTCCTATTTTTCGACATTTGTGCAGTGCTTGCACTCTACATTGCATGGCCGTCTTGAAAGGGCTTCAGCGTTGTTGTGTTTTCCGCCTTTTCTATGTACAATACTAAAGTTATAGCTTTGCAAACGTTCAACCCAGCGTGCGAGCTGCCCTTCGGGGTTCTTAAATTGCATCAACCAACGTAGTGCGGAGTGGTCCGTCCTTAAGATGAAATGTTGAACATATAAGTACTTGTGGTAATGTTTAACACACTCCAGCACTGCCAAGAGCTCCCGTCGTGTAACGCAGTAATTTCTTTCGGGCTTCGAGAGTACCGTGCTGTAGTAGCCAATGACGTTTTCTGTTCCATCAATCTCCTGAGAAAGTACTCCTCCTATTCCATAGCCGCTTGCATCCGTGTCCAATATAAATTTCTGTCCAGCTATTGGATAGACGAGGACTGGTGCCGTACACAAAAGTTTCTTGAGCTTCTTCCGCTGCCTCACTCCAGTGGTACGTTTGCGACTTTCTGGTCAACTCATGCAAGCTAGCAGCCACATGAGCAAAGTTCGGCACAAATCTCCTGTAGTATGTGCAAAGCCCCAGGAAACTACGCATCTCATGAAGATCTTGTGGGCGAGGCCAGGTCTTTACTGCCAGTACTATGTCTTCATCAGTTGATATGCCCTAAGCTGTTACACGATGTCCCAGGTATTTTACCTCCTTTTGAAACAAGACACATTTTTTAACACTTAATTTTAATCCTGCAGCTGTTATACGCTTAAATACTTCATCCAGGTTATCCAGATACACTAACCACGTTATCCAATTGAGACCCTTAAGAACACGTTCCATTAAACGCTCGAAAGTAGCTTGAGCGTTGCAGAGCCCAAATGGCATCACTTTGAACTGCCATAAACCACCACTCGCGCTAAAGGCAGTTTTCTCCTTGTCTTTATCGACTATCTCTACTTGCCAATAGCCGCTCTGCAAGTCCAAGGTAGAGAACCATATTGTTCCGGCCAACGTGTCTAAGGTATCGTCAATTCTAGGCAACGGATAACTGTCTTTCTATGGGACGTCATTGAGCTTCCTGTAGTCAACGCAAAACCTGGCCGTCTTTCTTCTTTACTAAAACTACTGGCGAACTCCACGGACTCGAGGATGGCTCAATGACTCCGTTCCGCTCCATTTCGCTGACGAGTTCCTTGACCTCGTTTCGCTTTGCTAGGGGAACACTTCTCGTTGCTTGTTTTATAGGCCTCGCTTCGCCAGTATTAATTTCATGTTTCACAACTGCCGTTCTACCTTGGCTTTTATTACTTATGGCGAAGACGGACGGAGGCATGTTTTCTCAATAACTGCTTTGCTTTGTTTCTGTCAGAAGATGTTAGTTCTGCCACCCATTTTTGCACCTGTTCTGCTAGGAAATCTCTTTCTCTGGCTTGTAATTTGAGGCATACTGTATTTACCGTACAATTTATTATGGCTTCAGCTGGCTCACATCGACCTATCTCAAAATTTCTGTTTATGGTCTTTTCGCTATTGGACAGATTGAGTACTCTCACAGGAACTCTTCCATCGTCGCAGATTTTTACAAGGGTTTTAGCTGTTAAAATGTCGTTATTTACTTCAGTTGGTTCTACCACCCACAACCGGTTATCCACACAATCTGCCTCCACACGTGCCCATACTATAGTTTCCGCCTGAGGTGGTAATTTCTAGCGTTTAACGGCAAATAGCTTCCTTACTGCGGTCCTGCTCTCATAACCAACATCCAGGGTTATCTCCACATTACGCCAGATCATTATTTGCTCGTCCATGTCCAGATTAATACCGTTGGCTATCATAAAGTCTGCACCAATCATAACTTCATCCATCAACGCTGATGTCTGCTATAGTCAGTCTTACCCTGGCTCGTCCATAGACAGTGGCTAAGTCCCCAGTAGCCGTGCGCAGTCGTACATTATTTAACGATTCCACAGCGCCTTTTACTAAATCGGGCCTTATTATCGACTGAGACGCTCCTGTGTCTATGGTGAGGACTTTCTTTCTTCCGTTGATAAGACCACAAGCAGATAGGTTGCTATTCTTCTGTAGCACAATTGAAATCGAGATTGTGGGGCCATCGGTTGTGGGAGCTAGCACTTGCCCTTTAGCGCTAGCTCCATTTAGTTTTACGATGGCTCGAGTGATTTGGTATTGTTCGCCCGCTTGTTGTCCCTTGCTGGCGACACAGATCTTGATCTTTTCTTTGTAGATTTGCAGTTGCGCTGAAGGTGGCCAACTTTTCCGCAGTTAAAGCATTTCTTCCTCCATTATTTGTTTGACAATACCTTTTATCTCGCTCCTTTTATCACCGTGGTTATAATCATCAGTCTCAAGACATCGCACCTTGTACACCTGTGGCTTCGAGATGACTTTTGCGGTCTCCTGTGCTAGCGGGTACGAGATAGTTTCTGCAAAGGTTGACTTTTGCATAGCACAAACCGCATATTTAACATCTGAATCTCGTATACCATTCACAAATGCTTCAATTTTAAACTAATCGAGAAACTCATGATGTTCGCCTGGGTAAATCAGCTGCACCAAACGTTCAATTTCCATGGCGAAGTCTTAAAGCGTCTCGTTCGCCTTTTGAACCCTGCCTCGTAACTCCATTCTATAAAGTTCTCTTTTATGCTCACCTACGTACTTACGTTGAAAGGCATCCATTATGTCCTCATAATTATTTCTACATCCGGCTGGTAAGCTTTCGAGTATCTGTGCTGCTTCTCCCTTTATGGCCAAAATAAGCTCTATAGCTTTTTCATCATTGTCCCATCTATTCTTGTTGGCCACTGTTTCCAACTGGAACTTAAAAACATTAAAAGGTGCGCTACCGTCAAAGCTCGCACTATTTATCTTGCTAGCATGCTCAGTGATAACTCTCACCGGTCCCTCTCGAATTTGAAGTTCGCCCATTTGCACTTTTAATTCATTCAATTCTTCGTTCACTTTTTTTTCTAGGCCGCTGACTCTCAGCTCCACGAGGTCCACTCGTTTACTAAAGACTTCTGGAATTTCTTCAAATTTCTCATTTACCTCTGCTAAAAGCCTTTCTCCATTGACACTAGAGGTTTCTTGTATTGCTCTGAGGCTGTCTTTAAATGATTCTTGAAGCTTCTGGTTGTTTTCTACTATCTTTTTCATTTGGCTGTCCTGCTTTTGGTTGTTTTCTTCATCATTGCTGCAAACATAGAATTCAATCTCTTCTTGTTCTTCTTTTTCTCCGAATTCGTATGTCCCAATATCAATACCTCGCTGCTTGAATTCGTATATCAAGCGCTTTTGTAATTCCGCTTTGTTGCCCACTGTTGGCAGATCCAATTTCCTCAGCTCCATTTTCAGTTGCTCAACTTTAAGCTCGTCAAATTTCATTGTGATTTTTTTTATTATTTACAATCCCACTTCTGACACCAGTTGTTACGTTTATTTAAATTTATAAACATTTATTTTACTGAGTTCTTTTATTGCAAAATAAATAAACACAATTTATTTACTACTTTAATTAAATTACACTTTTATTAGACGATTATTCACTTATTCGCGATTAGTACACAAAAGTACGCGATGGCAACTTCACCACTGTTTAACACGAGATCTTCACTGGTTAATGTTTTCACTAAGAATGAATCAGCATGTATGGCCGTTGTTTTATATACCCAATGTTAAGGCTTTTGAATATACTAGAATTTTACTCCATGTGTTGGTATAATATTTCTCTACTACGCATTTATCATTTGAGACACATGATGATTGTTATTTGATTCCAGAACCTTCCATTATTACTTTGAATATATTTATACCTGCTGTCTATTTTTATTAGTCGTTATGTAGGTGTTTGTGTAGTTGTGGTTGCGTTTATTTTTATTGCTTTATGTTAGTTGTTTTTGTTTTATGATTAAGAAGTTTTTGTAGAAACTTCTGGCGTTGTAAAGATACACAATAGGTTATTTCGTTTTACTTTGTTGGTGACAATTATTTTTATTTCTTTTTATGACCTAAATAAAGCATCTTCGCAACAATATATTAAATTAGTATTTTGTTCATTACTCCAAAACGAATTCGCGCGTATATATCGCGCTACCTGCAATCGATAGAGGACAAAAATACGAATCAAACGTGGTCTTGGTTGTTTTCTAAAAAAACTTTCTGGAAAAAGTTGTAGGGTAGCAAACTTTAGAAAATTATAAAAAACACGTTAAAATACATCAAATTAGTATTTTGTTCATCACTCGAAAACGAATTCGCGCACACATATCGAGCTGTATGCAATCGATAGAGGACAAAAATACGAATCAAAATTGGTCTTGGTTGCTTTCTAAAAAACTTTCTGGAAAAAGTTGTAGGGTAGCGAACTTTGGAAAACTATAAAAAACACGTTAAACTATATTAAATTAGTATTTTGCTCATTACTCCAAAACGAATTCGCGCGCACATATCGCGCTACCAGCAATCGATAGAGGACAAAAATACAAATCAAACGTGATCTTGGCTGTTTTCTAAAAAACTTTTTGGAAAAAGTTGTAGGGTAGCAAACTTTGGAAAATTATAAAAAACACGTTAAAATATATTAAATTAGTATTTTGTTCATTACTCCAAAACGAAATCGCGCGCACATACCGCGCTACTTGCTATCGATAGAGGACAAAAATACGAATCAAACGTGGTCGTGGTTGTTTTCTAAAAAACTTTCTGGAAAAAGTTGTAGGGTAGCAAGCTTTGGAAAATTATAAAAAACACGTTAATATATATTATATTAGTATTTTGTTCATTACTCGAAAACGAATTCGCGCACACATATCGCGCTACCTGCAATCGATAGAGGACAAAAATACGAATCAAACGTGGTCTTGGTTGTTTTCTAAAAAAAAACTTTCTGGAAAAAGTTGTAGGGTAGCAAATTTTGGAAAATTATAAAAAACACGTTAAAATACATTAAATTAGTATTTTGTTCATTACTCCAAAACGAATTTGCGCGCTAATTCTAATTTTCGAAAGTTTGCTGTTAAATAACTTTTTTCAGAAAGTTTTTCTGAAAATAATTTTTACCACGTTTTATTCGTATTTTCGTCCTCTATTGATTCCGGGTAGTGGGATATGTGCGCGCGAAATAGTTTTGGAGTTATTAGCAAAAAATTGTATCAGGAGATTTTAACTAAATAATAATTTGTCTACCATATAGCTTAAATTAAAATCAATTAAGTGACAACCGTTAAATTTGATTTTGCCACTTTGCCACTTTTATTTTAAAAAACATTAACATATTACTATGAAAAGTAATGTTAAATAATGTACAATGGTGCTCATAACTTGTTTTTATAGAGCACGTTGTACCCATACACTCTCAGAAAAAAAGGTTCTCACACGTGAACGGAAAAAGTACGCTCCATGCAACTCTGAAAAAAGTTTGCCAAAACAAAGAAAAAGTTTGCCAAAAAGTTGGTTTTCTTCTCGCCGATTAATTTTCGAGTGGTGGCACTAAAATAGGAAAAATCTATACGGATATGGCATCCTTACTTTTCAATGTTACTGTGTTTACAGCTAGAATATAGAGCGTTTACAAAAAAAAGCAAAATTAAATAGATGGACAAAGCACATCAAACATTGGACCTTGACAAAGCTCACTACTTCAGCGGAGATATTAAATAACTACTACAAAAGATACAAAACCGCGATGCAGGTACATGGTGGAATTTAATAAATGAACAAAAAAATTATGTTACGAGGGCTGCTCTATATATTTCTGGCCTAATAGTTAAAATGCGAATATTTATAATCAAAAATGGTTTTGTTGTTTTTCAAAGTATTCCCCAGCATGATTTATACACTTTTGCATGCGTTCAAACCAGTTGTCGAAGCAGTTTTTCCACTCTGATTGAGACACCTCTAAAACATGGTTTTTGAACACTTCAACAGCTTCTTCTGGCGACGAAAATCGTTGACCACGCATTTCTTTCTTGATGTGCGGAAACAAGAATAAGTCATTAGGTGCCAAGTCAGGGCTGTACGGCGGATAACCCATTAATTCGACGTTTTGGCCGGTCAAAAACGCTTTGGTTTGAGCCGATGTGTGAGAGCTCGCATTGTCATGGTGAACAATGTTTCGTCTTCTCTTGTTGGTTTTTCGAATTTCTCCGATAACTTCAGGCAAACAAATTGTAGTGTACCACTCAGAAGCGCCCGTCCTACGTTGCTCAAGCGGAACAGTCGCCACATGACCAGTTTTGCTGAAGAAACAGGCGACCATTTGCTTCGAAGTGCTTCTTCCACGAACAACTTTCGTAGGATTTTGCTCGTCTTTGAAGACCCACACGGTCGATTGTTGTTTCGTTTCGGGCTCATACGCATAGATTCATGATTCATCACCTGTGACGATCTTATAAACGTCTTTTGAAGCACCGCAATCGTATTTTTGAAACATTTCTTTGCACCAATCGACACGAGCCTTTGTTTGAGCGACTTTAAAATTGTGCGGGATCCAACGAGAACAAACCTTTTTTACGGCCAGGTGTTCATGCAGTCCAAGGATGTCTCTATCTCTCGGTATGTCGCATGTCGATCTTGCATTATGAGTTCACGCACGGCATCAAGGTTCTCTGGCACAACAGCCGTTTTTGGACGACCTTCACGGAATTCGTCTTTGAGCGAGCTTCGGCCACGATTAAACTCATTATGCCAATTTTTCACAGTGCCATAGAATGGTGCTTCATCGCCATACAAAGATTTAAGTTCATCAATGCACTCTTGTCGTGATAATCCACGTCGAAAGTTGTGAAAAATGATGGCACGAAAATGTTTACGAGTTAATTCCATTTTTTTCTATATAAATTTTTTCAAGTCACTGTAAACAACACAAATAATGGTCGTACGTCAAAACGTTTTGAGTACGATTATGCTTAAAAATGACAAACTTTCCAATGGAAATGTCAGATTGCACTTGGCAGCACTCACTGCCAGTCCCACGATATCGCAATCAATCGTTCGTTCGCATAATTACATTCAAAGCAAAAACAATTTTTAAGAATTTGTTTTTGTTTTGAATGTAATTGTGCGAACGAACGAACGATAGCGACATCGTGGGACTGGCAGTCAGTGTTGCCAGGCCAGTAATATATATAGCAGCCCTCGTACTACATTAAGTCGTAACATAAATTTGTTTTTATTTTTTTTAAACAAAATACCGTACACAACGACTGTAGGCTGTGATTACAAACACTACGATAACGTACTGATCCAAGGCTTATTAATACACTAAGTTGTGTTAGTAGATCAGGTGATATTTTTTGTTTATGTTTTCAGATGTCAAATTTTGTTTACACCTTTTATTTTCCTACATTTTTTTTCTTAATATCATGTGTCGTGGAAATATATTTAAAACTTCCATAGAACAAAGCAGGGTGTAAAAATGTATTTTGAAGCTTGATTTTATCCCTCTACCGCTCCTTATCCTCGTAATCCCATCCATAACGGCTTCTATACGTATTTTCTTCATCGCATGTAAGTTCTGTGAAATGATTAAAAATAATAATAAAAATCATTCTTTTCTAAAGCGCACATTGGTTATAATAACCGAATTACGATGACAAAAATGGAATTTTGTTAAATGTAAGCAATATTGCACTCAATTTGTTATATGGTAGTGCGCAATCAACCTATAAGTATTTATTTTTTTAACGCTATTTAAGTTAGTTAGAATCATCATACATGGAATGAATATTATAATAAAAATATATATTTACCAGAACAAAAGGTTACGACTAGTTTTTTTTATTTTTTTATTTCATTTATATATTCATGTGCAATATCTGTAGCCTAATTGGCCAATATAAATATATTACAAGTTTAAAAAAACTATGAGAATAATATAATATAAATTCTAAAAAAAATAAACTTTAACTCTACGATTCCTCTAAAAATATACCTTTGAAGTCATGAAGAAGTTTTATTCCCAAACATTATTTTAAGATAAGAAATATTTGTATAGTCCTTATGATAAAAGGTTTGTGAAAATATTTTAAGATGAGAAATATTCTGATAATAACGAAATTTATTATTTTACTAATAAACATACACAGTTTTGAGATAAAATTTTTAGATGGAAGTTACATAAAAGAAAGTACCATTAAATTAACAATAGTCATTAAGAGGATGCCCATGTAAAATCATACGTATATAATGTTAAGTATACTGTTAATACTCAAAAAATAAAAATACTAAACTTATGATTAAAGCATTAAAACGCGGCTTGAAACGTGCCAAATAAACAGCCAGTGACGACGGTTTACACCGAAAGGTATTACAATAGTATAATTTATCGATTAAATCTGTTATATAAATTGAAGTATTTGTTAATAAATTGAATTTACAAATACTTCTATTATAAAACAAATATAGAAATTAGTATTTATTAAAGTTAAATTAGATAATTTTCGATAAAACAATATATTGGTTGGCAGGTATTTTAAAATTATCTTAAATAATTTCAAATTTGTTGCAATGTAAGAATTAAGAAAAAAATATTACTGAATAAACAAGGTTTGAAAAAACTAATTGTCAGTTTTTGAAGTTAAGTCCACATTTACACTATGCCATTTTTTACGATTTTTTTTTAATTCTCTTCTAAGTTACAGCGAAATTCGTTATTTTAAACCAAACATAACCAACAAAATTATCTTCTCACAGTTCAAGCAATGTTATATTGCTTACCCCTGTTGCTTCACCACCAAACAAAAATTTTATGCTAATTTCATAAAAAATTGCATAGTGTTAATGCCGTATAATATATGCAAAATGATTTTATTACATCATTAAGAGTGTTAATACCATATAATTTTATGAACAGGTAAACATATTTTAAAATCTGCTTAAAAAAATTATTTGTTGGCCCAATAAATTTTTATTTGGACAATAACAATTTGTGTGTTATTTCATAATTATAAACATTGCAATAAAATTTAAAGTTTTGCTATTTTCTTAAGAAAAGTTTTAGGATTTTGTTTTAGGTTTAATTGATTGAAGCAATTTGGTATAAAACTAAAACAATAGCAACTAAAAATTTATGTGGGAAAAGAAAAAGCACGTAAGAGGCAATGACAAAAAAAAGCAGAAAAGCCAAGGGTACTTAAGGAATTTTTTGTAAGCAACTGTCACCTTATTTGTTAAAATATTATTTGTTACCAAAATTTATAGAGCAGTTTTTAATATAAATGTAAAAACAATTTAATTCCTGAAGATGGTACACAAAGGAGTACCGAAACATTGAAAAATAAATAAAAAAATATTTGCAATTTTTATTAAATAAAAAAGGACTCTCAAGCTAAAAATAAGTTAATTTATTAATTAAAAAAAGAGTCAAAAAAATTGTTATATATATAAATATATATCACCTTATTTGGTAAAATATTATTTGTTACCAAAATTTATAGAGCAGTTGATAACACGATCAGCCTATTTATAACAGTTCATTAGGATAAAAATCAATAAATTTGATAAATAAAAAATAGATTTGAAATTGGGTTAACATGAAATTGAAATTTTCTTAACTGTTAACTGTAACAAACAATAACAATTCAAGCTATTTAATTTTTTTTATTGCACATTTATATACATACAAATTTATATGAACAAACTATAAAAAGAAGAAATTTAGGTGTATAACAGTTTTTATAGCTTAAATATAAATCGTAAGCTTAATCTTTAGATAAGCTTTAAGAACTTTTTGAAGTCTGGCTTAAAAAATATATAAAATAAAAAATAACCGTACTGTATAGCTGTTATTATAAGTGTTTTGTTTATTATTATTATTTTTATTATTATTTTAATTAATATAATTTATTACTATTTATATAAATACACTAATAAAAAAATCCAAGAAACAAATTTATTTATTTATAATATTTATTACGAATTTTATATACCAGCGATCATCGACAGTGGCTTACAACAAATTCCTTAATTATCTTGGATTTTGTGTTTTTATATTAGTTTCAAACAAATTCTTTCAAGCAATAAAAGCATAATAAAATTTTTCCAAAATTTCTCTTAAAAATATAAAAACTCTTAAATTTTATTAAAATGTTTATATTTATGAAATAACGCACAATTTGTTAATGTTATTATAATAAAAATCTATTGGGCCAACAATTTATTAACACAAAAATAGAATAGAAGTAGATTCAAGTTTTTTGTTTGCACAAAATTGAAGAAAAAGTCTTACAAATTAAGGGATTTTTTTAAGCAGTTGTAAAAATATGTTAACTGCACATAAAATTATACGATATTGACACTCTTTATACTGTAATAAAATTATTTTGCATATTCTAAACTCCATAAATTGACGATTAGTTTTTCCAAAAATTTTCATTTAGTAATATTTGTTACTGATTTTACATTGTAAAAAATTTTAAATTACCTAACATAATTTTAGAATACCTGCAAACCAATTTGTTGTTTTTTATAAAAAATTATGTAATTAAATTGTCTAATTTTACTTGTTTCTATATTTGTTTTATAATAGATGTATTTGTAAATTCAATTTTTTTTACAAATAGTTTAATTTACATATATAACAGATTTAATCGATAAATTATAAAATTTTTTAAATACAAAATAAAAAATTGTGTTTATTAAATTTTCAATTGTAAATCTACAAGCAAGACCACTATGAAAAACATTAAAGATTACAAAAAACTATCCTTTGGTTTACCAAAAACACTCTAAAGAACAAACGCTAAAAGTAATTTACAAGCAAGGCCACTACGAAGAACACTGAAACGTACGCTTAAGATTACCTAAATTTTCGTACTGATCACAGAAGATCACTACAGTTTACGTAGTGGTCTTTAAGATCAGTACAATAAAATACACTAAAATATAAAAAAATCGAAGTGTTTGTGATCATCAGCGTACGAATAAACAAACGCTAAGAAAATATTTTGCATTTTGTATTTTTCGTAGAAAACACTACGTTTAGTGTTTGTTTTCAATAATAATAATAATAATAATAATAATAATAATAATAATAATAATAATAATAATAATAATAATAATCTTTAAATAGCACTTGAATTAATTGTAAATATTTTTATTGTGAAAATTTTTTTATATATTAACTTAAAATTAATTTTAGGTACATAGTATAAATATTTACTTAAAAGTACTACAACAATTAAAAACTATTTACTTACAGTGTTAAGAATAATTTCAAAAAACCTTATACAAACTTCCCTAAAGAATCTTAGTGATTGCTAAGTAAATTTCTTATGGTTTCAAATTTGCGTTTCTTATCAAATGATAGCGTCAAGTTCCTTACAAATAAATTAGTAATTTTATATTCCAAATTTGAATGTAGTAAAACGGTGGAAGTCTTCGTTAAAGGTTGTTTTTTGTTTTTAAGTTTTTATTCTGTATATTTTAAAAATAAAATTTAGTAGTTATGACATACCTGACTTGGGAACCATATGTCAAGATCGGTGGAATATACATTTTGTATAACAATATTTAGATACTATGCAAAACAACACCTAAACAGGAGTTTTTTTTATCAAGGATACTACATAAATATTTAGTATTTTCACTAATCGAAATGATATTCCCTTGAAGTATTTTTGGTCTGTTCTATTCTCTTGACTATTGCATTTGACACCTTACCGCAATATACTTAACCACTGTAGTCAGCATAAAAAGCTGCTTCTTTATTTCTGTGAGTATTCATATTCCAGGTATATAACGAATGCAGTGTGGCAAACCTATTCGTATTTACCTTTCGCTAGAATAATTCCTATCGACGCAGACAACTAATTATTTTTTAAAAAGCTTTTTACTATTTTTTTGAAATAAATAGAAAAATTAAAACTATCAAAATTTTAAATCACGGGAATATTTATTAATTTAATTATAAACTTTAAAAATTCGTGCTAATTATCCCGACCATATTATTAAAATCACCGATATTGACTATTGAAGGTGAAAGCACGTTTCGATGGCCATTTCGCTACCGCTTACTTTGCTCTTCAGGAAATTTCTCACTTACATTTTAAATAAACTAAAGATTTTTGTCCAAACAATAAAGTAAAAGTTTAAGCAAAAACAACAATAATCAACCTTGATTTTATTTTTCTTTATCCAATGTATACGGCTGACTTTTTTTCGGCTCTTTTATACAGTTAAAAGATGTTGAAAAATAAAATAAAAACAATAATAAAATATCACAAAACACTATGGAGTATTTTTTAATTTTGCTTTTAAACATTTTTAGAAATAGATGATGTTTACAATGTGCAAAACCTAAGGTAGATAGCAGGGTACGGATTTGCACACTCATGTGCGGCACATGTACATGAAGAGGAACATGCACATGAATAAGAGCTAATTTTTTTGTGTGCCTACTAAAGGCACATGGGGATGTAACATAGATCGCTTCCACGTAGTGCATCCTGGGTAACGCTAAATGATCTATACCCCCCCCCCCCCCCTGGCACGACCTTTTTCTGTCCAAGGACCTTTCTTCCGATTTTTCGGCACGTTTTTGTTTGACTTGGGCTGGTGGTTATGGCTTCTGGACCTAGTAACACCGGGGTGAAACCCTGTGGGAACGGCTCCAGTTTAAGGTCATAACTATCTCCGTCCCGTTAAAACCCTGGCAGGCCTCATAGTACGTTCGATACCCGTCACCGTTAAGTTAGTGGTGTAGGTTTGGTTGAGTTTACTCCCAATTAGCAACGGTCTGGCTCTGAGCACCTGTCCCCATGAAGGCTGGTGCCAACCCTCGCATGGCCTCACTGCTTGCATAGATAACCATGGGACCTTTGAGTTGACTACACATACGGGTGGAGATAGCGGCTATGAGTGGGGACCCATTTCATATGGACAAAACTTTAATTTCAAATACAAAAAAGACCACAAAGGCCAACCCTAAAAAGGAGCCGGTTGTATTGCAACGGCAAAAGCCGGCAATCCATAAACAACCTTCGTCTGTGACCTCTACCTCCAGACCACAGCTGGGTGCAGCGACTCTGCTGTCTGCCTCGACATCCCGCACCGCAATCCCCAAGGGTTGCGTAATGCCCCCTTTGAGCACCACAATCACTCCTGCTACAGAACAGAGTGAAAGAGGGGCTCCCCCGCATATTGGTCCAACTACTGATGTAAGGGCATTGGTTAAGCCAGCCCAAACAACTGGTAGTCTGGGCCCTAGCACGTCCTCCTCTTCTCGTGCACACATCAACGCGTCGACGCGGGCGTATAGGACCAGGAGATCTGCCTACCGGATCCTTTCCACTTTGTCTGAAAAGGACCAGACTAAACTTAAATGGGCCAAACAGAACTTGGAGTCTCGCCCTCCACCTAACTTGGCACCTCAGAAACGACAAAGGTCGGCTGAGGAAACCGCTACGTCAGCCCCTCAACTGCCTAAACGGCCAAAAACTTTAGCATCCAAACCGGTGTCCTCACGTCCTCTTAGCGAGATAGTTAAGGATAGCCTCGTTTTGGCCATAATAGACACTAGTAAAAGTGACGGGACTATATCTCCAGATAATTGGAGGTTAGTCCAAGCGGCTCTTCGCAGTGTCTATAAGGACATAATTTCAGCCAATCCTGGCCCCTCCCCCTCATGCCGTGATGCGGGCTGGTATCAGGGGCATGTTAAATTGATCGCTTGTGCTGATCAACGCTCAGCGGACCTGTACAAGCAGGCAATTGACAGCCTAGGTGAAATCTGGTCGGGTGCTAAGCTCTTAGCTGTATCCAAAGACCAGATTCCGAACCGTCCAAGATCCTTCGCCCGAATCCCGGCAGATCCCTCCACTCCGGATGAAATTCTGGAGCTGATTAAACTCAGCAATAAAGAGCTGCCTACGGCCGACTGGAAGGTCGCTAAAGTAAGCGAGCCAAAGGGCCATTTCCGTGACGCTATCATTGTCATCAACGACGAGTCCCTCGCCCCACTTAACGCCTGTAAGGGGGAGATCAACTACGGTTTCGACTCGATCTCTCTCAGGATCAATAAGGGGGATAATATAGGGAAAAATTCTAAACTTCCCACGGAACCTCTGGTACCAGAGGTTACCGCCGGACGGACTGAACCTTCACAATTGGCTCCGGCCTCCATGTGCGATTCAGATATGTCGGATGACACAAGAAGTGTCATCTCTTCATCTGAGTTTGCTGGCGACTTTTTCCGGCAAATGAGTCTCGGATCCGAATACCTGGCAAAAAGCGAGGAATCACTCCTGTCTGAGGGAGATTCCGACGCTACCCTTACGGCCAAAAATAATGATGATGAGGGTTGTGCAAATTAACCTTCATCATTCCATCGCTGCTTCTGCGGCCTTACTCCTCCGCCTGTCACAGAAAGGAGAGGATATTGTTCTGGTCCAGGAACCATGGGTTATTAATGATCGGGTTTCTGGACTATCTATGGATGGCTACAAAACTGTCTACGTCACAGGTCAAGGTAAACCCAGGGCCTGTATTATGATTAAGTATAATATTAACGCTTTCTTTCTTCGCAGATTCAGTGACAGAGACAGCGTTGCCATAGCAGTGGAGACGGGCTCGAAGGATGTCTGGGTGGTCTCCAGTTATATGGCCCATGATCATGGTAATTCTCCACCACATGATCTGCTAAAGCTTCTGGTTGCAGAGGCTAACAACAGTCAAACGCCGGTCATCATTGGGGCCGATACTAACGCTCATCACCATATGTGGGGCAGCACGGATGTCAATGAACGGGGTGAGTCTCTTTTTGATTTTATATTATTGCATGACTTAAGTATTGTCAATAGGGGAAGCGAGCCTACCTTCGTCACTTCGAGTAGAAGGGAGGTTCTCGATCTTACCTTGACAGGTGGTGGCTGGTCTGATATTGTCAGAAATTGGAGTGTCTCTTCTGACCATAGGTATTTATCCTATAAGTTAGATCTAGGATCAGTAGGTTCCGGAGTGTCTCACTCCTACATAAATAGGAAACAAACGGACTGGAATAAATTTCGGTCCATTTTAGAGCTTGGCCTAAGGCCTGCTCCCTTCAAGATTAATGACCACTGCGATATTGATCGGGCGGTTGAATTCTTGACCTTGCAGATATGCTCTGCGGCGAAAGCGGCCTGCAATCCACCGAAGCCAAGGGGTAAACCGAAACCCCCTTGGTGGAATACGGAGATTGCAGAGTTACACAAGGAATGTAGAAGACTCTTTAATAGGGCCAAAAATAGTGGAAACTGGCTGCCCTACAAGGATAAACAAAGGGAGTTTAAGTATGCCATACGTAGATCCAAAAGAGCCTCATGGAAAACTTTCTGTGGCAACATAGAAAGCTCGTCCGAAACCAGCAGGCTACGCAGGATTCTTAGCACGTCCCCGAGAATTATTGAGAGTATTCAGAAGCCGGACGGTAAATGGACGGACTCTGTAATCGATACCTTGGAGACGCTGCTTGATACTCACTTCCCTGGTAGTGAAAGGATTGACGAAGCGATGGGGATTGTGAATTCCGCGTCGGTTTTTCCAGCCACTTTCCGGGTGACCAATGCTCACTTAGAGTGGGCCATCATGTCGTTTGATGCCTTTAAATCTCCTGGGATTGACAATATCATTCCATCGGACTTGCAACATGGCATGGACCTTATTAAACCATGGCTATTGCAAATCTACAATGCTTGCCTGGAAAATACTTACATGCCCATGGGCTGGCGTGTAGCCCGAGTTGTTTTCATCCCTAAAGCGGGGAAGACATCTCCTATTAAACCCAAGGACTTTAGGCCCATAAGCCTGTCGTCCTTCTTACTCAAAACGCTGGAAAGGATTCTTGATCTTCAGATCAGGAACTCCATTAATCCCGCGCTAATTTCTAGCTCGCAGCATGCCTACACGAAAGGGAGATCTGTGGAAACAGCGCTGCATGTGTTATTATCTGATGTTGAAAAGTCCCTTTCAAATAAGGATTTTACGCTTGCAGTGTTTCTTGACATAGAAGGAGCTTTCAATAACGTCTGCCCCAATGCCGTTATAAAGGCCCTCTTGGATCTCGATCTTGATGCAAATCTGGTGGGATTCATTGCGCAACTACTGAAGACACGTCCACCTTGGGAAATGATCACGTTGTAAGGGTAGTGAAAAGGGGCACTCCACAAGGTGGCGTATTGTCTCCCCTTATCTGGAATCTGGCAGTCAACACGCTGCTACGGCAACTGGACCAAACGGGTAATAGGGTGATAGCTTATGCTGATGACATTGCTATCGCAGTCTCTGGGAAGTACCTGTCAACACTCACAGAACGGATGAACTATTCGCTTAATGTTCTGTCTAAATGGTGCTGCGATTTTGATCTTACTGTTAACCCCGGCAAAACGGAGGTTATGCTCTTCACACGGAGATACAAGATCCCGAATTTTACTGCACCTAGGCTGAATGGCATTGTGCTTAGTGTAAGTAAAAGTGTGAAATACCTTGGGGTGATACTTGACCCCAAACTTCAATGGAAGGCAAACATTGCCAAAAGAGCTCGGAAGGCGACCTGTGCGCTCTATCTCTGTCAGAGAGCTCTAGGACCAAGATGGGGCCTTCAGCCTCGAATCATCTCCTGGCTCTACAAGGCAGTTATAGAGCCAAATATTCTCTATGGAGCTGTGTTTTGGTGCCCCGCTCTTGAGAGATTGGTCAACCAAAAGCCTCTTGACAAAGTCAGGAGAACAGCCGCCATTTTGATTACTGGGGCTCTTCGAACTACTTCGACAAAGGCTCTGTTTGCTCTTCTACACTGGTTACCCACCAAACTTCTGGCATTGCAACAGGCTAAATGCTGTGCAGCCAGACTTAATGCCCTCTCACGCTGGCTCAGGCTGGACATAGGGCACTCTAAGATTATCGATCGGGATGTTCCACTGCCATCAATGGTAGACTACACCTCTTCTACTCCCGCTCTGGACCACGGGTTTCGAATCCATATTCCAAATAGGGAGACTTGGGTCCGTAACGAAGTGGTCGTGAGTGGTACAGTTGACATCTACACCTATGGCTCGAAACTGGACGACAGAGTCGGTTGCGGAATCTTCTCCAATCATCTTGGACTAAGATTCTCCCTCAGACTCCCTGACTACTGTAGCGTCTTTCAAGCCGAGGTAATGGCCATTCTGAAAACATCCGAAATAGCGCTCAGGGACGATCTTTCTGGTCATGCTATTCGGATATTTTCGGACAGTCAGGCGGCAATCAGGGCGCTTGCTGGTGCATATAGTACATCTAAGCTAGTCCTGAGTTGTCGCTCATTACTGAACACTTTATCGGAGCGATCACAGATTGACCTGTTTTGGGTCCCTGGCCACAGGGATATCCAGGGCAACTGTGAGGCCGATGATCTCGCAAAACGGGGCACATTGCTTCCTAATGTCTCCCCGCTACCAGACATTGGAATTCCTCTGGCAACGGTGAAAATGGCCATAAAGAACCACTATCTAAATTTGGCTCGCAAATTATGGGTAGATGAAAGTGCCTGCTGTGTCTCCAGACAACTGTGGACTACACTGGACCTCAAGCGGACCAGGCAGCTGCTCAGACTGGACAGAAAATCCATAAGTATCACGGTTTCTGTACTTACTGGACACTGTCTAATAGGTAGGCATGCGGATAGACTTGGTCTGCCTTTTAATGATTTCTGCCGCAGTTGTGGCTCGGAGGATGAGGAAGAGACCGTACTGCATCCATCCCTGGCTCGAAGAAGACTAAGAATTCTGGGCTCTCCTTTCTTTGGAACTCTGACGGAGCTATCATCCCACTCTATAAGGGACATAGCGAAGTTCATCCGTGAATCCTCATGGTTCTCGGCTGGGTAATGGGAGTCATGCCGCCTTCTTTGTGGTATCACAACGGGCCATTCGTTTGTGCTCAAGTGAGCTTCGTCGCGAGAGGCTGCCACTCCTAACTAACTAACTAACTAAAGGCACATGTGCAAGTTCAACTTGCTTAGGCACATTTCATGTGCCACTATTAAAATGAATGGCATATTTCATGTGCCGCTCTTAAAATGAATGGCACATGAAGGCACAGGATCTTGAGCTTTAATATATGTCGAAGACGAAAAAGTACAATGATAACAAATAAAAATTGTGGTTTTTGTTGTTATTGTATGTGTTTAACATTAACCCCAGAGCTGTAAAAGAATGATTCATACTTGGCTTTTAACTCACCGTGAATTAAAATGTTTGAATGCGTTCATCTGTTCAAAAAAATGAACTGAATGACTTGAATGCATTCACAATGAATGAATTTATTATGAAAAAAATTTGTGTGAATGCGTTTACTACACCAGCAAAACAAATGAATTAGAATCTAAAGGGATTTCTTATGAAGATAAACGTTGTGAATGTATTCATACACTGCGTAAATTTTAAATTTTTATCTCGTAAAGTTCAAAAGATAGCACCAAAATTTTTGAAGTCACATCAATTTTGTAACGCCCTTTTACTTTTCTACAGCGTTTACCATAGCCGATATAGTAACACACACTGTAAAATTTTAACCTAAAAACGAATTATTGTAAATAAAATGAATGACTTCAATATTTTTTTCCTACGAATAATTGTATTCTAATTCATTTAATTAGATGGCGAGTGAATACATTCACGACGTTTGTCTTCATAAGAAATACATTCAAATTACAATTCGATTTTTGCTGACATAATGAATGCTTGCACAAGAGCCATCTTGTGGTGGAATTTAAATTCTTATTCATCGACTTCGTGTTAGCAAGTGAATGGCAATGAAGAATTTTTAATGCATTCAAATTTTAAGTCAATTCATTTTTGTGTGGAATAAATGCATTAAAAAAATCGCCATTATTGAATGTGGGAATGATTTGCAGGAATGATTCAAGAAAGAATGATTCGTTTACAGCTCTGATTTACTGCATAATTTTACAAATAAAAAAGATTTTTTCCGTCTTTCATCAACAGGCAGAAACTGATACAGTATGCAGCATCAATTTGTGTACAGCACTAATAAATTATTTGGTACAATAGTGGTATAATGTGTACTGGAAATTTACTGATTAAATAGTCATAAAAATAAATTTGGAAATGTGTATGTATGTGAGTGTGCAAAGACGAACTGCCATATTCATAAAATATTTAAATAGATTTGAAATATATTTAGAACCTTTCTTCTTGTTTATTGAGGATATTCAGGTAACGGCTTGTCTTATATCGAACCCTTATTAGTGAATATGATATGTACGTTTGAGGTGGAATAATAAACATGCTTCTTATGTAAATTTCAAAGCGAACGGGTTATATATCTGTTAAAGTGAAATTTCTGAAAAAATGTTTTCTTCCAAATTTCGCTACTGCTCATATAGCTCATCAGTGGATTTTACCCAAATTTTGTAAAAAAAAACCTCAGAGTCTTATACCAAAAACCAAATTAATTAAATGAGAACTCCAATAAATCAATAAGCAAAAATGCCATAAAAAACTCAAAAATTTTATTGCAAAAACGCAGTAACCATTGAGTAACTATATTTATTTTTTCTTTCATTTTTCTACATAAAGGTTGCCATCGGAAACAATTCATACGAAAGCTGCTCTATATATTTCTGGCCTAATAGTGAAAATGCGAATATTTATAATCAAAAATGGTTTTATTGTTTTTCAAAGTATTCTCCAGCATGATTTATATACTTTTGCATGCGCTCAAACCAGTTGTCGAAGTACTTTTTCCACTCCGATTGAGATACCTCTAAAACATGGTTTTTGAATACTTCAACAGCTTCTTCTGGCGACGAAAATCGTTGACTACGCATTTTTTTCTTGATGTGCGGAAACAAGAAGAAGTCATAAGGTGCCAAGTCAGGGCTTTACGGCGGATGACCCATTAATTCGACGTTTTGGCCAGTCAAAAACGCTCTGGTTTGAGCCGATGTGTGAGAGCTCGCATTGTCATGGTGAACAATGTTTCGTCTTCTCTTTTTGGTTTTTCGAATTTCTCCGATAACTTCAGGCAAACAAATTGTAGTGTACCACTCAGAAGTGCCCGTCCTACGTTGCTCAAGCGGAACAGTCGCCACATGACCAGTTTTGCCGAAGAAACAGGCGACCATTTGCTTCGAAGTGCTTCTTCTACGAACAACTTTCGTAGGATTTTGCTCGTCTTTGAAGACCCACACGGTCGATTGTTGTTTCTTTTCGGGCTCATACGCATAGATTCATGAATCATCACCTGTGACGATCTTATAAACGTCTTTTGAAGCACCGCAATCGTATTTTTGCAACATTTCTTTGCAACAATCGACACGAGCCCTTTTTTGAGCGACTTTCAAATTGTGCGGGATCCAACGAGAACAAACCTTTTTTACGGCCAGGTATTCATGCAGAGTCGAATGTATGCTGGTGGAAGAAATGTCCAAGGATGTTCTTATCTGTCGGTATGTCGCATGTCGATCTTGCATTATGAGTTCACGCACGGCATCAATGTTCTCTAGCACAACAGCCGTTTTTGGACGACCTTCACGGAATTCGGCTTTGATCGAGCTTCGGCCACGATTAAATTCATTATACCAATTTTTCACAGTGCTATAGGATGGTGCTTCATCGCCATACAAAGATTTAAGTTCATCAATGCACTCTTGTCGTGATAATCCTCGTCGAAATTTGTGAAAAATGATGGCACGAAAATGTTCACGAGTTAATTCCATATTTTTCTATATTAATTTTTTCCAGTCACTGTAAACAACACAAATATTGGTCGTACGTCAAAACGTTTTGAGTACGATTATGCTTAAAAATGACAAACTTTCCAATGAAAATGTCAGATAGCACTTGGCAGCACTCAGTGTTGCTAGGCCAGAAATATATATAGCAGCCCTCGTATGTATTTGAAAGATTTAATGAAAAAATAAAAATGAAAATTGTAAATAATTTTTACAAATACAAAACGTGCACATACAAATACTTTAACAAGAAAAATCTTTATTATAATAATTTACTTTAATTGTGCCTGATTCCTTCAAATATAAATGTTTCATGATATTCTCATGAAATATATATTATTTTAAACTACAAAATTCAATGTATTAATATTTCTGTGAGTATTCATATTCCAGGTATATAACGAATGCAGTGTGGCAAACCTATTCGTATTTACCTTTCGCTAGAATAATTCCTATCGACGCAGACAACTAATTATTTTTTAAAAAGCTTTTTACTATTTTTTTGAAATAAATAGAAAAATTAAAACTATCAAAATTTTAAATCACGGGAATATTTATTAATTTAATTATAAACTTTAAAAATTCGTGCTAATTATCCCGACCATATTATTAAAATCACCGATATTGACTATTGAAGGTGAAAGCACGTTTCGATGGCCATTTCGCTACCGCTTACTTTCCTCTTCAGGAAATTTCTCACTTACATTTTAAATAAACTAAAGATTTTTGTCCAAACAATAAAGTAAAAGTTTAAGCAAAAACAACAATAATCAACCTTGATTTTATTTTTCTTTATCCACTGTATACGGCTGACTTTTTTTCGGCTCTTTTATACAGTTAAAAGATGTTGAAAAATAAAATAAAAACAATAATAAAATATCACAAAACACTATGGAGTATTTTTTAATTTTGCTTTTAAACATTTTTAGAAATAGATGATGTTTACAATGTACAAATCCTAAGGTAGATAGCAGGGTACGGATTTGCACACTCATGTGCGGCACATGTACATGGAGAGGAACATGCACATGAATAAGAGCTAATTTTTTTGTGTGCCTACTAAAGGCACATGGGGATGTAACATAGATCGCTTCCACGTAGTGCATCCTGGGTAACGCTAAATGATCTATACCCCCCCCCCCCCCCTGGCACGACCTTTTTCTGTCCAAGGACCTTTCTTCCGATTTTTCGAAACGTTTTTGTTTGACTTGGGCTGGTGGTTATGGCTTCTGGACCTAGTAACACCGGGGTGAAACCCTGTGGGAACGGCTCCAGTTTAAGGTCATAACTATCTCCGTCCCGTTAAAACCCTGGCAGGCCTCATAGTACGTTCGATACCCGTCACCGTTAAGTTAGTGGTGTAGGTTTGGTTGAGTTTACTCCCAATTAGCAACGGTCTGGCTCTGAGCACCTGTCCCCATGAAGGCTGGTGCCAACCCTCGCATGGCCTCCCTGCTTGCATAGATAACCATTGGACCTTTGAGTTGACTACACATACGGGTGGAGATAGCGGCTATGAGTGGGGACCCATTTCATATGGACAAAACTTTAATTTCAAATACAAAAAAGACCACAAAGGCCAACCCTAAAAGGGAGCCGGTTGTATTGCAACGGCAAAAGCCGGCAATCCATAAACAACCTTCGTCTGTGACCTCTACCTCCAGACCACAGCTGGGTGCAGCGACTCTGCTGTCTGCCTCGACATCCCGCACCGCAATCCCCAAGGGTTGCGTAATGCCCCCTTTGAGCACCACAATCACTCCTGCTACAGAACAGAGTGAAAGAGGGGCTCCCCCGCATATTGGTCCAACTACTGATGTAAGGGCATTGGTTAAGCCAGCCCAAACAACTGGTAGTCTGGGCCCTAGCACGTCCTCCTCTTCTCGTGCACACATCAACGCGTCGACGCGGGCGTATAGGACCAGGAGATCTGCCTACCGGATCCTGCAAAAGTTTGGTGGGCAAGATCCGAACACTTTGTCTGAAAAGGACCAGACTAAACTTAAATGGGCCAAACAGAACTTGGAGTCTCGCCCTCCACCTAACTTGGCACCTCAGAAACGACAAAGGTCGGCTGAGGAAACCGCTACGTCAGCCCCTCAACTGCCTAAACGGCCAAAAACTTTAGCATCCAAACCGGTGTCCTCACTTCCTCTTAGCGAGATAGTTAAGGATAGCCTCGTTTTGGCCATAATAGACACTAGTAAAAGTGACGGGACTATATCTCCAGATAATTGGAGGTTAGTCCAAGCGGCTCTTCGCAGTGTCTATAAGGACATAATTTCAGCCAATCCTGGCCCCTCCCCCTCATGCCGTGATGCGGGCTGGTATCAGGGGCATGTTAAATTGATCGCTTGTGCTGATCAACGCTCAGCGGACCTGTACAAGCAGGCAATTGACAGCCTAGGTGAAATCTGGTCGGGTGCTAAGCTCTTAGCTGTATCCAAAGACCAGATTCCGAACCGTCCAAGATCCTTCGCCCGAATCCCGGCAGATCCCTCCACTCCGGATGAAATTCTGGAGCTGATTAAACTCAGCAATAAAGAGCTGCCTACGGCCGACTGGAAGGTCGTTAAAGTAAGCGAGCCAAAGGGCCATTTCCGTGACGCTATCATTGTCATCAACGACGAGTCCCTCGCCCCACTTAACGCCTGTAAGGGGGAGATCAACTACGGTTTCGACTCGATCTCTCTCAGGATCAATAAGGGGGATAATATAGGGAAAAATTCTAAACTTCCCACGAAACCTCTGGTACCAGAGGTTACCGCCGGACGGACTGAACCTTCACAATTGGCTCCGGCCTCCATGTGCGGTTCAGATATGTCGGATGACACAAGAAGTGTCATCTCTTCATCTGAGTTTGCTGGCGACTTTTTCCGGCAAATGAGTCTCGGATCCGAATACCTGGCAAAAAGCGAGGAATCACTCCTGTCTGAGGGAGATTCCGACGCTACCCTTACGGCCAAAAATAATGATGATGAGGGTTGTGCAAATTAACCTTCATCATTCCATCGCTGCTTCTGCGGCCTTACTCCTCTGCCTGTCACAGAAAGGAGAGGATATTGTTCTGGTCCAGGAACCATGGGTTATTAATGATCGGGTTTCTGGACTATCTATGGATGGCTACAAAACTGTCTACGTCACAGGTCAAGGTAAACCCAGGGCCTGTATTATGATTAAGTATAATATTAACGCTTTCTTTCTTCGCAGATTCAGTGACAGAGACAGCGTTGCCATAGCAGTGGAGACGGGCTCGAAGGATGTCTGGGTGGTCTCCAGTTATATGGCCCATGATCATGGTAATTCTCCACCACATGATCTGCTAAAGCTTCTGGTTGCAGAGGCTAACAACAGTCAAACGCCGGTCATCATTGGGGCCGATACTAACGCTCATCACCATATGTGGGGCAGCACGGATGTCAATGAACGGGGTGAGTCTCTTTTTGATTTTATATTATTGCATGACTTAAGTATTGTCAATAGGGGAAGCGAGCCTACCTTCGTCACTTCGAGTAGAAGGGAGGTTCTCGATCTTACCTTGACAGGTGGTGGCTGGTCTGATATTGTCAGAAATTGGAGTGTCTCTCAAGAGTGCTCCTTTTCTGACCATAGGTATTTATCCTATAAGTTAGATCTAGGATCAGTAGGTTCCGGAGTGTCTCACTCCTACATAAATAGGAAACAAACGGACTGGAATAAATTTCGGTCCATTTTAGAGCTTGGCCTAAGGCCTGCTCCCTTCAAGATTAATGACCACTGCGATATTGATCGGGCGGTTGAATTCTTGACCTTGCAGATATGCTCTGCGGCGAAAGCGGCCTGCAATCCACCGAAGCCAAGGGGTAAACCGAAACCCCCTTGGTGGAATACGGAGATTGCAGAGTTACACAAGGAATGTAGAAGACTCTTTAATAGGGCCAAAAATAGTGGAAACTGGCTGCCCTACAAGGATAAACAAAGGGAGTTTAAGTATGCCATACGTAGATCCAAAAGAGCCTCATGGAAAACTTTCTGTGGCAACATAGAAAGCTCGTCCGAAACCAGCAGGCTACGCAGGATTCTTAGCACGTCCCCGAGAATTATTGAGAGTATTCAGAAGCCGGACGGTAAATGGACGGACTCTGTAATCGATACCTTGGAGACGCTGCTTGATACTCACTTCCCTGGTAGTGAAAGGATTGACGAAGCGATGGGGATTGTGAATTCCGCGTCGGTTTTTCCAGCCACTTTCCGGGTGACCAATGCTCACTTAGAGTGGGCCATCATGTCGTTTGATGCCTTTAAATCTCCTGGGATTGACAATATCATTCCATCGGACTTGCAACATGGCATGGACCTTATTAAACCATGGCTATTGCAAATCTACAATGCTTGCCTGGAAAATACTTACATGCCCATGGGCTGGCGTGTAGCCCGAGTTGTTTTCATCCCTAAAGCGGGGAAGACATCTCCTATTAAACCCAAGGACTTTAGGCCCATAAGCCTGTCGTCCTTCTTACTCAAAACGCTGGAAAGGATTCTTGATCTTCAGATCAGGAACTCCATTAATCCCGCGCTAATTTCTAGCTCGCAGCATGCCTACACGAAAGGGAGATCTGTGGAAACAGCGCTGCATGTGTTATTATCTGATGTTGAAAAGTCCCTTTCAAATAAGGATTTTACGCTTGCAGTGTTTCTTGACATAGAAGGAGCTTTCAATAACGTCTGCCCCAATGCCGTTATAAAGGCCCTCTTGGATCTCGATCTTGATGCAAATCTGGTGGGATTCATTGCGCAACTACTGAAGACACGTCCACCTTGGGAAATGATCACGTTGTAAGGGTAGTGAAAAGGGGCACTCCACAAGGTGGCGTATTGTCTCCCCTTATCTGGAATCTGGCAGTCAACACGCTGCTACGGCAACTGGACCAAACGGGTAATAGGGTGATAGCTTATGCTGATGACATTGCTATCGCAGTCTCTGGGAAGTACCTGTCAACACTCACAGAACGGATGAACTATTCGCTTAATGTTCTGTCTAAATGGTGCTGCGATTTTGATCTTACTGTTAACCCCGGCAAAACGGAGGTTATGCTCTTCACACGGAGATACAAGATCCCGAATTTTACTGCACCTAGGCTGAATGGCATTGTGCTTAGTGTAAGTAAAAGTGTGAAATACCTTGGGGTGATACTTGACCCCAAACTTCAATGGAAGGCAAACATTGCCAAAAGAGCTCGGAAGGCGACCTGTGCGCTCTATCTCTGTCAGAGAGCTCTAGGACCAAGATGGGGCCTTCAGCCTCGAATCATCTCCTGGCTCTACAAGGCAGTTATAGAGCCAAATATTCTCTATGGAGCTGTGTTTTGGTGCCCCGCTCTTGAGAGATTGGTCAACCAAAAGCCTCTTGACAAAGTCAGGAGAACAGCCGCCATTTTGATTACTGGGGCTCTTCGAACTACTTCGACAAAGGCTCTGTTTGCTCTTCTCCACTGGTTACCCACCAAACTTCTGGCATTGCAACAGGCTAAATGCTGTGCAGCCAGACTTAATGCCCTCTCACGCTGGCTCAGGCTGGACATAGGGCACTCTAAGATTATCGATCGGGATGTTCCACTGCCATCAATGGTGGACTACACCTCTTCTACTCCCGCTCTGGACCACGGGTTTCGAATCCATATTCCAAATAGGGAGACTTGGGTCCGTAACGAAGTGGTCGTGAGTGGTACAGTTGACATCTACACCGATGGCTCGAAACTGGACGACAGAGTCGGTTGCGGAATCTTCTCCAATCATCTTGGACTAAGACTCTCCCTCAGACTCCCTGACTACTGTAGCGTCTTTCAAGCCGAGGTAATGGCCATTCTGAAAACATCCGAAATAGCGCTCAGGGACGATCTTTCTGGTCATGCTATTCGGATATTTTCGGACAGTCAGGCGGCAATCAGGGCGCTTGCTGGTGCATATAGTACATCTAAGCTAGTCCTGAGTTGTCGCTCATTACTGAACACTTTATCGGAGCGATCACAGATTGACCTGTTTTGGGTCCCTGGCCACAGGGATATCCAGGGCAACTGTGAGGCCGATGATCTCGCAAAACGGAGCACATTGCTTCCTAATGTCTCCCCGCTACCAGACATTGGAATTCCTCTGGCAACGGTGAAAATGGCCATAAAGAACCACTATCTAAATTTGGCTCGCAAATAATGGGTAGATGAAAGTGCCTGCTGTGTCTCCAGACAACTGTGGACTACACTGGACCTCAAGCGGACCAGGCAGCTGCTCAGACTGGACAGAAAATCCATAAGTATCACGGTTTCTGTACTTACTGGACACTTTCTAATAGGTAGGCATGCGGATAGACTTGGTCTGCCTTTTAATGATTTCTGCCGCAGTTGTGGCTCGGAGGATGAGGAAGAGACCGTACTGCATCCATCCCTGGCTCGAAGAAGACTAAGAATTCTGGGCTCTCCTTTCTTTGGAACTCTGACGGAGCTATCATCCCACTCTATAAGGGACATAGCGAAGTTCATCCGTGAATCCTCATGGTTCTCGGCTGGGTAATGGGAGTCATGCCGCCTTCTTTGTGGTATCACAACGGGCCATTCGTTTGTGCTCAAGTGAGCTTCGTCGCGAGAGGCTGCCACTCCTAACTAACTAACTAACTAAAGGCACATGTGCAAGTTCAACTTGCTTAGGCACATTTCATGTGCCACTATTAAAATGAATGGCATATTTCATGTGCCGCTCTTAAAATGAATGGCACATGAAGGCACAGGATCTTGAGCTTTAATATATGTCGAAGACGAAAAAGTACAATGATAACAAATAAAAATTGTGGTTTTTGTTGTTATTGTATGTGTTTAACATTAACCCCAGAGCTGTAAAAGAATGATTCATACTTGGCTTTTAACTCACCGTGAATTAAAATGTTTGAATGCGTTCATCTGTTCAAAAAAATGAACTGAATGACTTGAATGCATTCACAATGAATGAATTTATTATGAAAAAAATTTGTGTGAATGCGTTTACTACACCAGCAAAACAAATGAATTAGAATCTAAAGGGATTTCTTATGAAGATAAACGTTGTGAATGTATTCATACACTGCGTAAATTTTAAATTTTTATCTCGTAAAGTTCAAAAGATAGCACCAAAATTTTTGAAGTCACATCAATTTTGTAACGCCCTTTTACTTTTCTACAGCGTTTACCATAGCCGATATAGTAACACACACTGTAAAATTTTAACCTAAAAACGAATTATTGTAAATAAAATGAATGACTTCAATATTTTTTTCCTCCGAATAATTGTATTCTAATTCATTTAATTAGATGGCGAGTGAATACATTCACGACGTTTGTCTTCATAAGAAATACATTCAAATTACAATTCGATTTTTGCTGACATAATGAATGCTTGCACAAGAGCCATCTTGTGGTGGAATTTAAATTCTTATTCATCGACTTCGTGTTAGCAAGTGAATGGCAATGAAGAATTTTTAATGCATTCAAATTTTAATTCAATTCATTTTTGTGTGGAATGAATGCATTGAAAAAATCGCCATTATTGAATGTGGGAATGATTTGCAGGAATGATTCAAGAAAGAATGATTCGCTTACAGCTCTGATTTACTGCATAATCTTACAAATAAAAAAGATTTTTTCCGTCTTTCATCAACAGGCAGAAACTGATACAGTATGCAGCATCAATTTGTGTACAGCACTAATAAATTATTTGGTACAATAGTGGTATAATGTGTACTGGAAATTTACTGATTAATTAGTCATAAAAATAAATTTTGAAATGTGTATGTATGTGAGTGTGCAAAGACATACTGCCATATTCATAAAATATTTAAATAGATTTGAAATATATTTAGAACCTTTCTTCTTGTTTATTGAGGATATTCAGGTAACGGCTTGTCTTATAACGAACCCTTATTAGTGAATATGATATGTACGTTTGAGGTGGAATAATACACATGCTTCTTATGTAAATTTCAAAGAGAACGGGTTATATATCTGTTAAAGTGAAATTTCTGAGAAAATGTTTTCTTCCAAATTTCGCTACTGCTCATATAGCTCATCAGTGGATTTTACCCAAATTTTGTAAAAAAAAACCTCAGAGTCTTATACCAAAAACCAAATTAATTAAATGAGAACTCCAATAAATCAATAAGCAAAAATGCCATAAAAAACTCAAAAATTTTATTGCAAAAACGCAGTAACCATTGAGTAACTATATTTATTTTTTCTTTCATTTTTCTACATAAAGGTTGCCATCGGAAACAATTCATACGAAAGCTGCTCTATATATTTCTGGCCTAATAGTGAAAATGCGAATATTTATAATCAAAAATGGTTTTATTGTTTTTCAAAGTATTCTCCAGCATGATTTATATACTTTTGCATGCGCTCAAACCAGTTGTCGAAGCACTTTTTCCACTCCGATTGAGATACCTCTAAAACATGGTTTTTGAATACTTGATTGTAGTATACCAATCAGAAGTGCCCGTCCTACGTTACTCAAGCGGAAAAGTCGCCACATGACCAGTTTTGCCGAAGAAACAGGCGACCATTTGCTTCAAAGTGCTTCTTCTACGAACAACTTTCGTAGGATTTTGCTCGTCTTTGAAGACCCACACGGTCGATTGTTGTTTCGTTTCGGGCTCATACGCATAGATTCATGATTCATCACCTGTGACGATCTTATAAACGTCTTTTGAAGCACCGCAATCGTATTTTTGCAACATTTCTTTGCAACAATCGACACGAGCCCTTTTTTGAGCGACTTTCAAATTGTGCGGGATCCAACGAGAACAAACCTTTTTTACGGCCAGGTATTCATGCAGAGTCGAATGTATGCTGGTGGAAGAAATGTCCAAGGATGTTCTTATCTGTCGGTATGTCGCATGTCGATCTTGCATTATGAGTTCACGCACGGCATCAATGTTCTCTAGCACAACAGCCGTTTTTGGACGACCTTCACGGAATTCGGCTTTGATCGAGCTTCGGCCACGATTAAATTCATTATACCAATTTTTCACAGTGCTATAGGATGGTGCTTCATCGCCATACAAAGATTTAAGTTCATCAATGCACTCTTGTCGTGATAATCCTCGTCGAAATTTGTGAAAAATGATGGCACGAAAATGTTCACGAGTTAATTCCATATTTGTCTATATTAATTTTTTCAAGTCACTGTAAACAACACAAATATTGGTCGTACGTCAAAACGTTTTGAGTACGATTATGCTTAAAAATGACAAACTTTCCAATGAAAATGTCAGATAGCACTTGGCAGCACTCAGTGTTGCTAGGCCAGAAATATATATAGCAGCCCTCGTATGTATTTGAAAGATTTAATGAAAAAATAAAAATGAAAATTGTAAATAATTTTTACAAATACAAAACGTGCACATACAAATACTTTAACAAGAAAATTTATTTTTTGGAATCTTTATTATAATAATTTACTTTAATTGTGCCTGATTCCTTCAAATATAAATGTTTCATGATATTCTCATGAAACATATATTATTTTAAACTACAAAATTCAATGTATTAATAACCATCGGAGTGATTTTGGTGCAAATATACTTAATAAGTGAACTAATACAAAGTGTTATTATTAAAGTTTACATAAAAATGTGTAATAAAAGGAACAACTTTTCTCTTATATGTGGATTGTTTGTGGAAAAACGACATTAAATAGATGTGTCGGTAAATAAGCATATTTTTCCCCTTTATGAAGAATATTTTAGTCGTCCCTTAGAACAGGGAAAATGGTATATACCATCGGTTTGTTGTTCGTCTTGTTACGCAACACTAAGATCCTGGAAAATTTGTCCAGATGGCTCTTTTGTATTGCCATTTCTCGAACCGGTAAACTAGCTTCCACTACGTGTGCATAGACCAAATAATTGCTCTCTTTAACGAAAACAAGAGGATATTATTTTAAAATACGACAACATATGAAATACGCAAATGTTGATAGTGTAATTAAGACTGTATTGCGTCAGAAAAACGACGTTGTTCCAGAAAGAATATCACCAGATTTAACTGAGTTTAAGTCATCTCCAAGCCATGTTGCAAGCCCCCAATCAGAATATGCCCCTTCCGAAAGGGAATTTAAGAGCTTACACTTTATGTCCCAAGGCGAATTCCATGATCTAGTTCGGGATTTAGAATTGTCGAAAAGACAAACCGAACTTTTAGGTTCAAGACTTAAACAGTGGAACTATTTGCAAGAAAATGTTAACATTACATTTCGCAGAACCGAGGAAACCAGTTTGTTTGGATCACTATTCAATGACAGCAATGAAACTAGTGATTTGGCTTACTGCAATGATGTGAATAAATTGTTTGAACAACTTGAATATAGTCATGTTTCTCAAGATTGGAGATTACTTATTGATGGTTCAACAAAAAGTAATATAAGTACTTTTTATATAGTTCCTTTTATTTTACTTATATATGTTTATCTTTTATTTAAAGGCAGTGCTTTTGCATAACGATGGATCGCTCCCTTCAGTATCGTTGGCTTACGCTACAAACATAAAAGAAACGTATGATAATGTGTCTCTAATATTAAATGCCATAGGTTATAATACGCATAAGTGGCTAATTGTGGCTGATTTGAAAATACTAACAATTTTGAATGGCTTGCAAGGTGGTAACACAAAGTATCCCTGCTATTTTTGTGAATGGGACAGCCGAGATTCTTCTAAGTATTATATACAGAGGGACTGGAAACCACGTGCAACAGCTATTATTAGTAAAAAAAAAAAATAGTATAAATATTACGTTAGTAAATCCAACAGACATTATTTTACCTCCGTTTCACATAAAGTTGGACAATGAAGCAATTCGTGAAAGCCCTTGATAAAAATGGACCTGCATTCAAATACCTTGAACAGATTTTCCCCGAATTTCGAGTGGAAAATTAAAAGAAGGTAAAAAATATGTTATGATCGCATTTATAATAAAAACTAATTTGTGTGTAATCAACAGGTATCTTTATTGGCCCCCCAAATACGAAAATTGGTAAAAGATGACAATTTCATACAACAAATGAATCTTGAAGAAAAAAATGCATGGAATGGTTTTGTCTCAGTGTGCGAAAATTTTCTTGGAAACACAAAAAAGTGAAAATTATGAGCAGATAGTAAATAATATGCTTTCTGCCTACCATGCAATGGGTTGCAAAATGTCAATAAAACTACACTACCTACATGCTCATTTGATTTCCATTAAACTTAGGACGGATGAGTGATGAGCAAGGTGAAAGATTTCACCAGGAAATATCTAAAATTGAACAGCGGTATATAGGAAAAAATAAAATCAGCATGCTTTGTAACTACTGCTGGTCTTTAAAGCGTGATACTGACAGCGAAGTTTATAAAAAGCAAAGAAATACATGTTATTTTTAATTAAAAAACCCAAAAGTTAAAACACAAAAAATTGCATAAGTCATCCATTTTTTTACCGATTTTATTGTTCTTACCCATTTCTGAAAGCTAATTAATTTTTCTTTCTCGTAGTGGTAAATAAATACATTGCTTGGTATCTCATAAGCAGCCTAGAACCCGGTGAAAAAAACTTTTTTGTGTTTTGATGCGTTTTTTTATATTTCAACCACTGTTACTTAGCCATTTCTTACCTGATTTTAAAAAGGTATATGCTGTTTCAAAGATAATATTTGCCCCTTCTAAAAATGGAAAAAATAATAGAAATCCGTTGTAAAAAAAGAAGTTATTCCCATTTAAAACAGAAAATCTAAGAAAACGCGTTTTTCTCCACATTTACCGTTATAAAATTACTTTTCGAAGTGACTTAAAAAAACCAAACCTATTTTCGTTTTCCATGGACTCCAACAAAACAGAA
>OW569404.1:52120904-52133404 GCA_937654795.1 Cistogaster globosa | reverse complement strand
ATGTCATCTGCATATCCCACAAGGAATGTATCCTCTGGCATTTCGATTCTAAGTATATCATCGTAGCTTATGTTCCACAGGTCAGGTCCCAAAATGGATCCTTGCGCCGCGCCCGATGTTACTTGCATATTTCTGTGACCCTGTTTGGTGCTATATATGAGCTCCCTCTCTTTTAGATAGTTCCTGATCATTTTGAGCAAATACTCTGGAACACGAAAATTTTCCTGCAGTGTCCTTAGAACGTCTGGCCACCTTAGGCTATTGAAGGCGTTTTTTACATCCAATGTTGCGAGTAAGACCAGAGGCCTGGAGAAGTGGTTTATTTCCCGTGCTGCTTCTACTACATCTACTACGTCTTTAAGGGCACCGATGGTAGACCTGCCTGGTCTGAATCCGTGTTGCCTTTCTGAAAGCCCGCCTCTAGCAATTATTGCTTCAGCTAAACGGGGTTTTATAAGCCTTTCAAGAAGCTTCCCTGCAGTATCCAGCATACAAAGAGGTCTGTACGATGATGGAGATTGCGGGTCTCCTTTACCCTTACCTATGAGCAGCAGTAATTGTTTCTTCCACAACTTTGGGAATATACCCTCTTTCAAGCAGCTGTAATACATGTTAAGTAACAATTCTGGTCTTCTAGTCGCTATCTCCTTCATAACCTCTGCCGGTATTCCGTCAGGGCCAGGTGCTTTGTTATTTTTTAGCTTGCCGGCTGCAGCAGTCAGTTCCTCTATGGTGAACAATGGGACCTGTGCTACTTCGCCCACGCTTTGTCTGTTTTCCTGAATCGGGTTTATCGAAAATAGTGACGTTACGATGTTCTGCATCATATTTTCGTCCATTACTGGTGTTGAGTTTTTGGTATTGAGTTTGCCCATGACCAGCTTATACCCTGTGCCTCATTTACGTCCTTGCGAAGTTCTTCCTACAGCTTTCTCTTGCTTTCAAAGATTAAACATTGGAGTCTTCGTTTTGCTTCCTTATACAGCACTCTTTCAGCCTCAGCTTCATATTGGCGTCTTGCTCTGGTGTACCTTCGCCTGTGGCGAAGGCAATCCTGAAGCGCATTTGATATTTCGGCATTCCACCAGTGAACTGGTTTTCTTCCTCTATTCCCTTGTTTTATCTTAGGCATTGCTTTATCGCATCCTTGTTTAATAATTTTCATTACCTTTTTAACGATCACGTCGGCGCCTGCTGTTGCTGGCACATCGTGCAAGTGCCTGTCTATCTCTGCCATTAGGACAGATCTATTCAGTTTTTCTACGTTCCATTTACGTATACTCTTCCTCTGTTGTATTGTGTGCTGATTTCTTAATTCATCTGTGAGGAACAAAAACGATATATACTGGTGGTCGCTAGCAGTATAGGTTTCCAACACCCTCCAATTTTCTATCCTGCCTGCAATTCTTTCAGAGACCAAGGTGATATCCGGTATAGTACCCTCACATCCTGGTCGTCTAAAGGTTGATAAGTTCCCAACGTTCGCAATGGTAAGGCCTATCCTAGCTGCCATTTGGACTATTTTTCTGCCTCTGGAATTTGTCGTCGGCATTCCCCATTCAGCAGCTCGAGCATTGAAATCGCCTGCCACAATGAGGTGTCCGCGTATCTCCCGCATTTCATCCTCTATTTTGTATAGTTTCTCCTGGAATTCTTCAATCTGATCACTGGGCGTCAGGTAGCAACTCGCGAGTGTAACGTTTTTAAACCGTATCCATACGAAACGATTTCCCTTTCCGCTTCTTTCTGGTTGTATTCTATCGGTTCGAGGAATCTATATTGCCGCAGTGGCCGTCACATCTTCATACCAGAAACCGTTATCTTTCTTTTTGTATTGCTCACTTATGATGGCAATATCAACATCTTCTTCAATACATATTTGGGGCAGCAGAGCGTCTGCCACTATTCCCCTATGCATATTCAGTTGCAACATTTTCACCATGATCTTCTAGTCGCCTTACAGACTTTAAATCCAGGTATGTGGTCTACTGGAGTCTTTTCTTCTTCTGAGCAGAGGCAGCATTTCGGAGTGTTTTTGCACTGCTTTAGTATGTGACCTCCTTCGCCGCATCGAATGCATAAACCCATGCCTTTTCTATCGGGACCTTTGCATTTCCCTTGCGTGTGGCCGAGCCTGAAGCATCTAAAACAGCGTCTAGGCTCTTCGTGGTACTTAAGTCTGCAGTTAATCCATCCGATTTTTATTCGCTCTTTTTCCAGAAGTTTATTGGCTTCTTTCGTTGGTATCGAAACAAAAGCTCTTTTCTGCTCTCTAGAGTTTGGTTTTGTCAAGTGGACTGAAATGTCCCCTTCAGCTGCTTCCGTGCAATTTCTTACTGCTGCAACGATTTCGTCTTTTGTAGAAAATCCATCGATGTCTTGAATCTCCACTATTGCCGTAGACTTTAAATCTCTTACCTCAGCCGATTGTTTTAGGGCGTTCTTAATCAGCTCGCAGAATCTACCGTTCTTACTTCCTTTTTCCAGCTCTATCAGAATAGCTCCCTTCTTTGTTTTGCAGATAGATTTTATGTCGACCTCCGCATCATCCGGCTTCACGTTCTCTCGTAGACTCTTAAGAATGTCAGCATAGCTTTGACCCTCCGTTGGTTTAACTACGACAGCATCTGACCCTGCTTTTGGTTTTCGCTTTTTAGATTCCGGCTTTTTCTTTTCTCTTTTCCTCATTCCCATTCTTTTGGTCTTCTGGACTTCATTTCGCCCCTTTACCACCGCATCATCGGCGTTGTCTTCATTTGCACCATAAGGCTTTTGTTTGCGACGAGTTACAGTCTGCCAGGTCCCTGGCTCGCTGCCTCTAACTTTTTTTGTAGCCTCTGATACAGCTGGGCTTGAGGACGGCCGCTTACTGCGAGCCGTCGTAGGCATTTCTTCCATCTGTGGCTGATTTTCAGCTGTTACCAGTTTATTTCTTTCGCGTTCTTCCTCAGATCTTTGCGTCTCCGTTAACTTCCACGTTTCTCGCTAATGTTTAATTACGTCGAGAGCTTCGCGAAGTTCAGCAACGCCGTCTTGGAGTCCTTACTGATATTCCTCTGCTTTCGTATAGCTTGCTGCATTTTATTTAAGACGTGCCTGCAGCTTTCTACTGTATTTTCCTCAAGCTCTTTCAACCTATAGATAGACTCTAGACGAGGAGAGTAACTTGTCCTTGTTGTTTTTTGCAGTTGGCTGCGTACGGTAAGAGCAGGAGAAGCGGTAGCCTTTTCCTGCAGTCCTATCGACAAAACTGCGCTTTTTGCTATGTTTAAAGAATTTCCGCTCGTAGAAGGCATGTCTGCGTCAATCACGGCGGTCGGCAAGTCTTCTGTTTCTATCGCGATAGGCGATCGTAGAATCTTATGGCTTTTTTTAAAGACATAAGCGCCTTGTTGTTTCTCTGCTTCTCTTTCATTTCCAATATTTATTTCCACTTTTTGAGGGGGTGTTCTTTTCATCATTTGTTTAATTGGGTCCCCGCTCCGAGCCGCTGTCCTTTTACGATTGTACAGTCACCTCAAGCGATCCCCGTGGGTCCCTTTGTAAGCAGTGAGGTCCACGCGAGGGTTGACATAGATCCTTATGGCAGCCTATGTTCAGAGCCAGGATCTCGGCGCAAAACCAGGAGTTATCTCAAATGCACCTGTACCACTAGCCTTAGTGGCGACGTATTCGGAACGTACTCGGAGCCCTGCCACGGTTTTAACGGGACGGGGGCAGCTACAGCATTAACCCGACAGTCGTTTCAGCCAGGTGTCACCCTGCTTACTAAGATACCAGAATACTGCAGCCGTCAGCCCATAGCTACAAAGTTAAATCGTAGGTCATTATCATCGGCCATATTCGCTCCATTTCCGACACCATCAGCCGTACCAGGCATGGTATTCGGCAGTCCAGAATTTTGGTCCACGGGTGGTATTTAATTTCCCACCTTCCCTGCAAATCTGAAAAGATCTGCCGAGAGTTCCCCTATCCGCCACCTGGGGACGCGTCCGATGGGAGACTGGATAAACTCCACACGGAATAATAATAATAATAATAATAATAATAATAATAATAACAATAATAATAATAATAATAATTATAATAATAATAATAATAAAACCAATAATAATAATAATAATAATAATAATATTAATAATAAAAATAATAATAATAATAATAATAATAATAATAATATTAATAATAATAATAATAATAATGATAATAATAATAATAATAATAATAATAATAAAAATAATAATAATAATAATAATGATAATAATAATAATAACAATAATAATAATAATAATAATAATAATAATAATAATAATATTAATAATAATAATAATAATAATAATAATAATAATAATAATTATAATAATAATAACAATAATAATAATAATAATAATAATAATAATAATAATAATAACAATAATAATAATAATAATAATAATAATAATAATAATAATAATAATAACAATAATAATAATAATAATAATAATAATAATAATAATAATAATAATAATAATAATAATAATAATAATAATGATAATGATAATAATAATAATAATAATAATAATAATAATAATAATAATAATAATAATAATGATAATAATAATAATAATAATAATAATAATAATGATAATAATAATAATAACAATAATAATAATAATAATAATATTAATAATAATAATAATAATAATAATAATAATAATAATAATAATAATAATGATAATAATAATAATAATTTTTTTTTTTTTTTTTTTTTTGGTAGGAGGTAAAAATGCCTTTACGCACTTCGCGCACAGCCGTCGCTGTACGTGAGGGTGTCGGACTTGCCACATAGTGGAGTACCGACTAAAAAACCTCCTTGTCATCCTCCAGGAGTTTATGACCACCCCGGGACCGCTTTCGCATTACTTCGGGGTGGTTTTCTGCTTAGCCTCAGGCTATCTCTTCATTTCTCTGCGTCCAGGTTCCTCCATTGTTGAGCATGTTCTCAATCAGGTTTTCAGGTGTTAGTCGACCTAATTGAGTCTCCATTTCTACTAGTCCACCGCATCTAGGTCAACTTTCTTCCTTTTCAGGATGTTTTCACAGTACTTAGATACAGCGCGCCAATTGGCTTCGTTTGATATCATGACGCATATGAGGTTTTCGGTGGTCACTGGCCCAGATAAATTTTCTAGCTCCAGACGGTCTTCAACCCAGCGAGAACATTCAAAGAATGTGTGCTCGGCGTTGTCTAATATCTCTTCTGACTCGTAAATGCAATATGGTGTGTTACATTTCCCAGCTTTGTACAGGTACTTACGAAAGTAGCCATGACCAGATAGCATCTGAGTCAGGTAATAGTTAACCTCGCCATGTCTTCTGGATGTCCAGGTGTCGATTTCTGGAATAAGCTTAGCTGTCCATCGTCCACTTGTGTCACCACTCCATCTCGCTTGCCAGCTATGGATAGTCTCCTGCCTTATTCGATTTAGTTCGCTAAGTTCAGCGTTATTTGCCTGTTTCGCCATCCATATTTTCCTCCGCTCAAGTGCACAGAAGTCTATCGGAATACTTCCCGCTATTACAAATACCGCTGCTGCCGACACCGTGCGATAAGCCGATGTTATACGTATTGCTGCTATTCTCTGCACTGTTAGCAGAGCGTTTGCCCTAGCTTTCACCTTTACCTTATCCCCCAGATTTCGCAACCATAGAGTAGGATGCTATTTGCCACCTCCATTAGCAGCTTTCGTTTACTTGGTAGTGGTCCACCTATGTTCGCCATTAGGCGGCTCAGCTGCATTGTGACTCTGCCAGCTTTTGTTGCCGCACACTGGAATTGACTCATGAAAGTTAATTTTGAGTCAAGTCTAATTCCCAAATAGTTTACTACCGTCTTAGTGGGTATTGTCTCACTATCAATTTTCATTCTTATCTCTACGGATATGTGTTTCCTCGTAAGCAGTAGAAGTTCCGTTTTATGCGCAGCTAGTTGTAGTCCACGTGAACTCAACCACAACTTGGTCCTTATCATGACCTGTGTGAGTTTTCGTTGTAAGCCCTCTGTGGTTCTTGCTCTAATTACAGCTGCGATGTCATCTGCATATGTATGTCATCGTAGCTTATGTTCCACAGTTCAGGTCCCAAAATGGATCCTTGCGCCGCTCCCGATGTTACATGCATATTTCTGTGACCCTGCTTGGTGCTATATATGAGCTCCCTCTCTTTTAGATAGTTCCTGATCATTTTGAGCAAATACTCTGGAACACGAAAATTATCTTGCAGTGTCCTTAGAACGTCTGGCCACCTTAGGCTATTGAAGGCGTTTTTTACATCCAATGTTGCGAGTAAGACCAGAGGCCTGGAGAAGTGATTTATTTCCCGTGCTGCTTCTACTACATCTACTACGTCAATAATAACAATAATAATAATAACAATAACAATAATAATAATAAGAATAATAATAACAATAACAATAATAATAACAATAATAATAACAATAACAATAATAATAACAATAACAATAATAATAACAATAACAATAATTATAACAATAACAATAATAATAATAATAATAATAATAATAATAATAATAATAATAATAATAATAATAACAATAACAATAACAATAATAACAATAATAATAATAATAATAATAATAATAATAATAATAATAATATCGATAATGATAATAATAATAATAATAATAATAATAATAATAAATAATAATAAAAACAACAAATATGTTAATCAGCTATTACAAATCAGCTTACAATGATAACAATCACAAACAAATAATAGCAAAAAACATATGATTTACCCTGAAAATTATTGAACAGGGTGGAAAAATAATACGTTTTCATTACAACGAATCTCGCAGTTCGAGTTCATTTCAACAAGAGTAAAAATTATCACAGGTGGATGATTTAAAATAAAATGTAAAAGAAGTTTTATTTTTTATATTGTATATTTTGATATGGTTTGCTTAGAAAATAAAGAAAATACTAGCAGATACATCACAATGATTTAACTTAATCTAGAAGTTAATGTTGATATTTAACAAAATTAAAATAAGAATTAGCATCGTTAATTACTATGCGGTATTGCGTTATCCCCATTTTTATAGTAGTTTTCGAGATTAATGTAAATTTAACATTTTGCATTAGTGATAAAACCGCTACAGCAGCTGCTTTGGGACGCTTTTGCACCAAGAGAAGATATACCTATAGAATCGCTGCAATTTTTGTTAGCATTTGAAGATCCTTCTTTACTTCGGGCTTGATCTATTAATTCCGCTGCAATTTCATAAAAGAGCCGTTCTACATTTTCTGCTTCTTTAGCCGATGTTTCTAGAAAGTACATATCATGATGTTTGGAAAATTCTTCACCAATTTGCGTAGGTATTTCTCTATCGTCCCTGTCAGTTTTATTTCCAACTAAAATTTTCAATACTTTTGAGTTTGCATACTCTTGTATTTCTCGTAACCAGTCTGGAAGGCAATCAAATGTTGGTTGGCAACTTATATCATAAACAAGAATTAAAGCATGTGCAGACCTATAACAACTTTGAGTAATAGATCGAAATCGCTCTTGTCCAGTAGTATCCCATATTTGTAACTTAAAAAAACCATTAAAGGTAAGCAAAGACTTATATTAATATTGAAATTATTACCTTAATTTTATCCCCGTCTACTTCCACTGTCTTAATCATAAAATCAACACCGATAGTAGCTCCTTGACCTGGAGGGAAAAGACCTTGAGTAAAGCGTCTAACTAAACATGTTTTACCCACTTCAGCATTTCCAACAAGAACAATTTTGAATAGAAATTTATAGTCCTCCATATCAAAAGCTCTAAAAATAAATAGTTTTTCCATTTAAAACTTTATTAAAGTTCAATTTAAAAAATTTCTAATTTTTTATATTCGGACATAAATTTATCTTTTATTCTCAATTTATAGCATTTATTGTGTAGTTTTCAAATGATCTAGATTGGTTACTCCACTTCATCAGATATTGATAAAGCGAAAACCAAAATATTTCTTAATTGTATAACAACGTTTTCTTTTTTTTCTATTCCCACTAAGTTAGTTCACGAGAAGGTGGTCTTTATTTAAAGTATTATACTGGATACATGCCAAGCAACATTAAATGGAAATTGGTTCAGAAACCCTGCTTCTTTTTTCAGTGCAGGCGAGGAAAGCACGCACACAATTTATTTTGCGTTAAAAACATACCCAGAAGAAAAAATTAAAATAAGCGACGCCCATATTGTATTATGAAGAAGAGATAAACTAATTTGCATTTAAGAAAAAAAAAACAGTCACCGAGAAGAATTCAAAGCTTACAGTTGTTTTTAAGTTCTCTCTTCTGTGGCGAATGAGCAAATCAGTTTCTGTCAGTCAAATCCCTATAATTCGTACCCCAATAAACCGTAATTTTCAATAATTCGTAATAAACTGTAGGTCCCTTGCAAAAATATCGTTAATTCGAAAAATTTCCATACATTTTGGTCCCCACGCTAATTCGTGATATTTTTTTTCAAATAAAATAATCTTTACTTCTTATAAATCGTAATTGTTCGCTGACTTCCATCTAGAATTCTTAATAAAAAAACAGAAACATGAAAAGAAAGTATTTATTTTGTTTACCGCTAAGTCTGAAACTAATACAAATCACTCACTTTTTTTAAATTAATTTTAGATAATGTAAATATGTACATATTTTCTGCCATATTACTAAGAATAAAATAAGTTTGAAATGTGTTTTATGACAAAATTTCCATAGGAATTTATCCTAAAATACATTTCAAATCTATTTTTTTATGAACACGGTAGTTTAAGTTAAGAAAATGAATTTGTCAGATTTACTCGTATTTTACACTAAGCAAATTAATTTGCTATTTTATTGTACGTATGTATTTATTTAATATTTATCGTTTTAGTAAATAAACTGAAAAACTTCGTTAATTCGTATTTATTTTATTTTTACCCTGTTAAATCGAAACCCCGCTAAATCGAATACCCCTATAATACGTAAGAAATGGCCAGTCCCTTGTGATTAAGAATTATCGGGAGTCCACTGTAATTTGACATTCTGTTCTGCTCCGTTTAAATCACTTGAAAACAGAATTCTATATTACTTGGAAGTTGTTTAGTAGTGTGAGTGCAAAACTGTAAACAAACCTATTTTTGTTATTGTAATTGTAGTTTTTTTGTTGCGTTGTGTACTGCGTTTTTTTTTTTTTTTTTTTTTTTTGTTAAATATAAATAGCTGACACATATGTTGTTACAGAAAAACAATAAACAATAACATAAAAAGCAGAACGGCACGAAACAGAGCAGCAACAGAAAGTAAAGACTAACCTTTAACTACTGTGGTAGTGGTAAATTTTACCCTCTCTTATTTATTTTTTAAGTTTTAAGAAAAGTTAATATGAAATAATATCCTTGTTTTGTTTAACTAGAAGTTTGATTTCTTTATTTTATTACTTTATTCATTTAAAACTGTGTCATCTAATTCCAAATAAAAGCTAATAAATCAAAAGAAACTTTTTTTGGCAATATTTTCTAAAAATTAAAAAAGGGATAAAATTTACCACCACCAAAGCATATTCGCCAAAATATTTCACCTCAGTAGTTAAAGGCTAATAAATAAATATCATGTTACAAGTATGAGGTAGACCACTATATCTCTAGCCCAATGAGGTGTACTGCGACTCGGCAATACTAAGGGTAACACTAGTTTCCCTTATTCTATAATGTCTAATTTCTTTCACTTTTCTCTATTAACTTCCCCCTACTTTCGATATTTGCCGGATCTACGTGGGTTGCCACACGAGCCTAGCCTGTTGTGGAGCGTGCGTTGGCTGGCTAGCAGCAAATCTTCGCTTTTGGCATTTTAGGCGGTATTACGTCTGAGCAATGAGCACAGCTGGGAAATTCAATGAAATTTATAAGGCGCCAGCTGGTGAAAAATCTATCGAAACTTATCATAACGTCTTTGCTCCGAACAGTGTTACAAAGTTATTCCGCAACTCTTTCTCCTAATGTAGATTCAGATACCACAGCACTTTCTTCCTTTCCGCTATAGATATTTAGATCATACACAAACCCTATTTAGAGTCACATCTTAACCATAGCTTAATACCTCGCTTTATTGGTTTTAGATGTTGGTATTGTTTCAATGATGATCTACCTTTAAATTTTGCCATTGATTCATCAATAGCTTGAAATGTAGATTCTGTTCTGGCACTAGGAAAAGTTTTATTTACGCAAGATACTATCTCTTCTATATAGTACAATTTTAAACATCCACCTGGCTTTCTAGAGTCGTTGAAATACATTTTGGACATTAGAAGTTGAAATCGATCTCTTGAGATTGCATTTTTTATGGCTTAGTTTTCAAGAGATGGATGTACGCTCCAGTAATTTTAAATCTTCGGAACTTTGGTGTAGCTTATGATTAGACAACATCCTAACACAATCAGAATTTCATACTCATTAGTTTTTGCGATTTTAATTTTTTTGTCTCTTTCTAACAATTCAAGTCTTTTATTTGTACTCTCAGCAATAAATATTAGTACTGATTTTCTGATTCGGAATCGCTAGATTAGCTGTAATTGGAAATATCGGCTTCTAACAGCTCTTGAAGGTCCTTACTAAGTTGCGACATATTTTACTTAAAGTAATACGAATGGGATATATAAGCCCAATGAAAAGGCCGAATGGGACAATATATCCCAAATTTACAAAAATTAAAAAAAAAAACCTGTACTTACAAAGAAAAAAAGTTTAAACACAATAATGGTGAAGCGAATTGTTACAAACAAATATGAAAATCTTTATTACTATACTGTTATAATTATCTTTTTAATTTCTTTTACAAATGATGTTACCACGAGAGCTTCTCATCAACTAATGCTAAAATCTGATAATAAAACTAGCTCAAATTGGGTACCGTTATTTATTTCATAAACTAAAACTCAAAAATCTGACTGGGTTATTTTAAAACAAGATTTTCTGTACATTAAAAAACAAATAGGATCATTCACACATTCTCTATGTCGTATTATCCCAATAGGACTGAAAGGGTTAAAAGAGCCCACCTAGTGAGCTTTCTTTGAGACAAAAAAGCAAATCAAAAATAATATTTTGAAATAAACTGAAATATATTTAAAATGAACCAGTTTAGTAGAAAAGAGCTCTCAAGGCTTTCAGATGACAAATGGTTGCTTTTTGCCCTTTTTCTGAGTGAAAAAGCTCCGCGAAATAAGTTAGAAAAATTTCCTTTTTAATTCATGTGATTTCCTGAAAATATTTATTCTACTTGAAGTGTGATAGTGTAGAAATAAATGTATTGTTACGTTGAATTTTTTGACAATCAGAAAAATTCTCATTAGATTTCTTTTTTACAAGGTCTAATGAAAATCGTAAGATTTGTATAATAAAGTGAATGGGTCTTTAATATTGGAGAAGTGAGTCCAAAGATAATTTTAATGAAGCCATAACACTAATAAAACTTAACTTTTCCCTACCCTATGGGTCTCTCAGGGATTCCCTAGCCTCCCATGCCAGGTCCATTGGGTGTTCTTTATAAATATTGAAGCAAATATAAAAAAAACAACGGGCTAAAAAGGCTAAAGAAAATAAATTGGTAATATTAGAGAAGCACACAAAAATACCACAAAATCTGTTTTTAGAGTTAGTGAACTTTTGTATTATTTGTATTATTTTATGTGCGACAACAAAAATTACCCGCAAAATAAAGAAATGTCGATGAGACCTCCAAGTCATATCATATTTCTTGAAAATTATCACAAATAAATTGATAAAAAATGTTATCGCTTTAAAACTAAATTTAGTTCTCACAAAAACTTAATTTAAAATATTCCTTCCACGTCTTCTACAAAAAAAAAAAAAATTGTATCACCTTTCTGAAGAAGTGTGTTTAAATATACGGATATAAAAAAAACATAATTCAAAGTTAAAATAATTGTCAAATATTAATTGTTAGAAAATCGTGAAATATATCCCATATTTTTTACCTCAAATATATATCAGGGAGACCATTAAAATCTTTTTGTTATTATGGGATGTATAGTATTAATAAGACGATTTCGAAAAAATCTATTTTGCATTTAATACAATATTTGTAATTTGTATAACTTTATTAAAATGAAATATTCCGAGGACAGTAAATCTTTTTTTTTCAAGTCATAAAATAAGACGGGATCAGTTTTACCGCTAAATGAAGTCGGACAAAAAAGTAGTTTAAAATATAAAAGTAAGTAATGCAAGAATGCGTGTTTGTGTTTTCCTCTTGATGTAGATAATTATATACCACAAAAGTCTAAGGACTACATCAAAAACTTTACTTTCATTTTTGAGACAAAAAAAAACTTTTATTATTTATTTTTCTATTAGAAAATAGTATTAAAAATTAAACTCAAGTAAAAATTCATTAAAATATATTAATTAACTAAAAAGAAAACTTTAAGTAAAATTAAAATAAGGATATCTTTGT
>OW569404.1:52113404-52115904 GCA_937654795.1 Cistogaster globosa | reverse complement strand
CAGTCCCTTGTGATTAAGAATTATCGGGAGTCCACTGTAATTTGACATTCTGTTCTGCTCCGTTTAAATCACTTGAAAACAGAATTCTATATTACTTGGAAGTTGTTTAGTAGTGTGAGTGCAAAACTGTAAACAAACCTATTTTTGTTATTGTAATTGTAGTTTTTTTGTTGCGTTGTGTACTGCGTTTTTTTTTTTTTTGTTTTTTTTTTTTGTTAAATATAAATAGCTGACACATATGACAACAGAAAGTAAAGATTAACCTTTAACTACTGTGGTAGTGGTAAATTTTACCCTCTCTTATTTATTTTTTAAGTTTTAAGAAAAGTTAATATGAAATAATATCCTTGTTTTGTTTAACTAGAAGTTTGATTTCTTTATTTTATTACTTTATTCATTTAAAACTGTGTCATCTAATTCCAAATAAAAGCTAATAAATCAAAAGAAACTTTTTTTGGCAACATTTTCTAAAAATTAAAAAGGGATAAAATTTACCACCACCAAAGCATATTCGCCAAAATATTTCACCTCAGTAGTTAAAGGCTAATAAATAAATATCATGTTACAAGTATGAGGTAGACCACTATATCCCTAGCCCAATGAGGTGTACTGCGACTCGGCAATACTAAGGGTAACACTAGTTTCCCTTATTCTATAATGTCTAATTTCTTTCACTTTTCTCTATTAACTTCCCCCTACTTTCGATATTTGCCGGATCTACGTGGGTTGCCACACGAGCCTAGCCTGTTGTGGAGCTTGCGTTGGCTGGCTAGCAGCAAATATTCGCTTTTGGCATTTTAGGCGGTATTACGTCCGAGCAATGAGCACTGCTGGGAAATTCAATGAAATTTATAAGACGCCAGCTGGTGAAAAATCTATCGAAACTTATCATAACGTCTTTGCTCCGAACAGTGTTACAAAGTTATTCCACAACTCTTTCTCCTAATGTAGATTCAGATACCACAGCACTTTCTTCCTTTCCGCTATAGATATTTAGATCATACACAAACCCTATTTAGAGTCACATCTTAACCATAGCTTAATACTTCGCTTTATTGGTTTTAGATGTTGGTATTGTTTCAATGATGATCTACCTTTAAATTTTGCCATTGATTCATCAATAGCTTGAAATGTAGATTCTGTTCTGGCACTAGGAAAAGTTTTATTTACGCAAGATACTATCTCTTCTATATAGTATAATTTTAAACATCCACCTGGCTTTCTAGAGTCGTTGAAATACATTTTGGACATTAGAAGTTGCAATCGATCTTTTGAGATTGCATTTTTTATGGCTTAGTTTTCAAGAGATGGATGTACGCTCCAGTAATTTTAAATCTTCGGAACTTTGGTGTGGCTCATGATTAGACAACATCCTAACACAATCAGAATTTCATACTCATTAGTTTTTGCGATTTTAATTTTTTTGTCTCTTTCTAACAATTCAAGTCTTTTATTTGTACTCTCAGCAATAAATATTAGTACTGATTTTCTGATTCGGAATCGCTAGATTAGCTGTAATTGGAAATATCGACTTCTAACAGCTCTTGAAGGTCCTTACTAAGTTGCGACATATTTTACTTAAAGTAATACGAATGGGATATATAAGCCCAATGAAAAGGCCGAATGGGACAATATATCCCAAATTTACAAAAATTAAAAAAAACCTGTACTTACAAAGAAAAAAGTTTAAACACAATAATGGTGAAGCGAATTGTTACAAACAAATATGAAAATTTTTATTACTATACTGTTATAATTATTTTTTTAATTTCTTTTACAAATGATGTTACTTCCACGAGAGCTTCTCATCAACTAATGCTAAAATCTTATGATAAAACTAGCTCAAATTGGGAACCGTTATTTATTTCATAAACTAAAACACAAAAATTTGACTGGGTTATTTTAAAACAAGATTTTCTGTACATTAAAAAACAAATAGGATCATTCACACATTCTCTATGTCGTATTATCCCAATAGGACCGAAAGGGTTAAAAGAGCCCACCTAGTGAGCTTTCTTTGAGACAAAAAAGCTAATCAAAAATAATATTTTGAAATAAATTGAGATATATTTAAGATGAATCAGTTTAGTAGAAAAGAGCTCTCAAGGTTTTCAGATGACAAATGGTTGCTTTTTGCCCTTTTTCTGAGTGAAAAAGCTCCGCGAAATAAGTTAGAAAAGTTTCCTTTCTAATTCATGTGATTTCCTGAAAATTTTTATTCTACTTGAAGTGTGATAGTGTAGAAATAAATGCAATGTTACGTTGAAGTTTTTGACAATCAGAAAAATTCTCATTAGATTTCTTTTTTACAAAGTCTAATGAAAATCGTAAGGTTTGTATAATAAAGTGAATGGGTCTTTAATATTGGAGAAGTGAGTCCAAAGATAATTTTAATGAAGCAATGACACTAATAAAACTTAACTTTTCCCTACCCTATGGGTCTCTCAGGGATTCCCTAGCCTCCCATGCCAGGTCCATTGCGTGTTCTTTATAAATATTG